>OY755170.1:14532539-14629521 GCA_963576735.1 Bedellia somnulentella
AGGGGTCGCCACTGTCTGTAGTTCGAAGAACCGATAACAGATGTCGCTGTTGCAGTAGTTCTTGAAAACGACTATAGGGGTCGCCACTGTCTGTAGTTCATCCATCCGATAACAGATGTCGTTGTTGTATTAGTTCTTGAAAACGACTATAGGGGTCGCCACTGTCTGTAGTTCGAAGAACCGATAACAGATGTCGCTGTTGCATTAGTTCTTAAAAACGACTATAGGGGTCGCCATTGTCTGTAGTTCGAAGAACCGATAACAGATGTCGCTGTTGCAGTAGTTCTTGAAAATGACTATAGGTGTCGCCACTGTCTGTAGTTCATCCATCCGATAACAGATGTCACTAGCGCATTAGTTCTTGAAAACGACTAAAGGGGTCGCCACTGTCTGTAGTTCGAAGAACCGATAACAGATGTCGCTGTTGCATTAGTTCTTCAAAACGACTATAGGGGTCGCCACTGTCTATGGGATGGCGCTGTTGCATTAGTTCTTGAAAAAGACTAAAGGAGTCGCCACTGTCTATGGGATGGCGCTGTAGCATTAGTTCTTAAAAACGACTATAGGGGTCGCCACTGTCTGTAGTTCATCCATCCGATAACAGATGTCGTTGTTGTCACACAGCGCCATCCCATAGACAGTGGCGACCCCTATAGTCGTTTTTAAGAACTAATGCAACAGCGACATCTGTTATCGGTTCTTCGAACTACAGACAGTGGCGACCCCTATAGTCGTTTTCAAGAACTAATACAACAACGACATCTGTTATCGGATGGATGAACTACAGACAGTGGCGACACCTATAGTCATTTTTAAGAACTTATGCAACAGCACCAACCCATAGACAGTGGCGACCCCTATAGTCGTTTTTAAGAACTAATGCACGTCACGAACTTACTCAATGCTCACCGTCAACCACGTACGAAGAAGGAAGGGGATTTGGAAGGTGACATAAGGGTATACAGGCGGGTGCTAGGGGCCACACCCCGGCAATCTCTGTTGGCACCGCCCCGTTCTTCCAAGGTTATCCAATTGCCGACCACCCAATCGAGTGGATTGAAACCCAAAATGAAATCGTTTATTTGCATGAAACACGGTACATTAAATGTGTTACAATATTGTAAGAAACCACACGTTTTGTCAAGTTTCTTGACATACAAAATACATATTAAAATTTCAGGCGGTAATAAATAAAACATACCTAACTGATTTGCAATGAAATTGAATAAATTTCTATAACATTCATCTTATTGCCTAGATCTTGCACATGTATTTCTTTAATTAATAGGCACACAAACTGCATTGCAACATACATTATCTATGCTTGAAAAAAAATATTTGGCTTCGTTACAATGCCAAACTCAGTACATACATAGTTATTATTAGTTAATATTTTAAATAAATATTGTTTTTTTACAAGTATTATTGTATTCTAATAAAAACGAATCTAAACAATATTCAACAATAAGAAAAACACTTAAGAATAACACCAAAATAATAATGATGATAGAACGAAATAGAATCAACTCACACAGCCCATACACGTCCCGACCAAGGGGCTCGACCCTACCCTATATAGGGAGTTTTGGCCATAGTCCACCACGCTGGAAAATTGGGGGTTGGCAGACTAACGACAACTACCGTAATAGTAGCCGGGACCGACGACTTAACATGCCCTCCGAAGCACGGAATCATCTTAATTTTCGAATAATCAGGTGATTCAAGCCTGCAATATCCTACCAAACTGGGTTAAATAATACAAATTAAATTTATAAGATTACCACCCCCTGGGGATCGAACCCGAGACCTCCGTACTTGAAACCAAGCGCTTAACCGCGAGACCACGGAGGTAGTCAAAATTCAATCAAATTAACTATAAAGTAAAATAAACATGTCAATAATATAAAAAAATTGCAAAATTTAATTTGTGACATGGTCATTGGAGTGGTGTAAAAGAAATGGGTCTATAATTATTAGTTCGGTTTTTTTTCCTGATTTCAAAAAGGGAAAAACGACGGCTTTTCTTAATTACTCAGGAAAAATACACTGCGATAAGCAGTTTTGAAAAATGATAGTGAGAGGAGGGTATCTCTATCAACGTATTTCATTAGCAGTATTTTGTAACATTACTTTACTAGTCCCATACAGAAACACTGTTGTTTTTAAGACTTTTTTTTTTATGCTTTTCACTTCAATCTATAACGAGTATAACAAAGGCTTGAAGCCTCGAAGTTTGTTACGAAATCGAATGACTATAGCTTATAAAACCCGCTTGATAAGATAGACTCTCCATCGTATACAATAAAGAAATACAGTTTTGGCTGACTGAGTGGGGATAGGCTTTATTTTAAGTCATTCATCAGGAATATCATTGATTTTCATTAAGTCACGTCTTTTATTTGCCGTATTTACATTATGGGTCAGCTTTAAATTCAAAGTCATTAATGCTGTTCGATGATCGGTTTGAAAGGTGTTAGTAACAAATTATGATTTATGCAGGATCCGCTGTTGTGGGTGATATTTCGTGGAAAGCACTTAAATATTCCTGAACACTAGAATCATTATTTTCTGCTATAATTGCTTTATTGAAATTTCCAACTAATATTATGTTTTTTGTAGGGGCGAATAAATGTACACTGCACTATTTACACATTGTAAAAGAGTATTATCTCGTTTATAAAAGATGCAGGGCGGTAAAATGACAATATTACAAAATCCTTACTTATTAAGCCGAGGCAATTACTTTTTTTAACATCAAGTTATTTTACGACTAAGTCTTATGCGCCTCAAATATATCGCACGCTTAATACTACAGTGACCTATGTCAAAATTTTTAAGAATTGAGTTAGAATACTTCACAAACCTTAAAAAGCATGCTCTACAACAAAGGCAAGAGAAAACACCCGTATTCTTAACACAAAAAGGTTAAATTTCACTTAGGTCTTTATTGTCTCGTATTCACAATGTTGTTGAGCATGATTTTAAGGTCTGTGTAGTATTGTAACTCAAAACATCAAAATTTTGACATAGGTAACTCTAGTATTAAGCGTGCGATATATAACAGTCCATCATTTCGGTTAAGTACATTATTAGAGCGATATACTCATAAGTAAACTTTATTCCCTGTTTTGTAATAAAATGAAATGAAATTCTTTATTTGTTTGAATTATTTTCGGTTAGGCTGTTACAGAATATTTGATAATCACATTTCTCGTGAAGACTGCTTGACATACCAATAATTATTAAAAGTTAAATTAAACAAATAATAATAAATAAGACTATTTAAATTATTCCATCATTAATTATTTAAATTGAATATAATTGAAAAAAATCAAATCAATGTCAGAATTATAGAATAAAAATTGATCAATCTTTAACAGTTACGTATTTAAATGTTAGGCAATATCACACTAGTTTTAAAATATTAATTAGAACACATTAGTAGATTAAAATATGTAATCACAATATCCATCTTAAATTGCTGTGCCTGAATAAGGTCCATAGTAATGTTGTATCGTTGTGACTATTTGTAACCTTAGAACAGCTATGGAATGCAATAAATAAATTGGAATTTAAGATTATGTCAGAAATAAGGATAAGATTTTAAATGTCCAACGTAAAATAGATGTAATTTTTTTTATCAATGTCATCATTTATTAATATTGAAATAATGATTTAAGCACTTATTTCATATTGACATAATGATTTAAACACATAAGAACACATTTCTTCTAACATTTTTTTAATTTACTATAAAAGAAGTTAGAGGGTAATGACTTGAGTTCTTTTGGTAAACTATTGTAAATGCTTTTTAACCGACTTCAAAAAAAGGAGTGTTCTCAATTCGACCGGTATATATTTTCAATAAATGTTTTTCATACATAATGATGTTCTCATGAAGGGTACGACTAATCTTTCTTTATCTCTGATATTGAAATTACAAACTTCGTGAGCCTTGACAAATTCCTCTCTATGTTTTCTTACAATAATTTTAAACGTTAATTTATTAACCAAGTCAGTTAACACAATTATTATCTATATTTATTTACATTTAAACCAGTTATGTATGATACTTAGGAAATCATTGTTTTTTTTTGTATGCTAGGAATCTTTTGGGTTATAAATTGATGTACATAATTCTACTTCACACAAACGAGATTCGCCAATAAAAGAAATAATTAAAAGTTATAATAGTATAAACTCTTAGGCTTCCTCCATAATCAATAGAGTAAATGTATCGTAGTTCACCGGTCTTCCGAGCAGGGCATTGTGGGTCTCCGGTGCAGTGCATTGGCTGCTTGTCTTTTTAAAGAGTTTACAGGTGGCACAAGTTTGGATCCTGGACTTTTTCAGGCATTTTTGCCAGAGTGTCTGGTCTCCCCACAATGGCCACATACTGGATCAGTTCCCTGAACAATTTGGCTGAGTGACCATATTGTCGACATTTGTAACACCGGGTCACAAGTTAAAATCTCTCATTTTACATGAAGTCCAATTTATGAAGATTCGCTCCCGCTTCATAACATATTTGCGAGTTTGACAGAGCTAAGGATTCCTCCTAGTGTTGAGTCCAGATATTTGTTAGCCAGGTTCTGTTCATATAAACATTGAAGTGCTTCTTTCTCGGAAAGATTAGTGGAAACTCCGACTACAATAATTCTAGGACGGCGCTGGATGGTTTTTTTGGTGGCAGCACTCTGAAACAGAAAACAGAAAACTGATTAGCTAAATAGCAATTAATATGTCCGAAAACAAAACGAATAGACGTTAAACTCTGGTCAAACTCTTCCTAAATATATAATTGTATATACATATCTACCTATAATATTATACTGTCATGCGCACTTATCTGTTTTATTACCACTCTCGTATTTATACTCCTATGTCCTATGTTTATATTCCTATGTATTCCTTAAGTATATTTTATACATATCTATAAAGTTTAAATTTACTCGAACATTTTACCAATGTACAGTTGTTTTTTTTTTAATGGTTTTATCTATTTTTGTTTGAAATAAATTAGGGAATAAGCTATAACCATATATGGAGTAGGTTACTTTCCTTTTTTCTGTTACAGCATTTGTTTCTTTATATTTAATTTTTTTGCTCTATGTATTAGTTAGTATGTAGTAGATATAAGTTAGAGGTGTTGGCTGAAAACCAGCGTACTCAGTATTTAGTGGCTCTCGTTATAATTTGCAAAAGGCAAATGAGCACTTCGCTAAGTGTATCTTTAAAACTTATTTTTACAATCTTTTACAAACTACCTCTAAATGCTTATCAATCATATACGTGCCTTTTTGGGGTATGCTCCGCAGTTACACCGCGCTGTTAACCCAGTGTAACTGCGGAGCATTTTTTTTCTTCGCAGTTACACCAACGTCTTTTGGACATGAATTTAACAGCTCTGCAGACATAATATTATGACAGACGAAACATATCGTGGACTCAATACCGTATTTGGACTTGCAAAATTTTCGCGTGTTCAAAATCATCAACAGGGAAATAAAACACCTAGATTATTTTTGCAAAATGTTGCTAATTTTAAACAAAATTCTTAATTACTCGGCAAGTACTAGGAGTTCATAGGTTCATTAGAAATATGCCTAACGGGGGTATGCTCCGCAGTTACACCGCGCTGTTCACGTTCACGTTCACGTTCACGTTCATGAGGGCTCAGTCCAATGAATATTGAAAATCCGAGATATGCATACAAAATCAATCCTGCGTTAGGCGTATTTCTAATGAACCTATGAACTCCTAGTACTTGCCGAGTAATAAGAATTTTGTTTAAAATTAGCAACATTTTGCAAAAATAACTTAAGGGCCTCCCTCGAAAATTTCACTGATTTTGGTAGTTTTCAAACTCAATGAAATCTGCTCAATGAAACAATCACACTCTAAATAAAATATATGTTCAAGTTCAATATCTTTTCTTCAATAATGACGGTTCTCATTCCTTTTCAATAATAATCGACTAAGAAAAAAAATAATTTGTGGGGGGCTTTTTTATCGTAAAGTCTGATATTGCTGTCAGAATACTGCATATATGTTATCGATTACGTAATATTTGCGTAGACAACTGAGTAGTCTATCATCTGTATGAATAATTTTTAGTCTTTTCATCCTAATTATGGAGTTATAAAGCATTTTCCCTAAATTTCAATGTCAATCTGGAGCGGGTCCCTGTGCGGAGAACGGGGCGGCAGATGGCTGTTAGCCTTCATGCGCAGAGCTTGTGTCGAATTTTTCTGTAATAGAGCTGCTTGCCGCTTCCCGCGCTTTTTAGATAATTTATTTTGGTTGTGCGCAACATAGTCGCTTGTTTTGCTTTACATTATAAGTTTGATAACAATCGTAATATTATCGTTAATTTCACCCTATTTTGATAGTACGAAATGGTCCAACGCATTAGGGGCCATGCGCTGTTGATGTGGGCGTGAGTTCAAATCTTCTGTCCGGGACATGCTTTTTGTTTATTTCTTTCCTCGTAAAATTATTTTGTTTCGGTTATGATGATAAATGCATGATTAAAAATACTGCGAATAATTCTGTTTTGTGAATACGCTCGTTTTATCCTTATGTTCTGTAAATCCAGCTGAAACAATTATTATCTTTTTGCTTTCAATTTATGTGATGTTTTTACATCTTTTTTTAGTAAGATTAAAAGTATTGTTTACCTTATAATAACGTCGGAAAATTAAATAAAGGAAATAAACATGTGCAGAAAATCAAAAATTTCCAATTAAACAAAAAACTTTTGAACAACATACATACTCACGGCTATAAATCCCTAAAAGGGGTAGCCAAAGCTGAGAAATTAAAAAATCCTCAGCCACTTTTGGAAGTTGAGTAAGAAAAAGATGCTAGAATAAAAGGTTGTTGGTGATGGGTCTCCAACCGCATTGCCCAAAAATCCCTTAAAAAGCAAACCTCTAATTAAGTAAATAAACAAATACAAAAGACGCATATTTATAGTCTCCTTCTAACAAGAAACTATAACCAAGTATATATTTTTGAATTATTATTATTTATTTATTTATTAGGGAGAAAAAACAGAAAAAGCAAAAAGAATATAGAATAACAACATATAGAACATAAGTAAATAAATTTTGGTATCTCCTCAACTTTTCTCACAGATAGATAACAAAAACAATCAATACAAAAAAGTTATCAATACAGAAAAACAGAAATAAAATATGAAAAATGATAACAACCACAACGAACATAAATAGACAGAAGTAAATAAAACAATAATTGTAATAATTAATAACATACACACACATTAAAGACTTTTTAAAATAAGTAAGAACATTTTCTTGCAGCGCTGCTTCGAAAAGCAGAATAAGTCTACATCCGTGAAATAAATATTATATGTATCGCACATCCTGCACAAAGGAGCCCTCTTACCTACATTGGTCCTGCTGACCCCTAGGGCGAATACATGTTTATTCCTTGTAGCGTGACTCGGAACACGTTATGAAATATATATTATTGCTGTGTAGTGTCGGCTTAGAATAGCACTACCCCATTTCTTCCGGTGGGTGTACATAAGAGGCGAGTGGTAGTATTTACTAAATGCTTTCTCCTGTTTTATAATTTATGCCGATTTTTTATTCAAGTGTGATTTTTGGACGTTGCGATAATAGCACGTCACGTTATTTCTACTGCCATCCACGAACACTTTGTTGTGTCGGCTAAGAATAACATAATCCCCTTTTACTTGGTGTCACCTGAAACCCACTATCACGAGTTTTCTTCTCGACATATTCCCCTCCTATATTCCGAAGGTGTCATAAAAATAGTTTTGTGAAGTTATTTTAATTTCAATAATTATATTCATCCAAGCGAGACATAATTGTAATATCAATACGCACGTAGCGATTCTACAACGTAGTACGAGACTATTTCCGTAGATGGCGCTTAGTTTATGGTTATTTATAATAGTTACTAGTGAGTCACTAGATGGCTTATTTTACGAGTTTGATTAAAGGTGAGGAAACGGCAGGGGGAAGCCCAAATGCCGTTTCAAGGTTCTCATCTTTTCGGGGGACGCCCTTAAGTGTTTTTCCCTGTTGATGATTTTGAACACGCGAAAATTTCGCAAGTCCAAATACGGTATTGACAGCCGAATACTGAAACGTCAGTCAAATCGATCAGTTAGTTGAGGAGCATTCAAATTTGAGCAGCTGTTAAATTTAAGTGATATACACAAACGTCTTTTAACCAATTTGATACCATGATCAGCTGAGAAGCCGTTAACTAAAGATCAACTCTGTTTTCATTTACAAAATATAATAACTTATGTTGTTTATCCGTTATACGCAAAACTTATTCAATATTTTTTTTGTGTTATGCTGAAATATTAAGTTTATCTTAAAAATCAAGTTAAATTAATCATAAACACAAATATTATTAAATAAACATACATTATTGTACTACGTTTTTCACCTACTTTTGTACTAAACAACATTTTTAACGTGCTTTTTTTCAATTGTTTGTCGTAGAATGAAACGTTAAATAGTTACAAAATAAAAACATTGCCTTTTGCGGTTTTTAAAATTTATAAAATTTTTTCAACATTGAATGTTCAATTAGTGTCTGTTAATCAGTCTCAAAATTTTCTTATCTTTACAATGGTAACATTTCGTAAATTCGAATATTTCAAATCCGAAATTCATTATTTAGAAAACTGTTCACATAATTTACGTATCACAGATGCTTTATTTTCCACAACTTCATTAGATCAAAAGGAAGAAAACCCAAAGAAAAAATTACCAATGCAAAACAACAATATTTCAAAACCAAATTTCTTTTGTCATCTGACGAAGAGGATTATGATGATAAGGACATTTTTCACTTTACTTCACTGATATTTATTACGATTTAAAAGACCTCGCGACCACTCTCAATTGTAACACCTACTCAACTCGATTTGACAGTTGGTTTGACAGATAAATCGCGTTAATTTGCGTTTGAGTATGCGAATTTTTCGCTGATTTATGTTTAGCTACCACTTATTTTAAGTTCCACTTAAATTTAACAGAAGCTTTTAACTCACATTTGAGTATATGAATTTTGAGTTTAACGGCGTCTCAATAGTTTAAGATGCCATTAAATATTTAATTGACGTTTGAGTATTCGGCTGTGAGTCCACGGTATGTTTCGTCTGTCATAATATTATGTCTGCAGAGCTGTTAAATTCATGTCAAAAAAACGTTGGTGTAACTGCGAAGAAAAAAAATGCTCCGCAGTTACACTGGGTGAACAGCGCGGTGTAACTGCGGAGCATACCCCGCCTTTTTCGCTTGCAACGATTACGTCATCTAAATATGAAAATACGAATTCTCGTTTGAAATTGACATTTCCGGGTTGTGTTTATAAAATTCTGATTCAAGGTCTTGCAATACGCGATTATTCATGAAGCTTTGGATGTGGAGGAAAAGGGAAAATCTACTGCCAGGCGGTGGTATGCCTGGGGACCGCCGTCCTACTGTATTAAGTTGGAACTTGTATGATAGTAGTACTAGAAACTTCGATACCTCGATGTAGGATTTGTATGGCGAGTCTTGATGATGAGTGTTACGTATATTGCTTAGTTACGTGTTGCTGTGGAATGTGATTCTTCTTGCACTGTCAGCGTTTCTATATAGTGCGCGTAATTGGGTACTGATAGCGTGTCGCTACGTTTCTCCCCTCCAACAGGAAATTCTTGACTCCATATCTTCTTGCCAGTGTGTGTATGCTCAACGGCATGTCTGCCGGAACCACAATGTCGACTCCAGCAGCCACGGTGTGAGCTCACACATTACTGCCGTGCTGCGAGTCGTGTCTCTTGAGCCGTGGATTCGATGTGTTTTGTCTGCAGGCCTTTGATATCCTTTTTCTGCTCGTACTTGTCTGGCCAACCCAAATAGTCATTTACTTCCTTGTACTTAGAAGGAAGCCATCATGATTTAAAGTAGTTGGTCACCAATTTGGAGAAAAAGGGAAGATTTTCCGCCAGGCGCTGGTATGCCTGGGGACCAGCATACCAGCGCCCGGCATACTGACCGGCCGGTACCGTTAGTTGCCTCTTACGTACAGCCACCGGAAGAAATGCGGTAGTGCTATTCTAAGCCGACACTACACGGCAGAAATTTGTATAATAATATTTACTAAGTATTTTAGAAACTTCGATGCCGCGGTGTAGGATTTGTATGGCGAGTCTTGATGACGAGTGTGACGTATTGCATGGCTACGTGTTGCTGTGGAGTTTCTAATAAGAATCAATACTGTGTAGTTATTTTTATTCTTAACAATGGGAAAACGGAAATATTTAGTAAAATGTTAATTATATATTTATATGACTTTTTCTTTATTACTCAACATGACCGCTCAATTACCTAGAATATCACTCTGAGGTAAGTATTTATACAACCTACCGAATAATATCCGACAAGTGTCCGAGCATATTTCGTTCTCGCTTTCGCCTATTGTCGTAAAACCGGTTACGTTGGACTTGGTCAAATCCTTATTGAATGAAGTCAATTCATAATCATCTTATATCTCTTTTGTGCAAATCAAAGTGTGAAGTCAATATGATATTATATTATATCAAGGTGAACTAAACGTCCGAAATAAATACGTACACAACAATCAAGAACATCACCAGAAGGTGTTCAAATCACGTCGGGGTAACCAATGTAGTTTACCTACTATTATTACTTTTCTTGTTTTCTTGCATACACGGCCGCCGGCCGAGCTGTTGGGAGTTGCACGCATATCACCAGTGCATCGGGTATACTTCTTATCTTGGGCAGTAAACCAAGAAAAATTACAGGCGCCTGCAGCGTTTTTAGACGAAATAATTAATGATTTGGATGCAGCAGGATAAAAGTAATGAGAAAATTTGTTTCATTTATTTCTTAGTAATTTTTACCTCTTTGATCTTGGTACAAATAAGGAACTTTGACATCCATTTTCTCGATATCCCCATGACCCACAGATATGGCACATATACCATTAAAATCTAGATTTAATTGCATATGCATCAGACCTTATTTTATTTTTGTTCGCCGTGAGTCATTGTTCCATACAAAATGCCCAATGTCAAGTAGGTAATTATTATTATTATTATAACAAATTATTTGTTGAAAACGTATAGAAAAATATGATTTTCTTAAATTTGAACATGAAAACGAATATTTCCTGCAGTAAATCGCACTAACTTGAACGGAAAATAACTGTTTTGCAGTCAAACGGCCTATGGCTGATGTTGTCATAGGCCGCATGTCATAGTTACGTTAGTTTATCCTTTTATATTAAACGAGAGAGGGTGGATTTTGTGAACCAACCTGTGTCGCGATGCTAGAAAATTGGTTCAGGTATCAAATTGAAGGTCTCCATCTGAAGTTTTACCGAAAACTCATACATTTTCCATAACTGGATTAGTTAAATTGTTAGCGATTTATAAATTGTCAAAATTGGCCCATAGACTTTGCTGGAGTAAAAGCGCGCGCAAATGTGTCAGTCACAGCTTTTAGTATTATATTACAACGCCCACGGGAATATAAATATAAAAAAACAGAAGTTAAGATAGTGTTTTAGTATTTTGGATGTAAACCGGATGCAAAAAATGTAGTCCACGCGGACGTAGTCGCGGGTAAAAAGCTAGTATTAATTTAATTATTATATTCATATATATAAGATATATATATTTAAATATATATTAATCCACATAGATGGTAATATGTGGAAACTTTTAATTGGCATTAAGTTATATATTTTGTTTTAGCTATTAAGATATTAGGCAGTAAGTTATCCGAATAAAATAAAATAAATGAATGTTTGAATAAATTCGCACTGCTAGTTCTTTTATAGCTGTATTATAGATTATTGTTAGTTGTGTAGTAATTTGCATTTGACTTGTAAATAGAATGAGTATTGATTCAGCTAGTCCCCCTGACCCTCCAGATTCTCCTCCAGAGAAGTTGGATATGTATAGCTCTCCTCCAGTATTTTCGAATGAAGCTCGTGAAACATCGATTTCCAATTTAAGAATGATTAATGGGGTAATTCTACCGAAATTTTGAAATTCATGTCCTTATTGATTTTTCTAAGTAGTTATGCATTTCAAGCAATGATTATTATTTTGTTGTTATGTATGCTATAGTGGATACAAAATACCTACATGACTTTCTAGCAAACTAGGTATCTAAGATTTCTTTTGCTTATGGAAACATCCGAAAATCATTTCCTCACTATGTCCCAAACTCCAGATTAAAATACTCTATGGTCGCTAAATTTATACATTTCGACACATTTCAAGGTAATAGTTTTACAGATCGTTTAAAATAAAATGGTTCTCGAAAAATCTATACATTTAAAAAAAGAATCAACCTTATTTAAATATCCGCATTTTATTTTTATTGTGTCCGAAAAAATAAAATCATTCCTTCACAATTTTGTTCGCGTTCCTTTTTTGAACGTGTTATTTGTTTAACATGAACGCACCCATTTGTTTTTGACAGTTGGCAGTACCGCCAACATTTCAATATGGCGAATTCATCTTGTGCGTGCAAATAGTTTCTGTTAGAACAAAGTGTTGTTTAAAATTTAATAAGTTACATTTTCAGCCGTCATTACATCACATCTTATAAAAATAAGGTAAGCAACTTTAACTAATTAATGATTTAACGTTGACGTCAGTTTTGGCGTCTTATAACTTGACCATAAAATTCAATACGATTGAAAGGTTATGTTGTGCGTTTTTGGCGGTTATATTTGATTTCGTCATTACCTCACCGTCATTACCTCATATTTATTTGCAATGAGGGAATGATGATAAGTGAGGGAATTGTTATTATACCCGTGCGCTTTGTTTTCTTTTTATATTCTAGCTGCATTAACGGTAAATCAACCTTGGCTCTTTTGTTTTAGGGCTTTATTAACCTGAAAATGGCTAAAAAAAAGAAATTAACTGACGAACAACTAAAATTGAAGAAGAAAGAGTATGACCGGAAACGTAGAGAAAAAATGAAGAGCGATCCTACCAGTTTAGAAAGGCTTCGCGAAAAAGAAAGACTGAAATACATGAATAAAAAAGAAAAAGGACAGGTTAGACCTATATCTAATATGAATCCAAGAGAAAAAAGGCTAAAACGAAAGTCTTGGAAAAAAAATAGCAAAACCTATAGGGATAAACAAGATGTGCTGCGAAAGAATTTAACCAGATTGTTGGATATAACGCCACCTCCAAGCCCAGGGCCTTCTTTTCAAAACGTTCGTGAAAGTAGGGAGGAGCACCGGAGACTGTCGTTGATCGCTCAAAGGCAAAGACAACTAAGGCGACGTAGAGCAATACTTTATACTAAAATATCGAAGTTACAAAAATCTGTTGACGACGAAAGAAAGAAGGGAGAGAAGTTTCGCAAGAGATACCAAAGATTAGCTAACAAGGTGCAGAGTTCTCCTGAAGCTAAAGTTTCAGAGCTTCTAAAAAATATACAGGTGCCTAAAACCGTGAAGAAAAGACTAATTTTTTCAGAGGTTATTTCTACACAGCTTACAGACCACTACAAAGATCAGAATAAACATAGTGATAAAAGGAATTTTTTTGAAGTAATGAAACCAAGCCTTTTGAAGAAAAATAAGTTACTCAGCTTAGCAAGACCTTTTTTCAAACACGAAACTTACAAAAGAGCCAGGTGCAGAAAATTAAATACTAAAGCGATGAAAGTCAAACAAGACATTACTGAGTTTTTGGAAAAGGATGAAAATTCAAGGATGTGTCCGGGTAAGAAAGATTTTTTGAGGCACAAAGGACAAGTAAAACAAAAACGGTTATTGTGTGATACAATGAAAAACTTGCACAAAAAGTTTTTGACGACTGTTGTATACAAGGTGAGCTTGGCCACATTTTGTAAGTTCAGACCTTTTTGGATAACCTGGGCATTGGTGAAAGATCGCGACACTTGCAAATGTGTAATACACGCAAATATTCAATTGATGATCCAAAAACTGTACGAGAGTAAAACTTTGCCTAGCTGCGACCTCACAAGATTTCTTTCATTTATAATGTGCGACGTACATTCAACAAAATGTTTGTTCAGAAAATGTGAGGGTTGTATGAACAAGCCTATGGAGTATTATCTCCCCCAACCCAACAAAATAATAACCTATTATAAATGGATATATGAAACTATTTCATATGATAAGGATGGCAAGACGAAGACGGTGCGCAAACCCATAAAAAAGGCGATTAATATATCAATAAAAGAATTAGTGAAACAGTTAGAAGAGGCACTACCATTATTCTTTCAGCACGCCGGTACCATAGCTCACCAGTATCAAACTATTTCAGAACTCAAAAAGAATTTAACTGCTAATGAAGTCCTCATACACATAGATTTTAGTGAGAATTATTCTTGTAAATACTACGAAGAAATACAGGCAGTTCATTTTGGTGGTGCTAGACAACAAATTACACTTCATACAGGTGTACTTTATTTACGTCGCAGTGATGGTGTCAAAGCCCACTCTTTTTCGTCTCTATCTGAAAATAACCGACATGATAAGATGGCAGTATGGGCTCATTTAACACCAGTTTTTGAATGGCTTAAAGGCCAGGATTTGAATATTCATACTGTAAGCTTATAATAATGAGTGTGCTATGATTGGCTATTATACTGTATAATTTATACTATTTATAATTGATAAACTGTATAGTTTTATTGTGTAATCATATTATTTACCTATTTAATAAGTATTAGTGGTATCGTGTATGAATAATGAGATACTTGTTTGACTTTACTTCAAAACAGCTCACGCTGATTAAATTAATGATTGTAATTAAATCCATAATTTTAGTAAATACTCATTTCTAAAATGTTATTATTTATTTATAAATGAGTTATAATAATGATTATGTAAATTTGAGTAAAGTATTATTAATAAGACTGTTAGTTGATTTGAGGTTAGGTAAGGTATAAATATACGATCTCTGTTTTTGCGTGGGCAATTGTCAGTAGTCCGTTGTATCGGCAAGTGGTTGTGAAAGATGAAATTATACGAAGTGTACCGCTATTTTGGGTTTTTATTTCAAACCCTCCACACTCCCTGAAGTTGACCCTACAACTCAGAAGTGAGGATAGGCGAAAAATATCACGTTTTTCGTACTGCGCCTACGTAAGTACCCTGTTCTTTTTTTTGTGTTTGCATAATTAGAATCCTTGGTATGTTGAAATTGCCTTCTTCTTTATAAAATAGCATCCATAAACAGTCGTAAATAATAAAGTTTATTTCAATTGAAGGCAAGAAAGTATTTTAAAAGAATTTTCATTTATTCCCAAAAACATAGGGGCGATACATAAGAGTGTTAATCTGTTACATACTTGAGCCTGATATCTAGTCCTTTTTTTCCCGATAGCTCAGATTGTTTTTTTTTTAAAGCTACTGTTTGTCAACTTATCGATCTGAAGATTGGTATAGAGCTCTGATTATCGAATAATATTGAAATGTTGGATCGATATACCGTATAGTGAATTTTCTAAAACATTTTTCGTTTATGATTGTGAGTACACGTGCGAAAACAGTACACTTTGAAATTATGACATATGGCATTACAACATCTGTTTAAAGCATTACATGTGATGCTACGATCTAACAATTCCTACTATCAGGCGTGTGGTGTTGTGTAATTAATTAAATATTTCGTGTAATGGGAATATAAATATATCACATGAGGTAGAATAGCAGTGTTATAGGTAGTTATAGAATTACGTGAGCGAGTAAGACGGGATTAGAGAAGAAATGTATCCATTACTTTTTAAATATTTATACGTTTCTGAATAAAGTTATTTTGTCATCATACTTTTACTCGCGTTTATTTAACTCAAGTGTGGTCCAGGCTTAGGACTAGCAATGTGCATGGATTCATTTGATGTTTACAAAGATTCGAAATGTATGTCAAGATAACACGATTTTAAATATCAAACAATTATCAAAATCAATCAATAAATTATATTGAACTTGATTTTAGAAATAAATTGAATGTCCCGGTGCTAATCCAAAATTATGAAAACTTAATGCATTAGTTGTAAACCTAGAAAACTACAATTTGATTTTAATGTAGTAAATAAAATACACGCCTGAGACGAATGTTGACGGGATTCATCGATGTTAACCGAACTCTTTGAATACAATTTAAAACTTTTTGCTATTATAATTAAAACAACTATTGACTTTAGGATATTTTTATTGCTATCGTTTTAAGTATCACTTTCATTTGCTTACCCATGCGTTCGTTACCGATCAATCACGCGGCATCACACTGCAGTGCTCTATGGTAGTGTAATGGAATGAAATGTAGTGCCATGCTAAGTGTGATGTTTGGAATGGTCGAGTAGTGTGTAATGTATCAGTACGCGTCCGAGCGATATTACGTGTGATGCATTGCTCGCATTGCTTACACCATGCCTGGTTGTGAGTATCCAGGTTGTTTTTTTTATATTTTGTACAACTCAATTGCAAACTTGCTGTAGGTTTGCTACAAATTACTACTACTACTGCTACTAAAATTTTAGCAAACCTGTAAGTTTAAAAATATAAAATAAAAAGATATTGAGGCCTTTTATGTTCATAAATCTAGTTTTGGAACATAATACGAAGGAACACATAGTTGTTTTAATAATCATCATGATGCATAATATCTTTATTATTTACTTTAAATTTGAGATAGTCACCCGCTTATTGTAGTGTCTTCATATTATTCACGTAAGAGGTAAAAACGTCAAAATCAAAATATTCTTTATTAAACCAAGTAGGTATTATACATTTTCTTCGGCCCCCTGTAAAGCTGTACAAAGCGTGTGTAAGATAATCCGTAAGAGAATTACATGACCAAGGATTAATACAGTAACTGTTTAAATATTAGTTTGCAATACAAAGTAAGAATTAAACATTTTGAAACTTTTAACAACTACCTTCTAATAAAATAGTCAGCCGTATATTTGTTATCAGTGAAATATTTAAGTTACATTTGCGAAGGTCGCCTTTAATTTCAATAAAAGAAAATTGGATTGGCGTTATACTAACTGTTAGGCCCATTGAGATCAAAGAAGCTAAAGTATGTGTACTGAGGGTTGGCTTGATTGTTTACTAAGCTGAAATTTGTCAGTTTCAGTTCTCCACCATGGATCGAGAAGAGAGCAGGAGTCGTAGCCTCAGTTACGATAGATTGAGCGCAGAATTGGCATAGAGGCGCCAAAAAAAAAAAGCCAGTCAACACGGAGGTGTTGGAGATGACAGGAAGCGTTATGCTGAACGACCGTGGGTATTACGGGAGCGTGGTACCGAGGTCAATAGACAACCGTGGGTATTACGGGAGCGTGATACCGAGGTAAATCGACCGTGGGTATTACGGGAGCGTGATACCGAGGTCAATCGAGGTGAACAGGTGAACAACGAATAGTCCAATAACAGCGGAGAGGTCTCTTCGTAAGCCGGTTCGGCGTACGCGAGAGCGTTCGCCTAGTGTAGAGGCGTGAGGACGAGAAAATAGCAGGGAGCGACGTTCACGGCATCGTGCACGCAAACGCGAGGGTGGATACTATTCCCAAAACAAAATAGACAGTAACCGCAGCTCTTTGGTTGGGTCGCTTAGTTTGAAACGACGTAGGGTAAATGATAAAATGGATGAGCTATTGTTTATTTTGTCTGAGATGCTGGCTGAAAGAGTTCAGTACGGAGAATCGCTTGATCAATATTATTACGCCAAAAACAATCTACTAAATTAATGTAAAATTAATGGGCGCCAGGATGTAGATTGTCTGCTGCACGGTGTAGGGTAGGTGCTCAGGCAGCTGCTTAAACCCGAACAAGTTTTTAATTTCTTTAATACGGTTAAAGTTGGTCAATATGGTGACCATCTTGAATGATTCTCAAGGCGAAAAATTGATCGCAAATGTACTTTGCTTTTGCGATGGACAAGATGCTTCAAATTCAAATTTATTTACCGAAAAGGGCAAAATACAACTTGTAATTATTTAACTACGAGTATATAAACTCAATTTATGCTAGGTAGATTTACAAATTCTTAACAATGTAAGGTTTTACGAATATGTTTAATTGTAGCTCAATCTAAAATAATAATAATAGAAAACGATTTGAATTTTTGGGTAATTTCAAAGGGTTTTGTTATATTTGGTCTCCGGACTGGGCGAACCTGTTGGGCAGATGCCGGAATTTTCACTTATTGATGTAATGATGTTAAAACCGACATTTAATATTTACATCAAATGGGGACTACTACTGATTTAATAAATTGAATGTTCTGTTTCAAAAATTGATCATAGTTACAATTTGTGAATGTATTGTTCCTGTTTTGTATACATTTTATATTTTTTACATTAATATTCAGTATTGCAAATTAATAAGATAGTGTATTTAAATATCAATAATAAAACTAAATTCCATTACTTAAATTAAAGAATATCAACAATATCAAAGATAAATTATTATAATTATGACCGCCTTGTTCACCTGGTCTGGCTGGAAAAGTCTTCTCATTTGTCAGTTCATTGCAGCGAACAAAAAAAATATATATATACATACGAAGAAGGGTAATCCGAAGGATAAAAATGAAAAACAATGAAATAGCTCAAGTTCAGCTTTAGACCTGGAACTTGATAAATACTTAACTGACATCAAAGTAAATGGGGTAGCACTAAATTGCTGTGTAGAGGTTGTAAGTCACGCTCTGTCATAAAACCTACTAAAGCCAGAGAGCTCAACTTTGATATGATAGTTCCAAAGGGTATACCTCTACTCAGGGCTATAGGTAGGGCTCTGATAAATCCCGTGAGCATTACAACTACAACGTAGAAGTTCAGAACGTAAAACGAACGATAAAGACGTACATCGGTGGAGACTATGTTTTATTTGCCATATAAACCAAATCAGCATCAAACATTCAATACTTTTCTTCTGAAGTTTTCTTAAATCTTAAGTAATTTTTAGCCAAAATCTTTAGTAGCTTTGAGATATCTTAACCATAATAGATATGCTGGTGTATAGGTGCATGGGTTGGTAGAGAGTGATAAACATCATAGCATAAACGTCAACAAGGGTATACCTCCTGTATACCTGTGATCCTCTCGCGGACACGATAGCTGCCTAAAACGGCTTAGGCATCAAGATGAACTGTCTGTGTGAATTATAATTGTCTTATTTTCGTTAATTCTGGTATTTAAGTCATAATCATTAGCACAGAATCTAAATCCATTGCATATCCTTCGGGAAATATTAAATTTTTAGCCATTCATGTCCAAATTAAGACTGTAATTATTACCATTTTATATGCTTTGCTTTGGATCCGAAATAAAAGATTTCGATGCAAATATATTATAAAACAAATAATAACTTCTATCATCACAATATATCAATTACGATAAAGTGTACGAATGGGCTAAAATGTCAAATACGTGAATTTTTATAGGGCTAGTATAGAATCCGCCACACTAGGGTCACCCACTCACACTTATTTAAGCACACCGTGTATTATTTTTGGATATCGCTGTCATCTTTGTCTTGTCAATCTATATACATAAGTGAAGCACAATTAATATATAATCTTAACATTGTTTCTGTACTTTAAAAGTGCCGCTCATCATAACTGTTAAGACTATAACTGTAGATTTTACCTCAAATCTTCGCCCTGCTTCCATTTGTTAAAAATATAATTAGAACCACAAGCAGGGGAAGGTAAAAATAAATTAAAATGGTATAAATCAAAATTATGTACATTTTACCATAGCTTAATATCTATTAGAGAAACAAACTGTACACAATATTTCAAGCAAGGATGACCTCTAAAGTTTCTACCAATAGTTATAGTATAGTATACTAATTTTGAAGTTGATATAGAGAATTGCAAATTAAAATAAGTATTTAAAACAAAATAATTGTACATCGGCTATGATATGGATAGTTTATAGAGATGAATTCGTTTGAAGGCATCAGATTGTCATCCCCACTAGACCAAGCGAATATAACAAGATTTTAAAAACATGTACATGTATAATTAATTATGATATTATTATTAGTAAGTATACCTAAATAAGATTCTTTGTCATATATGGTACTAATTTTGAAGTAGGTATATTTATATTTAAAAACTGGTAATAAACATCAAATACAAAAATAAATATATATGTAAGATAATATATAAAGTTATCCATATTGAGGGAATAAAAGGGTAATTTATGTTACAAAAGTTTATTCAGTAATAAATTCAGATGGTGTAATTTAAACACAAAAGTAACAATAATCAATCAGAGAATAACTCAGAAATCGCTCAGCGTTATAGTGTGCTATGCGCGCGATTTATTAATCTAGCAACTTAAGGTATCTGGTACGAAGTTTATTGACTAGGTTCATGTCAGCATAGGTACTAAAACCAAGAGTGGACGGACAGTTTTTCCGGGAGCAGAACGCTCTAGAGTCAAATCAGAAACGGGAAACTCCTTTCTATTGGCCATATGAGTTAGTTATAGCAAATCCCCGTGCAACTATTATTTTCCAAGGAAATTATTATTTTCGGTACACAATCAATAAGAGCTTATTTAGAACTAGCTTACCATTATCATAAAGCTTACTAAATAAAAGTCAAGGTAGAAAAAATTAATAAACCCTGTACATTAAATTATCATGGTCAGGCATATATAAATTTAAAAAAGAAAAATTTTATATTATTAAAAAGAAAAAACCTAACTTAAAATCTAAAAACATCTTCCAGTTCCTCTTATCGGGAAAGGGTACCTAAGATGCTGGAAGCGTTACCGCGTTGCATGGCAAGATAAGATACATATACTCGTATCGATGGATAAAAGTACTTAAAATACATACTTTAAAATAAATAAATTCATAATCTAAATAATTATATCATGAGAAAGTTTTAGGACTCGAACATTAAAGGTTGATCGGCTGATTCAACAAAGTCCAACTGTTTACAAAAGTATTTAAAATGAATAAATGCTTAATAAAAAAAAAATGTCAGCTTCGGAAAATGGGGTGCGGAATGTGAATCGGATTCTAGTATTGTAGGGCGAACAGCTGAAGTTTAACCTTGATTACAAGTCATTTTTATGGATGGTTTTCATTAAAATTAGTTGATCCCTAGTGTCCTTTGTACATCTTAAGGGTTTTAAAGTTAGAACGTCCAGTGGCTGATGATGATGATGATGATGATGATGATGATGATGATGATGATGAAGAAGTTAGGAAGGTTGTCTAAATATGGAAATATATAGTGAGGTGTTTAATACACTTATTTCGATTTTGTTGAAGCATTTTTATATAAACTTGATACATGGGGTCCCATACAGTATAATAAATTTCCATAGCAACCACCATAGTAGTTCTGATTGTGACATTAAGGCTCGTACCGTGTCTTAAAAGCACTCCCTAATGACAGTCATACCTAGAAGGCAGTAATGATCTAAGCGATTTAAATAGTGAATAAATAAAAAAATATATATAAGAAAATCACATAAGTACGATATAATATATAAACAAATAATTAATAATTAAGTTATAACCTCACGAGTATGTGAGTTGTGAATCTGCCTATTCTTTTTACTAACGTATTGATCTCTCCATTGAAGAGTTGTCTGGAAGAGATAGTTTTAAGCCACCAATTGTGCTTCTGTTTAGCAGTGTAATCTTTGTAAAATGTTTTAACTGTGATGACTGCCTCCGTGGCCTCGCGGTTGAGCGCTTGGTTTCAGGTGCGGAGGTCTCGAGTTCGATCCCCGGGGGGGTGATCACCTTACAAATTTGATTTGTAAGATTTGACCGAGTTTGGAGGGATATTGCAGGCTTGAATCACCTGACTATCCGAGAATTAAGATGATTCCGTGCTTCCGAGGGCACGTTGGGCCGTCGCTCCCGGCTACTGTTGCGGTGGTGGTCGTTGGTCTGCCAGCCCGCAATTGGCCGGCGTGGTGGACTGTGGCCAGATCGCCCTATGTAGGGTGGGCTGGAGCCCCTTGGTGGGGACATATATGGACTGTGAGGAGGAGGTACGTGATGAGTACCATTATGGGTTCTATTCTATATTTATGTGCTTAATATTACAATTCGTATAAATAAAAAATAAAAAAATACATTGTAAGTGTGTAATGTGTAGAATATGTAAATAAAAATATATATGTATATTGAATGTGTAAATGATATGTAAATGTCTGTAAAACTATGTGTATGATATGTGTGTGCATATATATGTATAAAAAGTTAATGCAATCGCAATTATGAAACATTAGTACGGATTAACACATTAGGACCTGTTAATTTTGAATCACTTGTTACCAGGATTTACAAGTTATTTCAAGAACTTACCTATGTAAAAAAAAATATATAATGCAATAAAGTTTTATTAATTCTTTAAAAAAATATTTCCAAAAGCGAAGGGACTCGCTTATAACAGGAAGGCCGAGCTGTAAGCTTATAATAATGAGTGTGCTATGATTGGCTATTATACTGTATAATTTATACTATTTATAATTGATAAACTGTATAGTTTTATTGTGTAATCATATTATTTACCTATTTAATAAGTATTAGTGGTATCGTGTATGAATAATGAGATACTTGTTTGACTTTACTTCAAAACAGCTCACGCTGATTAAATTAATGATTGTAATTAAATCCATAATTTTAGTAAATACTCATTTCTAAAATGTTATTATTTATTTATAAATGAGTTATAATAATGATTATGTAAATTTGAGTAAAGTATTATTAATAAGACTGTTAGTTGATTTGAGGTTAGGTAAGGTATAAATATACGATCTCTGTTTTTGCGTGGGCAATTGTCAGTAGTCCGTTGTATCGGCAAGTGGTTGTGAAAGATGAAATTATACGAAGTGTACCGCTATTTTGGGTTTTTATTTCAAACCCTCCACACTCCCTGAAGTTGACCCTACAATACGATTCACATGTTGAGTGACAGTCCAGTTAATCAATACAAAAACAAATTTATTTTCCACATTGTGTCTCGATATATAAATGTTTTATTTCCGGAAATAAGATTATTTTCATGGCATTATTCTGAACCAGGGCATGGAAAAGGTGCACCTGATGGTGTGGGCGGCACTTTAAAAAGAACTGCCGATAAAGCTGTGGCCGAAGGCCTTGATATCGTAAATTTAATGACACTCAAAAATATATTACTGGAAAGATGTCCTTCAATAATGTTGTTTGAAGTAACCACTGCTAACATCGTAGGGATAGAAAATTTAGTAAAGCAATCTAAATCAATCGCTGCATACCCTGGAACTCAAAAAGTTCGCCAATTTGTTTTCGCTTCCGATGTGCTCGAGTTCAGAAGTCTTTCGTGTAACAATTGCACTGGAAAGTGTAGTCATTATCATTTAGGATATTACTCATCTTCATCTCATCATTCCAAGAATACGTCGAACAGTAGACAGTTGTCAAAAGTTATCTGTGACATAGAATGTATAATAGTCCCTGATGAGAATATAACAGATAAAGGAACAGATTATAATATAGGGGATCATGTTATTGTTAGATGGGACGATAAGATTTACCCTGGACAAATATCTTCAGTTTCTGAAGAAGGGGCTTTGGTAAAGTGCATGGCAAGAGGCTGTAAAGCTTGGAAATGGCCCACCATAACAGATGAACAACTGTATCATTGGAATGATGTACTACAGAAGATTCAGCCTCCAAAATTAATAAAAAGGGGATGCTACATTGTTAGAGAAATGGACAAGGGTGATTAGCTAAGTTAATCAAAGAAATATTCCTGATATAAAGATTTCGTATTTTATTATTCTCTCATTTTAAAACGAATATAGTTTATAAGGTTTTCATTGGCGAGTTGCCTTTTTTGGTTCAGTATTAAGAAATGATACTTTTTTGATCTCTTTATTAGTTTGTAAGCAACATTAATTAAATCTCTAGTGCAATTAGCAATACTTGAAACGCTGTGATTTCCAAAGGAAAGGTTGTCCATAATTTTACGTACAAAAATTTATATTAATAGTTGAATAAGGAGAAATACTAAGTAAATGTTACTTTATCTTTGTTAATTAAAGTATAATACAAGATTTCTAATGTCATTAAACATGTCTTTAATTGTTGAATTGGCGTAAATATGGTAACACTCATTCCCTCACCTGATACATCATTCCCTCACTCTCTAATTTTTTAATACCCTCTTTATACTATAAAAAAACTCATGTATTTTGGAGACCACTACATCATTGACAATTAGTAACACGAGTACTATAAAATTCATAGCAAAGAATAATTAAATATCAAAAATAAAAAAACAATAATTTTATAACTCAAATTTCTGAATTTTGCTGGAATTACCCAATGATATAATTTCAAAAAAGACAAATGTGAATTCTGAAGTGGCTTCCGCTTCCATTTAAACTGTATTTGTTGATGAAGCGTTTGCAATTGAGTTAAAGGAGCACACCAAAGACGACAAAGGTTGTTACGTTTTTCGTGAAAAGCCTGTCCTAGCAGCTAAGTTATATATAAGACCTTTAATGTTCGGCCAAAAATATCATTGAATATGATCATTTCTTTCTTTCATCATCTAACTAAGAAAATAGTTGCCAGAGCAAAATATGGTGAAAATTATTCTATTTCAAATGAATAATATAAGTGAAATAAGATGCCGTGTAGTATCGGCTCAACATAGCACAAATATTTTTCCACCCGCGCATCGTAAAAAGCAACTTAGGCGTTTAGAGCTTTTGAAGTTATTTACTTGACATTTTATCATCTTTTTAATCCCACCATCATTTACTTACCCTTCTTTCTCTACTCAACTTCAAAAAGTGGCCAAGGAAATTTTAATTCTCAACTACTGGCTACCCCTTTTTTTACAATCTACTAATTAAAAATATGAATGTATGGTCCAACATTTATTTATTTATTTATTTAAAGCCAACCAACAGTTCAAGAACAGAAATATCACATAAATAAAAACAGGTATATGCAGCTGGTCCTTAAACCAATTACAGGTCAGCATATGAAATACAATTGATAATTACACACATTAAATTTTAGTAAATTCTAATAAAAATAGAATTTACAAAGTAAGTTAAAAATAGCAATAGTTATAACATTAATTTTAAATTGACATTAAAGAATATTATTCTGTGAAATCAAAATTTAACTTAAATTATTAGGCATGACAATTGAAACTTAAATAAAATAATAACTAACAAAAACGATAATAATTAAAAATATTAATAAAATAAATTAAGTTTAGGAATTTTGATTAAATTTAATCTCAGATTGGGTAAGCAGAGTAACCTACAATAAAATAAAATAATATATATATATATATATATATATATTAAATACTAAAGCTAAAGAACTAATTGTTTATACATTGACAATAATGTGAAATGAAGTTAAAATATAATTTAAAATACAATAAATATGTCGGAACAATTAATTGTGTGAGTATTATTTAACAAAGTAATGACAACATTAAACAAATTAAAAAATGCGACCTATCAATGAGGCAATATAGAAAAGTGAGAAGCTATACCGCCTTTCCGAGGATCTTGCCCTTGAACAATTCTACACTATCATTGAATATATCTAGTTGATGTGATTTACTCAAAAGATTATAAGTTTGCATCAGCCTATACAGTGGTTGATTTTGACCAACATTAGTTTTGTATTTTGGGACAGTAAATGTGTCTGCGCAAGCTCTACGTGCGTGCAATCGTGGTACGTTAAAATTGATCTTTTCCAACAGTTCAGGGCAGTTTATTTTGCTATGTATCATTTTGTGGAGAAAACACAGATCAAGCATTTTTCTACGGTCACGGAGAGATGTCATATTGAAATGTTGTAGCCGTTCTTGATATGGACACCTATGACTAATCTCTGGGGAATGATATGCCAAGTATCGAGTAAATGAACGTTGTATGTCCTCGATCCTTTCACCATGAGACAAGTAAAGGGGGTTCCAGATAGCACTACCGAATTCCAGAATGCTACGTACTAGAGTGTTGAATAAATAAATCTTGGTGGAGATTTTTTTGAAATCTTTGGCAATCCTTTTAATAACTCTACAAGCTTTTCCAATCATATTTTCATAATGGGGAATAAATGATAATTTGTCGTCCAATATGATACCTAGATCTCTAATTTTAGTTACCCGTTCTAATGGTTCACCGTTAATATTGTATGAACTTTGAATAACGTTTTTCTTTTTGTTGAATCTAATAAAATGACATTTTGGGATATTTAATGTCATTTTATTGTCGAGACACCATTTTGATAATCTGTCTTTCTAAATCGGATTGCAATAATTCAATGTGATTTTCTGTAATAATCTCTTTGTAAATTTTAATGTCATCTGCAACATCACAAATAATATAATCGAACATCACAAACTTTTGTGAGGGACCTAATTTCTCCTACATTTACTCCTTTTCATGCTTCTTCTGCCACACCCAATAGTCACTGCCATACATAGGCGTAGGAATAAGAACAACATCATGCACAGCAATTCGGGCCTTTTCAGACACGGATTGATTGGTCATTAGACTATTAATTGCTCCACTTACCGCATCACCCTTTTTCACTCTTCTTTCAATGTCTTCATCACAATTTCCATCCCTTGTAAACAAACTTCCCAGATATACGAACTCTTTCACTGGTTCCAATTTCCTACCATTAATCTCAATCACGCACTCGGTCATAATCCCGTCCCGTCTCTATCATAAACCATGGTTTTTGTTTTATCCATATTCACCCTCATTCCCTTTCTTTTAAAAGACGCACATGCAATATTCATCATCACTTGCAGCTCTTCCACCGATGATGCAAGTACCACTTGATCGTCAGTGTATAAGAGGCATTTAATGATGAATCGGCCCATTCCCAGTCCATAATAACTTTCACGCAACTCTATTAAACAGTCATCCATGAACAAATTGAAGAGCCACTGAGAAGCTAAACATCCTAGTCGGACACCCCGAGAGATTCCAAACCAGACCACGTTTTCTCCGTTTACTACACATTCACTGGAATCCTCAAAGAGTGATACTAATGACCGTATAAGCAAACTGTGCAAAGTTTTTGGGTATGGTGTGGGTACGGCAAGCCTAAGGAGGGTAGATATTACGTAGATATGTTTACCACGAGAAAAGAGTTTAAAGCCAAACTTAAATACTGTATTACACACAGAGAGCAAATAAAAATGGATATTATCTCAGCTCATCATAAATCAAAAAAGTTTACTCAGTTTTGGAAAGCTACGAACAAACTTAACCCAAAAGTGAGCCTGCCAGCTAGTGTGGAAGGAATTGGTGAGCCCCGAGATGTAGCTAAAATATTTAAGATAAATTTTTCAGTAGAACAACTATTGAAACCGGTAGAGTGTAAGTTCATGCTTGATGTTGGGCAGCCGTGCACTGGTGGTCATCATCCAGTAAGAATAACATCGGCTAAAGTTGCCAAAGCAATACGAAATATGAATAGAGGAAAGTCATCGGGCACGACGGGCTCAGCATCGAGAATATGCAACATGCGGGTGTTCACCTTCCCAGGTTCCTATCCATGTTATTTGACTTCTGTCTGCGTTATAACTATCTACCAGCAGATCTGATGAAGACCATAGTTGTACCAATAGTTAAAAACAAGACAGGGGACTCATCTGATCAAAATAATTATTGACCTGTATTTCTTGCTACGACTTTGGCTAAGGTGCTGGATAGTGTGCATAACGAACATCTTAAGCAGAACGTCACACTGCAGGATGCTCAGTTTGGTTTCCGACCTGGGCTATCCACAGAATCTGCCCGGTATTACACCGATAGAGGGACGCCCGTGTATGCATGCTTTTTAGACCTGTCAAAAGCCTTTGACCTGATTTCTTATGATGTCCTTTGGAACACAATAAGGCTGAATACTGAACTCCCCGAAGAAATTATTAAATTATTAAAATATTAATATGACAACCAAAGTGATTTTGTGAAATGGCATGGTCAATGTTCAGATGAATATAAAATGAGTTGTGGGATAGGGCAGGGCGGATTAGCCTCTCCTACCTTATGTAATTTGTATATTGATGGATTGATTGATGAGCTCAACAGTGCAAGAGTCGGTTGTTTGGTAGATGGTTGTTTTATTAACAATATTAGCTACGCGGACGACATGGTACTGCTGGGCCCATCAATAAATTCTATAAGGATACTGTTGTCCATATGTGAAAAATACGCAGAGGCACATGGGCTCAAGTATAATGTCAAAAAAAGCGAAATCATGGTTTTCAAAGCTGGAACTAAAACCTACCCAGTCCATTCAGTAAAACTAAATGGTACAGATTTACAGCAGGTTTATAAATTTAAGTACTTGGGTCACTGGCTGACTTAGTGTTTGACAGACGATACAGATATCGACAGGGAACGCAGAGCATTGTCGGTGAGGGGATAATAAATGCTGTCCCGCAGGTTTGCACGTTGCTCACGCGATGTGAAGATCACACTTTTCAAAAGCTATTGCCAAACATTATATACGTGCAGCCTGTGGTGCAATTATACCAAGAAAGACTATAATGCTCTGCGAGTCCAATATCATAATTCTTTCAGTGGTTTGTTGGGGCTACACTGGCGTTGCAGCGCATCTGGGATGTTCACAAAACACGGCACAGATGGCTTCCAGGCTATTCTGCGTAAACGAGCAGCCTCCCTGTGGACCCGAATTAGGAGTAGTACCAACAAGCTCCTGGTGATCATTGCGGACAGAGTTGATAGTCCAATTTTAAATCATTGGTCTTCACTCCATGTGAGGAGTAATATAAATTTCAAATTCTACTAACATAGTTTATAAGTCTTTTCACTAACAGATATATAGACATTTTGTAACTGATTTGTCTGAAATAAATGATTTTATTATTATTATTATAAGTTGACTCCCCAAACCGAACTTGGCCAACATCTCCCGTAAAAAATTTCTTACCACCCTATCATACGCCCCCTCTAAATCAATAAAGGAGCAATACCCCTTTTGGTTCTTTTTGATGATACTCCTTAGACAGAAGATTTGATCCATACATCCCATTCGCTTTATAAATCCTGCTTGCACATCCCTAATTTTATCATCCGTTTCATTCATCACTCTTTTAATCAATACCTTTGCATACAATTGACCGACAATGCTGAGTAGGCTGATTTCACGCTAGTTTTTAGCCTCCTGGTGTGATCTTTTTCCTTTATATTATTATTATTTATTTTATTTATATTATATTTTAAATTAACATATACACAAAATATAAACTTTATATTTTGTTATAAATTGTATCTCATTGCTATAATATATTTATTATATTTTAGTCACATGTACCTTTTTGCTATTTTATTATTAGAATTATTTAAATATTTCTATTTAAATATTTTGCTATTTTTATTATTATACACATATATATTATATACAGAAGACAAAAGGCATTAAATTAAAATCTACTTAGTTATATACATCAGCTACAAAAAGAAATATATATTAATTTAAAAAAAAATAAGTATAACACTTATTTACATAATAGATACCTAAAAACTTAAAATCTAAAAACATCTTCCAGCTCCTCTTCTCGGGGAAGGGTACCTAGGACGCTGGAAGCATTGCATTGTATGTCTTTGTTTTTTTTTTTTTTTTTTTCTTTATTTTATTTATAATTAGAACATAATTTGGTTTTGTTTTATTTGGTCGATGGAAGGGTGTCTTTGGTACAACAACATAACAATTGGCCAAGATCTCGTTTATAAAACACACTCTTTTTATATTTTAAGTCGATTAAAGACATCTAACTAAACAACTTTGCATATGGAATGCTTATCTAAAATATTGTAATTTTCAAAATAATTAATACATAAGAAGAAGTCGCTGCTTAGATCAAACTGAGAAAGTGTAGTGAGGTTCTTAGCCTCAGTTGAAATAAAAAAAACATCTTGTGATTTGACCAGATTAGGCTAGGCTAGGCTAAGAAACTCACCATACTTTCCCAGTTTGATGTAGGCAGTAACACTTTTATTTATTAATTGTTTTGAAAATCACAATATTTTAGTTTGATGTCCTTAATCGATTTAAAGTCTAAAAAGGGTATATTTTAAAAGCGAGGTTTTGAGCGAGAGCGAGCAATTCGGTATGCAAAGTTTTACAAAAGTGGTGCTGATTACGAAACCATTTCCAGATATTATGTTTTTAAAACATATTTTCTTGAAATTAAATCAAACAGAGCTAAGATGACCGTTATTTTAGCAAAAAACTGTAACAGTATTTGACCTTCAGTGTTATGTCAAAGACATTCGTTCTTGCAGTTTATTAATAAAACATCGAAAATCATAGGTTTGTTTAGTATAATATCGTAATAATTTCATTTGGGATCACAAATTCGTGAAATATTTTGCAATTAGCATCATTTTTAATAAACATTTCGCTTTATTTGCATGTCGCTACGTGATATTTTCAGTCGATGACGTCATTATGTACAAAAGTTGAACAATCTTTAAAAATCATAACTTTGCAATTACTCATTTTAAATGAAAAATATTCAAATCAGTTTTTTATTTTCGTGTTTGCTATCGAATAAAAATATTTAATAAATACCTAGTTAGTAATAGTTTTTATGTTTAATATTTGAACCGATTCCAATTTTACAATTTTATTGTGTCTTAATGTATTTAGACTGTATAAATTTTAACGGTAATAGTTTTATTAAAGAAAAATATATAAGAATTGTTTTGTTGATATAAGTATATACTCGTACGCTACATAGAGCATTATGTTTTTTAATGTTGTCTGGCTAACTGGTGCTGGCTGAAAACCAGCATGCAGAAGCTGGCGTGTCCTGCGAGACACGCGGCTGGGGCACATATGCTGAGCCACAACCAATTTGACAATATGATATTTGTGTTTTTATTTGTTGTTACTCAATCATTGAAATATTTTTTTTGCCAAATAAATTATTTACTGCCTTGCACCAGTCTTGTGGCACTTTGGCACTTGACCAGCTAGATTGTATGAGTGAGATGTCTAGTATCAGGGCTCTCACTTCTTAGAGGAGAATTCAAGCTACGGGGTCATGTTTAGTCGTCGGGTACTGCTGGGATATTATCCATACCAAAATATCGATTTACCGAATTCGCTAAAATTACCTCTGATGTACGCTGTCCGTCGCATTCTTTGCTTATGCGGTGACATCTTTTGTTTTTGCGGCGGCATCCTGTGATATTCTTCGGCATATGCCTAGGCTGCGCGATGAAAGGGCGACACTATTTAAGCGAATACACTATACAATACAATTGGTGTACAACAAAGGGTGGCCCGAGCCGAGTGGATGACCAACAGCTACAAGTGCGCGGAGCGGTATGCGCGGAATGTTCTTATTTTTGGAAAGCGAGCCGGTCGATCAATACAAAATCCGTAATGGCCAGCGTAAATAAACTATACGGTCAGTGTTGCCTGATTTTTTGAGAACTCTCTACATTTGGCAATCCTAAAACATCATTATCATCAGCCAATAGATGTACACTGCTAGACATAAGCATGCCCTATAGATCTCCACAAAGACCGGTCCTGTGCTGCCATCATCTATCGGTTTCGCGCGACCTTCACCAAGTCGTCGGTCCCCCTTGTGGGAGGCCTACCCACATTTGGACAACTCTAAATGCGGTAGTAAGTCTGTTGATATATTATCCTTACAAAATAAAATGCTATTATATTTTATATAATATCATTATAAACGCAATAATACCAACTTTCAGCTGGATGGGAATTAATGTAAACTTGGTTGTCTAAATAGAATTCGCATCCCGTAAGCTGATTACGAGTTTCAATCGAAATTTTGTTTTCGATCAGAATAATCCAGTTCCATACATCAGAGTGAAAACAATACATGTATGTATCTCTGTTACTCCTGATGTTAAGGGTAGGATAACTTTAACTACAGTTTGAATCCTACAGTAGTATAGATCTGGATAAGCTGAGACATGATGCTTTTAATATTGACTGGATGACATGTACCACAGCGGCTACTATCGATGAACAAGTCAACACTTTTAATACAAAACTTACGGCACTGTACGATATTCACGCTCCCGTTAACCTACTTGTTACGGAAACAAAAAAAGTTAAGTTTATAAGTTAATTTTTGGTTTGGTGGCAGTTTAATGGCCTATGATTAAGAAAAAAATACTAAAAAAAAAACAGAATTTTCTGGGAAAGCCGGAAAATGGTGTTGTTTTAAAACTACGGTAGTAATATGTACTACTGTTGCAAGGGTTCATGGTGAGTTGATTGAAACAAAATATATTTCAAAATAAGTACTTCTTTTATTGAATAATGCATATGTATGTAGGTACGCTTTTAACATTGCTTATGATAGGCTGCAAAACAATCTCTGGGGTGCAACGTGACGTTACATTTGACGCAAAAAAATTGGCATGTTTGTGACAATATCCACAACGCAGTTGTTTAGGGCGATATGTCCTATGTTATCATATCGTGAAGATTTATGTAAACTACCGGAAGCCCGACCTGGCATACGATGATCTGTTTTTCTGTATGTCTCCAGTAAACCACATGACACACTTCTTCTGAACTTTAGGTGATCGTATTCACCACCGTCGTTTTTATACAGCTGCCAGGCATTGTGCAGTGCCATATCGATACAGAAATACCATTTCTTGCCCCTAATTGAAGGACTATAGAGCCCAATATTTTGATCAGACCTATCTACGCCCCCCATATTTTCATTATAGGACTTTATTAGGGCCGGCTGATCCACATGGATGAATTTCTTTTCTTTTTGAGAGAAACGTTTGAAATCTGGCTTGATGTCTCTTGCGATCCAGGAATACGCCTAATTTTTTATTACTCGCATGATGCCACCACTCTTACTTTGCATAGGTATTGGTAAGGTATCTTGAGCGTCCGTAGAAGAGGCGGTGTGGGCGCATCATCCACACGTTGACGCTTTGCCAACTGCGATATTGGAATGTCGTCTTCGTCATCACTATTGGAATCATCGCCGCTGTTATCAAGTTGTATTGCACAGGGTGCTCGAAGCTGGGAGCCTGGTAGATTTTGAATGTTAACATAGTCTTCGTCTCCGGAACCTTCATCGGTCACATTACCGTTACAATTATCTGAAAGGAAGTATTTCGATGGAATCTGGTAAAGGACCGTCATAGTCCTTCTCCAATTCTTCAACGATTTTATGAAGCCTCAAAGAGTGGAAACGGGATATGTAATAATAAGAAATACCTACTTCAAAAACACAGATAAAACAATAAAAGCGTAGGTAACACAAAAGATTTCAAGTAGGAAAAATGTATTTCTATGCACCGTCCTCATCCTCACTGCATAAGTAGGTAAGGTAGTTCATTTTACGATCGTCGTTTATAAACAACACCTACTTTTCTCGACAAAAAAGGTACCAAAATGTTAATTGTAAGGCATAATATTTTCCTGCATAGATAAAACTACGTTATAACAACAAGTTAAATGTAACTTCAGGCCAATATTATATTCAAATGATATTGTACTTACCCTTGAAAAGACATGATTATTTTTCGTACTTTATAGATATTTATACAAAAAAACACGTGATATCTTGATGTAAACTGTATTTTTCCTCGGTTAGATGCTGCACTGACGAAAGCAATCACATTATAAAATTTCATTAAAAGTACCCACATTTCGATGTAGATTTTATTATTCTTGCTGTTGTTTTAAAACGACGGTAGTAACAAGTGGGTATCAGTTAAAATGAAGCATTTTCCGGCACCATGGCTCACAGACGAACTTAGGGATCTATTGATGAAAAAAGCACGAGCCAAGTCAAAATTTAAATCACGACCATCAGACGTAAACAAGGAAAAGTATGTGTCGATTCGGAATCACTGCAATAAGGTGTGTAGGGATGCAAAGCGAAACCACATCCACGAATCCGTTGAAAATGGCGATCCAGCTAAAGTCTGGAAGTTTCTTAGATCCTTAGGAGTTGGAAAATCTCGTCACGATTCTATCCCAAAAGATCTAGACATCACTTCGCTTAACAACCATTTTTCCACAACATCTACTTATGATGGTGTTAAAAAATCTGAAACATTACATTTTCTTTCTACACTACCAGCTCCGGATTATCCTCCCTTTAATTTTTGTCGATTCTCCGATTGTGATGTTAAGAAGAATATTATATCCATTACATCAAACGCAGTAGGTGGTGATTGTATTAGTCGAAAAATGATATTGCCTATCCTAGACCTTATTCTTCCTGTTATTACTGAAATCCTTAATAATTCCATATCCTTAGGATCCTTCCCTATGGTATGGAAAGAAGCCCAGGTCACTCCTATTCCCAAAAAAGCTAATCCTAAGTCCTTTTCTGAAAATCGTCCTATATCTATTCTGCCATTCCTCTCTAAAGTACTTGAACGACTGCTACATAAACAGTTAAGTGATTTTCTCACTAGGAATGATCTGCTTGACCCCTTCCAATCTGGTTTCCGCCCTTCCCATAGTACTGTAACGGCTTTGATCAAAATAAGTGATGACATGCGTTTGGGAATGGATAAAGGACTGCTGACTGTTTTAGCACTGCTTGATTTTAGTAGCGCCTTTAATACGGTTGACTTCGAAATATTACTTGCTTTACTTCGTTCTCTTAACATATCTCCAACGGTAGTTGACTGATTTCGTAGTTATCTACTGGGGCGTCGGCAGCGCATTCCCCTCTAAGATGCCATGTCTCCGTAGATTGAGTTACATGCCGGTGTTCCACAAGGTGGTGTGTTGTCTCCTCTCTTATTCGCTATATTTAGTAACTCCATTTCTCATAAACTTACTTCTTCCTACCACCTATGTGCAGATGATCTTCAGATTTACACACAGGCTAATTTTGACCAAATAAATATGTCCATAAGCTTAACTAATAATGATTTAACGCAAATTTTCAAATAGAGTGAAGCATATGGATTGAAAGTTAATCCGAATAAAACGCAAATAATTATAGTTGGTAGCTCACGAAGTGTTTCCAAGATTGACTATAAATCACATCCATTCCTTTCAGCGCTGCTGTAAAAAACCTTGGTGTGATGATAGATAGCACCTTATCTTGGGTGCCGCAACTGGAATTAGTAAGCCGGAGGCTGTTTGCGTCAGCAGGGTCCCTCAGGAGGCTACGTAACTTTCTCCCCACTGCTACCAAAACTGCGTTAGACCAATCTCTTCTACTACCTATTCTTGATTATGCTGACACCTGCTATCTCGATCTAACTGAAGATCAACTGAACAAACTTGAGCGCTTACAAAATTTATGTATTAGGTTTATTTTCGGACTACGTAAATATGACCATGTCTCTGCGTATCGCAATAAACTTCAGTGGCTTCCAATTCGTCTCCGCCGGAATGCACATACTCTGTCTCTCCTGTACTCCATCTTGTTTAATCCTGCCACCCCCTCCTACCTTAAAGAGCGTTTCCAATTCCTTCACTCTTCACATGACCTCAATCTGCGTTCTTACCACAATCTTTTGTTGAGTAAACCTTCCCATTCCACCAATTTTTACAGTTCCTCTTTTACCGTCCCGGCTGTACAACTATGGAACGGTCTTCCTGTAGAGGTGCGATTAGCCAAGTCTGTCCCTATTTTCAAGAACATGGTAAAAAACACTTCCTCTCCGAAACACTATAAAACTAATTGTGTTGCATACAAAAGTTTATATATTCTATTATATATGTCGTAAAATGTATATATGTATTTTATTTAAAAATCTTTATATGTATTGCATATGTATTGTATTTATTGAATACTATTTATTTTATGGAATACTATATGTTACTGTGTTAGAACTTAATAAATATTTAGCAATATTTAAAATAGATAGATAATAGTTTGACGAATAATTTTAGTTTTTAAGCAAATCAGTTAAATTTATTGGACATCTACCGAACATGTTTTTAATCCAGAAAATCTTTCCATTCATGGGTTGTCTGGAAGAGATCGCTCTTAGTGATAAGACCGCCAGTTGTACTTTGGCTTTTGTACCGATCTTTTTTTTGTAATGAGAGGTTTTCTTTTTGAGAAATAAAAAAACAACATAGTTTCCTAGAGCTCTGCAGATGGCGTTGATGTAACTACGTTACTTACTTAATTTTTTTCTTCGTGGCCTCAATCGTGTTGCCACAATAATTTCGCCAATGTCAACTTTAAAAACATGTGTCACATCACCATAGAGTAACTTTTTGGCGAGTAAAAACAACAAAAAGAATGTTAAATATAAATACCGTCTTTGTTTATTTACTTTTAAGCTATCTTGGCTTAACCTTTCGAAACCCAGGATTTTAGACCTCCAAACCTCTATAGCCCAGGGGTATTTTGTACATTTTTGCGTGTCAATTCGGGTGGACGCTGGGCTATCACGTAGATTGTCACAACTGTCAAACGGTAACTAGAGAGGACGCTGGGCCCCTTGATACTCACACTACAGGGTGTTCAAATAAGTGAAAATAGCAATGATTTTTAGATACTAGCTTTTGTCAGTAGCTTCGTACGCGTTTTTACTAAAAAAATACAACATTTAAATCCGCAGCGTTATTCATGTACAAAATGAAAAAAACAAAAACCACTTTAATCGAAAACGGTAAATTAATTGATTTTCACTGTTATTGGTAGGTAGTTATGTAGAACTGAATTTATAACATTTGTGTATGAATGTTTGTTCCATGTACTGTTGCTTTGACAAATTAATAAAAAAAATGCTACAATTTTCAAAAATAAGTATATTTTCTATTTAATAATTTTCTATAGACAATCAATAAATATACAGTTAACATATTTAAATAAAATAATTATGATCGTTCACTTTAGTTTACATTACATCGAAGAGATCTTTACTAAAAATTCAATAATGTAACTCAAGGAGAAAAAAATACCTAAAAACTTTCTAACTTTACTTTCCTTAACTTATATGCCCGTGCGAAGCCGGGATGAGCTACCAGTCAATTAATATTTGTTATATATATACATATATAAAATAATGCAACATTATTCGGTAAGTGTCAAAGATCCGTAATCGCACTGCTCCTGCAAGGCCCTGGCGCAACCGATTCACAAGGCAAAAGGGTGATGTCCAACGGAGTTGACGCTGGCTTCTGAAAGTATGAAATAAAATTTGAACACGCTGTATTTGGTAACTTTTTACAAAGATGGCGGCGACAGAATTACTCAAGTCGATTTACAAGCTAAATGTGCTAATAATCAAAGTTATTTTGAAAAACTTATTGCATCAATAGATTTCTGATGAAATTTTCTATAAATGGAAGTGAAAATGATAACAAGTGTACTTTCATGATAGTAAAAATAAAACACTAAACTTGTGGGCTGTCGTACTGACCCCTTTTTTGATTCAAGTTTTTGACTTATAGACTACTATAAATTTACCTTTTTTTACACTAACACTAAATATACACTATTTAGAATTGAATAAAACACTTACAACACGTTTTCCACCAATGAACACAATTTATATCACAAGAAAAGCACGAGCGTCGTTCACGCGCGTTTCCGCCAAATAGAAACTAAACTAAAATAACGTCGAAATCTGTCAAGTGACCCATTGAGTATCATACATCATTTAAATGGTTATTTAATTTTCCATCATTCATTCAAACATTCTACATGCCGAAATATACCATAAGACAAGCTACGATGGTTTAAAGATGGGTGATAAACTGCCGTCCATCCGAGTTGACGCTGGGCGAATGTGCAAAAACGCGCTGTCAAACGGAGTTGACGTTGGGTTTCGAAAGGTTAAACTGATATTTATTTAGACTTTTAAATCAGGACGTTTTTATGTACGTTCCGTTTTACGATATCATTACATCCAAGTGTGAAAAACGGTGTGACGTTCCGTTCCTACCAGTAACATAGCAAGTCTGGCGCCATCTATCCTGAGAACAGGGAAGAAGAAAAACAGAAACAAAGGAAAACCTCTCATTGTTGTTTTTTTGTGATGTGCAATAAAGAGTTTTTATTATTATTAAACTATTCGATTAAACTCGCAATCAGCATACCGTCTCTTTAATATGATATGTTTCTCACGTTCTTCACGTTCACGTGTAAATTTATCAGAATCAACATTATAAGACTGTAGTGTTAATAATTTAATACCTCATGTTATCTTTTACTTTCACTAAAAGTATGTTTTATTTCGGCCGTTCAGAGAATGTGTTCCTGACACCTATCAGTTTTGTCATAGTTTTATTTTTATGATCTAGTTAGCTAGTCACACAGCACCCACATTCCCCAGCTTCGGCTTATGTTATGATTACTCAATCCTTCCTCAGTCATAGTATTAGCGATCAATTCAATTAGTTTGGACATAAGCCATGATTTATGAATGAAGAGTATTATGATCCATTCCTTTTTAGTAGAAACTCTTATCGATATATTCTATCTTACTGTCTGATCCTTACATTAGTTTCTTTCCCTCTCACTGCTGCCGTAAGCGCCAAAATGTCGAAAATCAAATTGCCTCAATATGTCACGGCCTATAATTGGTCCAGCGTACTTATGTAGTATAATGAAGGTCAGTGTGGGCTCGTCTTGGCAACATTTTACATGAAAATGTTTTTGGTGCAATTTTTAAACTTTTACTGCATTTTATTGAACAAACAAACAACAACTCACAAATTCACATTTCTCAAATGTATATAAAGTCTTAAGACGCAACGGCACGCCGCATATTTCTTAAGGGGTGATAGAGGTACTTTTACTTCTGAACGTTAAAAATAATAAAATGCGAAATTTAGCAGCTAAAAATAACTGCTATTTTTTAACGTCATTAGTTAGTAACGTTGTTATTTTTTAAAACTCTTTTCTTACCTCTTTTTACCGGAATATGGCGTCTTTGCGTCTGTTATTAGATTGTTTGAATTATATTATTTGATCTAAACATATTTGCATTCTCACATGGGCTACGAGATTCCTTGTATTTAGAATTACTTAAAAGTCATAATTGGTACACTTCCAAAAAACACACGATGGTATTTTTTAATTATTTCGTCAAGGACTTTAGAACTTGGATCACGCCACACTCGTGATTACGCTCGACTCAGACAGCGACAAGACGTCCCAATTAGGACGTCTTTGAGTCTTCAAAACACGCAAGCTTAACTTATCTGCCTCTTGTTTATGTAATATAATTGTTGGTACTGCATTGTAACCAGGACAAAGATGTTGTGATTTCATGATGTACTTACATTTTACGATCTTCCCAAAATATGTATTACTCTAAACTTAATATTTACAATTGAAGTGATTAAATACCTTCAAGATCATATTTGAATTTGTATTAGGTACGTTTTTTTACTCTTGCAACAAATTCACACGTGAGACTACACACTGTTTGTGGCGAAATTACTGATGATATGTTCAGCAGATACCACCAACCGCCGCAGCTGATTCGACCGAAAAAAATATGAGAATCTTCTTTTGGCGGGAAGATCAGCTGTGATGTCAAGTTGACGTTTCCGCCAATGTTTGGCTATTGACACCGAAGATTGACGTGGTTGGATATGAAATTAATGGATTGTTTTAACCTTGTAAGGCCCAGCGTAAAAATTGCCTTAGTTATGTTATGTCCTACTGTCCTCAAATAAGCACATATTTGTCATAACAGCATCAGCCCAGAACAAAAACTTAAAAAAATATATTATAAGAGTTCGAACTACATTTCATATTTTTTAATGCATATTGTATGTATGGTAAGCAATAGATTTCAGTAAAAAAACTGGATATTTTTTTTTTCTCATCCGATCACAATGGGCTGAACTTCCATTATTTGAATATGTTCTCATGTGAGGTCACTGAGCGGTAATAAAAAATACTTAGATTTACATTTGGGCGGTAAAGTACAACCATATTATGTCATCATATGAGGTCATTAGGCCTTACGAGGTTATAGTATTTTAGTTTTCAGTTTTTCGCTTATATTGAATTGACTCCAATATGGGATGATAATAATGTTGTGTTGTAAGCTGTTGTAGTTGTACAAGCAAGCACGAAAAAAATATACTAGAATACTTTAGCTTCGGTTGCAAAACAAAGAGTATAAAAAAGTAACCGTTTATTGTAAAGTAAAATTAAATTTAAAGCTCCTTGAAATTAAGCTTCTTAGTTTTTTTACTAATTGTGCTTTGTTCAATACTTTAAGTAAGGGTTTGAGTCATTCGTAAGTTTACATAGATTTTCGGTTGGCTCAAAAGATCAAGAAACCAGGGCCGTAAAATCATTATTTATATTATCTGTGCCCATGGAAGTATTATTTAAACAGGAACGCGCGCTGGCGACCTAAAGTGTCCTGAAAAAGGATGGCTAACTAGCGAACTGTGTCTCGTTTTATGTAGGGTGACCATCTGTTGGTGTTTTAATAAGAGTTCCTCTAAAGGATACAAACACACTTATATTTACATATTTTGAATGTTTTTGTTCATGAAAACCTCATGTGGGGACCTGATGTAGCCTTTGACACGGTAGCTCAATTGGTAGAGTGACGGGGCCGTATACCCGAGGTCGCGGGTTCGATCCCCACCTGTGTCGAAATTTTTCTTTCCTTTATTTATCCTTTATTTATTAGTTATATTTACATACATACATTATAAAAAATATTATAAAAACACTTATTTATTTATTTATTTATTACGGATTGCCAACAGTGAAAATAGTAAACAATCTTAAAAAGTACTAGAATTGAAATGACACATATCAACTAAATACACCATTTATAGGCTAACCACATCATTCAACATCATTTACGTATATACATTGTTTTTGGTAAATCAACGTGTTTTTTATACATATTTATTCTTAATTAATAGATTATAAAAGAATGGGTAGCCAGTGCTTGAGAATTAAAATTACCTCAGCCACTTTTGGAAGTTGCGTGGGGAAAAGATGGTGAAATAAAGGTTGTTGGTGATGGGTCTCAACTGCATTGCCCAAAAATCCCTTAAAAGCCCCAATACCGTTAGTCGCCTCTTACGTACACCCACCGGAAGAAATGGGGTAGTGCTATACTAAGCCGACACCACACAGCTATATTCAAATTCAAATCGTTTAATGCATTCATGTGGTAAAGTTCGAGATGATACAAGTTATTTTATTTATTGTTCCATAACATGAACCCATATTTATCACTATTTTCTTAATTAAATGATAAAAGCTCCAAAACACTCAAACAGATGATAAATTGTGGACACCACATTTATCTTGTTTCGATGGGGATACCCGTGACAAATATTAATATCCCTTTTGCCAAACTTAACCAATTATTTATCTCCAAATCGATAGGCGACAATAATAATTAAAATAAAATACAAAAAAGAAACAGTTAATAACCTGCTTTTTATAAAATATTCCCTATAAATAAGTTTGAATTTATTTTTCTTTGAACTTAATCTCGACTGGCAACCGCGCGAGCGGGACACACTTCTCTCTCACACGGCTCTCGTTCTAGGACGTTTCTCTGCTTGACAGTTTTTAAAAGATAATTAACTTTATTGCATGGTAATAAATTGCATTTTTGTTTACCATATTTTTGTGAATACGCTCTCCTGTTTAGTTAGTAGCTTCATGTCTGTGCCATAATATAAAAAAAGACTTTCGGTGAAAATAGCCTCGGCCACCACCAACCATCAACGCAGAGATAAAACAAATAAGTAGATGGGGGACGTTGAGGTTTCTGCAAGATAGCGTTTTTCTTGAAAATTAAAATATAATTGTGTTTAAAAAAACGTATTTGAAGGCAATTTTGAATATTTTATATTGATAATTATTTTATATAGTTAGTAGGTTTTTGTAAAAGGGGAAAAAAATGAATATCGATTCTCCCGATCCTCCTGATCCTCCTGATCCAAAAAAATCTTTGGTAACATTTGATTCTAATACTCAAAGCCAAGACATTTTTACTGACGGAAATACAAGTATGTATAAATCTTTAAAGAGGCATTCACCTAATCTTTTGCCTGAAATTCCATCGAAACAATCACGCAGTCCATTAGCGAGACAACTGTATCATATTTCAGATAAAGGTCCATTCATAGTCCATGTAGTTAAGAAATCATCTGACTCGGAGTTACCCAATAACTCACTACCATTCATTCACCCGGTAAAATTGGGCATATTTTTAAGAGACAACAAGGTTTCAGGGATTATTTTAGGCGGTATAAAGAAGGCGGGGAGGAATAAAATCTCCATTGAGTTTAAAAATGCCAACTCGGCTAATACTTTTATTAACAGTAGTGTTTTAAATAATCGGTATGATATTTTTATTCCATCTTTTAATGTCACCCGCATGGGTGTCATCCGTGATGTACCTAAAGATATCACGGATGAAGAATTAATTCAAGTTTTATAAGTCCCTAATGGTACTGGCAAGATTTTAAAGGCTAGGAGAATTTCAAGGAAGTCTGTGATTGAAGGGGTTAGTTCTTGGCTCCCTACTTTTTCAGTTATTGTGACCTTCGATGGGCAAACTTTGCCCGAATATGTATATTGCGGATATAACTCTCTCCCTGTGGAAAAATATTTATATCGCACAATACAATGTCATAACTGTTGTAGGTTTGGTCATTCTAAAGACTAATGCCGTTCCAAAGCTAGATGTTTCAGATGTGGCGAAGAGCATCCAGGTCACTCCTGTGATACGGTAAGCGTTGATCCAAAATGTGTTTTATGCTCTGGTAATCATTGTGCCAACGATAAGAACTGTCCCGAATTTTCTAGGCAAAAGACAATAAAGGCTGTTATGGCCGAAAAATCTGTTTCATACTTTGAAGCCAGTCAACAAATTCCGGAATCTAAGCGTAGCTATGCTGATGTTTCCAAATCTATTAATAACTCCTCTTCACAATCTTACAAAAAAACAGTATTTCTTCCTAAAAAATCTCATTCAGTTTCGCCTGGATATGATAAGGCTGAACATCATAGACTAACTAAAGACTATTCTTTCTTCACTCAGTGTTCTGGTGGAGGCTATCCTTCCCAGCCGATCCATAAATCTGTTGATTATATTCTTCTCAAGTTATTGAAAGTATTTCTTCTATTATTCTCTCGTTCACATCTTCTTCATCTCCTATACCGCACAACGTTGCCACAATAATTTCGGATTTGCTTAATTCTATTAAACATGGATTATATAACATTCCTTCAGTGGAACGCAAGGAGTCTCATTCCAAAAAAGAGTGATTTAATTTATTTAATAAACAAATTTCATCCTGTTGTCAGCAGTATTGCTGAAACTTGGTTGGAACCTCACTTATTTTTTAATATTCCTTTTAATAACATTTTTCGATCTGATAGACCTATAGGTAGGGGCGGAGGTTGTGCCCTTATAGCTAATAATCGGGTCTTAAATTGTGATGTAAATATATCTGTAAATAGTAGACTTAATGACTGCATGAATTTCGTTTTAAGAAAAATTGAAGATTTTTATTTTGTTTCTATATATATATATAGCCCTCATCCTTCCTTTCTTCCTGTTATACGTGAGTTTTTTAGTAAGATTTCACGTCCATGTATAATAATGGGGGACTTCAATGGCCACCATTATCGTTGGGGATCCGAGCACTGTGACTCGTTTGGTGAAGGCCTAGTGGAAATTTTTGACGATCTTGATTTATGTGTTTTAAATGATGGTAGGCCTACAAGGAGATCCTTACCCGGTCAAAGGAAAAGTTGTGTGGATTTGAGCTTATGCTCCAAAGATCTAGCCAGCTCAATCAACTGGGATCGCTTAAATACAACTTTCGGTAGTGATCATTTTCCAATTATTATACGACTTGCTAAAACTAATATTCCTAATCGATCGCACCCTCCTCTACTAAAATATAGGCTGGTTAAGCAGAATTGGATTCAGTACATGGATAGTGTGGATTCTAAAGTTCTATATCTTAACCCTCTCAGTTCTTTAGGTAATAATGTGTCAGTAAATAATTTAAATCCCTTTTTTGATAATTTTACCGAGTGTGTCAAAGACGCCGCTGATGCAAGTTTCCCTCTTAAAAATTCAATAACTGGCAGACTTTCTTCTCCTGCTTGGTGGGATGAAGAATGTACAGAGGCTATTAAAAACCGTGATAGAGTAGAGATCACTTATAATATGAATATGACTCCAGAAAATTTAGCTGAGTATTGTCGTGTAGCTGCCTGTTGTAAAAAAATATTACGGAAGAAAAAGAAACTTGGGTGGAAATCCTTTTGTACAAGTTTGGCTCCCCGCACTCCTCCATCTGTAGTATGGAAGAATATTAATAGGTTCCGAAGATGTTTCAATCCTCATCCTGTCTGCCCTATTTCAAAGGAAACAGCCGATTCTTTTTTCTTTAAATTCTGTCCGCCTCATGTCCCATCTTTAGATGAGCTTCCAGTATATCCCTCTCAAATTTCAATCTCATACTCTTCTTCTAATGACAACTATCTAGAAAATCCGTTTTCATTAATAGAATTACAAGAGGTTTTGGATCATGTTCGTGACTCATCCCCTGGTTCTGATGGTATTCCGTACTCTTTGATTGTCCGTGCAGGTGAGGTCACCCATAAATATCTTTTAGACCTCCTGAATTTATGCTTCAATAATCAATTTATCCCAGATTCTTGGAAAAATCAATGTATAATTCCCGTGGTCAAACCAGGGAAAAGCTCTGATGATCCCAACAACCTTAGACCTATAGCTCTCTCGTCAGTGTTAACGAAATTATTAGAACATCTTATAAAACGTCGTTTAGAGTGGTTTGTAGAAAGTAACGGTATCTTTCCATCCTCTCAATTTGGATTTAGAAAGTCTTTAGGTACTTTGGACAGTGTTGGAGTTTTAGTTACGGACATCCGTTCAGCTTTTACGAAGAGCGAGTCTACGGTAAGCGCTTTTTTAGATGTAAAAGGCGCATATGATAATGTCCTTTTGTATGTCCTAAAGAATATATTGTTAGATTTGAATATCCCTTCCAAAATTGTTTTTATCATTTATAACCTATTCACTAATCGTTTTGTTTCCTTGCGAACTTCAGGAACAGAACTAGAAACTAGCCGTGTGTAGGTCCGGCTCGGTGGATTCAAATGATTCGAATCCCTGCGTGAGCCTGATTGGCCTAACCGGCCCCACTCTTTCTTATCAGGTGCAGGTTCGCTTAACCGGGCCGCTCCGCACCGGCTCGGTTTTATTGTTTTCGAATAACAGGCTCAGGCATCAGGTTCAGGATCGGTTCGATTATTACCGTTACATTTGCTTTGCTTGCTGAATGTGAGAGCGAGACAAGAATGTAATACAATTTGAACTCGGGAGACAGAGACGAAAAGAGAGTTGTCCTTTTTTGTTCTTTGTTTGCCAATTTCGTTTAATAGATTTATCAATCTTTTCATGAATAATGGTGTTTATAGTGATATTATAAATACGATAGTGTTTTGTGTTGTGTCACTTTCTGATTTGCATATATTTATGTGTAAATATTGTTATAAGATGTTGTTAAGATGTTTCTAAATATTATTTTTTTTACATATGGATATTTTTATGTTAGCGAACATAGCCTTTACACAAACAGAATCATTATACATATGAGATAATTGATTTTTAAATGTATGTCAACAGCAATCGTTACGTTCCGTAAGCGTGGTATTTTTTGGTTGTTTGATTCAGTTCCGAATTTCATAACCGAGCCGGAATCGATAAGCGGTCCGGCCCGGTTAAGAGGATTCAGTACCGGAACTGAGCCTGAACCTGGTGATTCGAATCCCCTCGCGGAGCTGGATCTACCCAAGCCTACTAGAAACTAGGGTTGCCTTCAAGGGTTTGCCCCAAGGTTCAGTTCTTTCGCCAATCCTATTTAATTTATATACTTATAATCTGGTTAAATCTGTATACCAAGATTGCCAACTTCTTCAGTATGCGGATGACCTAGCTGTGTATGCCTCTCATAGCTCTATAGAACAAGCTGTTGTATCTCTTGAGCGTTCTCTTAACTCAATTAACTCTTCTCTTTCTGACCTGGGGTTAACCCTCTCCCCTTCTAAAAGTTCTTTTGTTGTATTTACGCGAAAACGTTCTTGTCCTGTCATTTCTGTAAAGATAGATGGTGTACCTATTTCGAGAAAAGACAATGTTAAATTTTTAGGCGTTTATTTAGATTCTAAGCTGACCGGAGTTCCTCACATAAATCATTTGCTAAAAAAATGTGAAAGAGCCATCCCGATATTAAAATCTCTTGCTGGTGTGTGGTGGGGCGCTCACCCGTTTACCTTAAAATTAGTTTATAATGCTTTAATTAGGAGTGTCATTGAATACGGAGTATTTTTACTTGAGCCTTGCAATAAAGAATACTTACAAAAACTTGACAAGATTCAAGCTCAATGTCTTCGAATTATCACGGGTTGTATGCGTTCTACTCCTATTAACGCAATGCAAGTTGAATGTTGTGAGCCTCCTCTAGACCTTAGAAGACAATATATTGCTGATAGATTTATATCAAAAGTCGTTTCCTCATCCTCTCATCTCATGAATTCGAAATTACTCAATTTTAAGTCTCTAATTTCTCTGTATAGTGGTAACTTATACGATTACTGGAAAAAGAAGGATGTTCCTTTTTTTCTAACAAGCTTTTTAAAATGTCAGTCTAGTAAAATTCTAAAATTTGATAATCTTCCTTTGTACAGGTTTCCTTATCAAGTCATATCCTATAAGCCCCAAATTATTCAAAGCATAGGTATTACTAAATGTAGCCCTGATGCTAACTCCATCTTTTGTTCTATTTTACATGAAAAATGGAAAGATTGGCACCACTTCTATACTGTTGCCTCTAAACTTTCCTCATCGTCTGATACTGGTGTTGCAGTTTATTGGAGTAACCGTAGATACCAGTTACAGTTTAAATGTCCCCCGGCCTCATCTGTTTTTACTGGTGAGTGCATTGGAATTCTTGAAGCTGCTTTGCTCATTGAGGCTCATAATTTAAGTCGTTCAGTTATCTTCACAGATTCCTTAAGCTGCCTATATACTTTAAACCAAAATCCTTTTTTTAGCAAAATTCACAGTAATATTATCATGGATCTGAAAAATACCCTATATAGATGCTCAATTAAATTATTAGTTATTCAGATAGTATATATCCCTAGTCATTCTGGTATAATAGGAAATGAGAAAGCTGATATTTTAGCTAAGGAAGCTTCCATGTCCAATGTTCATAGAAAATATTACTACATAACAAATTATGATTACCGTAGTCTAGCCCTGCCTCAGCTTCGTTCTTCTTGGCAATCAAGATGGGACGGAGCTAGTAAGGGTTTGTTTTACAAATCTGTACAACCAACAATTCCTAGTAAAGCCTGGTTTTCGAAATTCAAAAAACTATCTAAGGTCGTAACTTCAATTTTAATTCGACTTCGAATTGGTCATTGTTGTACCCCAGTGTTTTTAAATAAAATAAGAGTTCGGGATAGTTCGTTGTGTGAATGTGGATTGGACGAAGGCTCCTTAGATCACTTTTTTTTTTCTTGCCCCCAAAATGCCGCTTTTAATTTATACTCAGCTTTACCCAAGATTAAGATTCCGCTTCCGACTAATTTTAATAGCATGATTTCCTTTTTTTCCTCCTCGCCTGATTTAATTAAAGCTCTTGAAAAGTTTATCAGGATGAACAATATTAAATTATAAATATGTTTTTTTTTACTTTTTATAATTTGTTTCTGTTTGATTTGTGATCAGGTTTATATAAGTTGTAATTATTATGAAAATAATTTCTCTTTCTTTTCATGCCCTCGGGAGTTTTTAGTTTTTATATTGCCTTTAAATATCTATTTGTTTTTGTTTTCTATAATTACTATATTTTCGCGTTGATTTCACTTATATCTTGCAAGATCTCATCACGTGGTTCGTGGCGGAATTGTTGCAAAAACTAAAGCGACAGAGAGCGCCAATTTATAAAAAAAAAAAAAAAAACATCAACGCATACGCAAATATAAAAAAAGAAGAAGAAAACAATGATATTATTTTTATTATTTCAATAAAATTTATGCATATTATGCATTGCTTAAAAAGATTTTTATCGAGAATTGGCATGAGTGGTTTGATTTATTAAAATAAAATATTTGTTAGTTAAAGTGTAGTAACTCATGAGATTTGCGGTAGTCTAATAAAAACGATAATTTAAACTTTACTCTTGCATTAACTTTTAACCACAATGGAGTCCTCAGAAAGTCCTGACGAGAAAGAGTTAAATTCGGACGTTCAGCTTAATTTTCCTGAATCCGTGATGAATCGAATAGAAGAATTAATGAGGGATACAGAACAATTTGATAACGCTGAGGTAAATCACTCAATTTGAAATATTACTTCTTGTTGCTGTAATATTAAATTTATATTTATTAAGTAAGGCTCAAATATTAAGTACTAATTGTATTAATTACGTTATGTATACCAGTGACAAGAAAATTGCGACTCTATGTTTTCAATCCACTCTGATGAAGCAATAAATATCAACTAAACCTTATTTTTAAGAATAAAAAAGCATGTATGAAAAGGTAGATGGATGTAAACGAAGCTAGAGAAGTTTGCCAGGATCATACAAAGTGACGATCAATAGTCACTGCCTACCCCAATGGGAAATATTGGCATGAGTACATGTATGTTTGTATGTATGTAAACATTCTTTTTTATAATTTTTACTCATAGTCACAAAATAACTCAATCACAATGTTCTCTGTGTATATCCGCAAAAGAGTGGCAAAGATATTTATGTTTATAAAGATTGTGGGTACAATTTCACTTGAATAGTGCATTCAGGTGACATAGGGCAGGCCTATTGCCTTTTCTTACAAATGCAATAATTAAGTGCAACTCAGCCACATAGGTTTCCTTGTAAAATTTTCTGTAACTTTTAACAACCATCATAACTATTTACAACTATCCAAGCCTCTATGCATTGGAAGTGGTAGCATTGCCCTAAGCTACCTTCTATATGGTTTGTTATAAAATTATTTTATGGTATTACCTTTTATCCGGATATCTCTTTTGGGTAGTATAAAATTCGTTTGTTTGTTTCAATTACAATGCAAAATTAACTATTTAAGTTAGACAGACAAAACTTTTCCCTTTAGGGTTAAAATAAAGGGTAAACTTTTGATTGATTGGATGTTTGGTTCTCAATAACGACTTACCCAGGAAAAAGTAAAATTTCATAATTTTCCTTATAGAAAATTTAATTATATTTAGGTCTATATGTCACGCAGAGGAAGTTGTGCAGGTCAACTAGCATAAATATATAAATCATTGATATATCCTTTGTTCCTTATATTGGTTCTGTCATGGGAACACTATATTTAAATTTCATTATTGCTCATATTATTGCTCAAACAATTTGGAATTATAACTGATCATTTGTGACATTTGTTTTCTGAGTAGTGGAGTAAAGGTCATTGCCGTGAATCCCTGTGGGCACTCGCCAAGTACCATTTTCAATTAAGTGAGTGACAAATTTAAATAAAATGAGTTTCTGTACCGCAACATTGAAAGCTAAAACTAAGTTTACAGTGTTAATGATAAGAGAATGACTAGCCGGCTGCCACAAGAAGTTTAGTCTTCCTTTATCTAGTCCAGATCTTAATTGGCAGGATTTATAGGAAAAGTTCTTCTATAGATGTCATAAAAGTATTAAATTTGTGTAGGTATATTTTTTAAAAAACTTGTATAAATTTTTATTTTGTTACATATTTTATTTGTGATAGTACTTTGGGACCAGTTAGGTTATAACAGCTATAAATCCTAAAAGGGGTAGTCAGAGCCAGAGTTTCCAAATTCAGTCAGTTTTGGAAGTTAAGTGGAGAAAACAATGTAAAATAAGAATGGTTAGTGTTGTCTCCAGGCACAGCGACTTTTACTCAATGAGCCCCCCTATGTTGCATTGCACAACAACCAGTAAATTGTGATAGTACCATTCTAAGCTGACACTACACAACATCTTAATGTAGAGCTTGACGGAAGTGAAACAAAACTTTAAAGAGCACAATGTGGAGTTATTAAAGATTTGTCTCTGATAAAACATCACATTGTCACTATTTTGTAAATTGAATTGTCTCATCAGTTTGACTGCGTGGGCTACATCAACCGGATGTTCCCCACGGAGCAGTCGCTGTCGGGCGTGGAGGCGGCGGCGGCGCGCTGCGAGTGGCGGTTAGCCGGCGTCGGCAAGGAGCTGGCCGCGGCTTTGCAGAAGGCCCCAGCGCGTGCCATGGCGCCTCCTCATTTACAGGAGGCACGGCGGCTTGCTGCTGATTTGGCTTTGCAGGTAATTTCGAGCCAAGTTGATTGTAAGACACTTTAAATCATTGTTTACCTTGTGTATCTCTGGGTCACAGAGGTATAAATTTTAATGGGACATTACTACTAAGAGTTGGCTGTGTGTCTGTCTATGTCTAAGAAACAGTGCTTCTGGTGGAACTAGATGTACTTGATTTCTTTCAAATTTGTCCAAAACATATTTTATTTGGAGAACTAACAGGACAAATAAAGTATATAAATTTAAATTTAGGAATTCTAAAGTATTAACATTGAATGTGGAAATTAAATACCAATGACATGCATGTGTGCCGTATCTTGTAGAGTGCAATAAAAAAGCAAGGACGAACAGAGAACAATTTGAATACCAATTAATAATTATGGGGTTAAAGTATTTAGTAAGGTTGCAAAGTGTTAATAAAGTTGTGCAGTCAACACGAAAAAAGAAGAATAAGCAGAAGGAAGAAGGATTTTACGTGTTGTGTCAACAAAAATCAAGCAGATTTTAAATATTTATATGAGATTTGTTGTATCAGGTGGGAGAAATGAAGAGCCGAGCAGAACATTCGGAGTCAACGGTTCGGGAGATTACGTCAGAGATGAAACGGCTAGACCGGGCCAAGTCCAACCTGACGGTCGCCATCACAGCACTCAACCATTACCACATGCTGGTGCGCGGGGTCTCCACATTGCGAACTATGACTGATCAACGACAGTATAAGGAAATCATGATGCCTTTGCAAGCCATTATGGAAGTGAGTTCGTATACATACATACATATACTCAGGGCAATAAATCCCTGGAAGAGGTAGCCAGAGCTTCAGAATCAAAAAGTCCTCAGCCTATTTTGGAAGTTAAGTTCATGTCCTCATCTATATGTATACTCAATTAAACCTCTCTACTGCGCTATAGCAGTTGAAAAACACTGGTGCTAACTGTATTAATATAAGAGAATCTAAAAAATATAATTTACAGTAGCACATATAAGTAAATTTAAATCTTTTTGTTCATGAAAACCTCATGTGGGGATTATTAGTAATAATCCCTGTGTCAAATTTTTTCTTTCCTTTATTTATTCTTTATTTAAAACATATAAGTAAAGGTTAAGAAATTATCGTTAATGACACATATATGACGTATACCCGAGGTCGCGGGTTCGATTCCCGCCTGTGTCGAAATTTTTCTTTCCTTTATTTATTACATATAAGTAAAGGTTAAGAAATTATCGTAAATGACACTTATGCAAATCTTTAACCCATGTAAACATTTCAACACAAATTAGTCGCGTTGTTTTTCGTTTATCCAAATTCTAGACCACTCAAAACACAAATATGTGATTATAAGTATGTATGGTTTCCACTCAGGTGCTGAAACACTTGGAGGCGTACCGAGACATCAAGGAGCTAAGTTCACTGCACGACCAAGTCCTCGAAATACGACGACAGCTATCACAGCAGATCACAACTGATGTTAAAGATGCTTTGTCTGGTAATTGCACATTGTTATGTATTTTTTTAAACGATGAAAGGATATTTAGTCTAGAGGTATTTTTTCCACTTTATTTTTATTTACTACTAATTTTAATTTACCTCATCTTAAAAACATGGGCGTTTCATCGAAGCAGAGATAAAATATGAAGAAATAATAAATGTTAGATACGTATCTTACAGTATGTATTATTTACAGGTGGAGATTTTTAATTGGCATTGCATTGTTTACTTTACTGCTCAAAAATATATATGCGGTAAACCTCCCAAATACAAAAAAATATATTATTTCTGCTTCTCATGCTAGAGAGGCGGGTTTCAACCCTGAGTTGTTCCTACAGCAATGTGTCTTCTCTAAGTAATAAATATGGTTAATTTATCAAGGATGGTAACAGTGAAGGATATCATCGTGACAAAATCCATGTCGCCGAGTACGTTTTACTACAACTGTTTATGAAAGTTAAATTGCAGCTATACGTTACCAAACAAACTGTATTACGAATACAATAATTATGAAAATGATATAAAGTATATCTAGCAAGTAGAGTAGTAAAGTGAATATCGTGCGTGTTGCAGGCAATAGGTCAGGCGGCACGGTGAGCGTGCGGTCGGCGGCGGAGGCGTGCGCGGTGCTGGACGTGCTGGACGGGCGCGCGCGGGACGACCTGCTGCGCTGGCTGGTGGAGCAGCAGCTGCAGGAGTACCAGGTACCCACCGCACACTAGTATTGCACGTGTGGCGACCTCTAAACGGCGAACTCACTTGCACACTAGCCTCTTTCTACTATTGGTAACAGGTACCTCCTAGCTCTTCGATATCGTCTATCGACTCGGAGAGGAGTACTGTGGCGACCTTTAGACGGCGAACTCACTCGCATACTAGCAGCGTCATAAAAATTTCTACATTGCGGTATCGAAATGTTTTCCTAGCTAAATATAAATACAAATTCTAAGTTGGTACACATCAGGGTGTACTGACTGGCCAGTATATCTTTGCTGTTCCCACACACGAACTACACGTGAATGAACTGGTTGGTGCAGAAGTACCAGGTCGGTACCACCCACCGCACACTAGCGTATTGCACGCACTACTCATGAATGGACTGGTTGCTGCAGGAGTACCAGATCTATACGAGTGCCCGCACACTAGCGTATTGCACGCACTACTCATGAATATACTGGTTGCTGCAGGAGTTTTAGGTCTGTACGAGCCACCGCACACTAGCGTATTGCACGCTCTACTCATGAATGGACTGGTTGCTGCAGGAGTATTAGGTCTGTACGAGCCACCGCACAGTAGCATATTGCATGCAAGTCTGTACGAGCAAGGACTCACTAGCACGTTTCCCACACTTACAGCAATGTTACGTTGCGGCTACGTACCTGACGACGCAGTGGCAGTGGCAGTAGGTATGGGAGTCCCACAACGTAGACCGACGACTAGGGTAAACGTCCCGGGAAACCGGTGGATGAGGACAGGATAGGACAGGTTCTTGTGGAGATCTTTGACTAACTCTGTGTCCAGCAGTGGGTGTCGTTTGGCTGATGATACTGATTGCTCACAGATTAATTTGTAAAGCTATTATAATAACTTCATTTTATTTCATTTCAACGAACGTCGGAGCTTCTCGGACATCGTTGTCCAACTCACATCACTATACAAAAAAAATGTTTGTAAAATCAAAGTTACCAATTATGTGAATCCAGGTGCTGTTCGCGGCGTCGCAAGAGACAGCGTGGCTGCCACACCTGGAGCGGCGGTACTCGTGGCTCAAGAAGCACCTGCTGGCCTTCGAGCAGCGGCTGGGCGCGTTGCTGCCCGCCAACTGGGCCGTGTCCGAGAGGATCGCGCACCACTTTTGTGAAGTAACTACTCTTTGTCTCAAACCAACGCCCCGGTCGCTCTGCCAATTGAGCTATGGTGTCGAGTGACTACTGATGCAAAATTCCTCTTTCCTTTGTTTCTAAACACCTTAGTGATGTCGAAAATGAAATAATCCCCGCATGAGGTTTTCATGAACAAAACATTCTACATAAATACATATACATATACTCACGCCATTTTTTGCCATTGGGGTAGGCAGAGACTATTGATCGCCACTTTGTACGATCCTGGCAAACCTCTCTAGCTTCGTTTACATCCATCAATCTTTTCATACATGCTCTTTTATTCTTCATACTTTGGACGCCGGCCCTTTTGAGCACACACTCTATTTGGTCGAGGTGTGTCCTCCGTGTCTGTCTTCTATTCACATTACCTTCCACATTGGCTCTATAGATCTCTTTCACCAATCTACTATCATCCATCCTCTCTATGTGCCCAAACCATCTAAACATTCCTTTTTCTATCTTTTTTACAATATCATCTTTCACGCCACACCTTTCACGAATCACATCATTTCTCACACGATCACATAACCTTACATTACAAACTTTTCTGAGGGACCTCATCACTGCAGCATTCACTCTGCTCTCATACTTCTTCTGCCACACCCAACATTCACTCCCATACATAAGCGTAGGAACCAAAACAGCATCATGCACTGCCATTCGGGCCTTATCGGACACCGACTGACTAGACATGAGACTATTCAAAGCTCCATTAATCGCATTACCCTTTTTCACTCTTCTCTCGATATCTTCGTCACACTTTCCATCCCTAGTAAACAAACTTCCCAGTTATACAAACTCTTTCACTTGTTCCACTTACCATTAATTTCAATCACGCATTCGGTCATATTCTCCGCTCTCTCAAAAACCATGGTTTTGGTTTTAGCCACATTCACCCTCATTCCCTTTCTTTCATAAGATGCACATGCAATATTGATCATCTCTTGCAACTCTTCAAGTGACGATGCAAGTAACACTTGATCATCAGCATATAAGAGGCATTTGATGACGAATCCATCCATTCTCAGTCCATATTCACTTTCACGCAAATCTATCAGACAGTCATCCATGAACAAATTGAAGAGCCACGGAGAAGCTACACAACCCTGTCGGACACCCCGAGTAGAAATAAAGTAGGGAGGGCGACGAGGGCATATACCCGAGGTCGCGGGTTCGATTCCCGCCTGTGTCGAAATTTTTCTTTCCTTTATTTATCCTTTATATTTTAGTAATAATCCCCACATGAGGTTTTCATGAACAAAAACATTCAAATTATGTTAAAGTTAGGCGTTTTCAACATTTGCATTCTATCTGAAAAGGTAGACAAGCGGCCTTCCGAATTTGTAAAAAAAATCGGAGGTAGGGAACGCAAACACTACTTAAAAGTGTAAAAGAAACAAAGGATAGAAGAATTTCGCACTGGCAGCCATTGACACGGTAGCTCAAATGGCAGAGCGACGGGGCCGTATACCCGAGTGCCGTATATCTGTGTAGAAATTTTTCTTTCCTTTATTTATCCTTCATTTATTAGTAACTAGCGACCCGCCCCGGCTTCGCACGGGTGCAATGCTACTAATATAATAATAACATAAACATAACATAACATAAACGTTGACGCCGAATATCCCCGAAGCGGTTGGCAGAGGTACTAATACTTCTGAACATCACGTGACTTTGTCACCTGGTGTTCAGAGTACCCACGTTTTGCATGGACAGTGTACTCACGTGATAGGGGGCAGGCCTATCGCCGTATAATAATGAAAAGATAATCAACAACAAAAGATACTTATTCTATTCAGTTTAATTAATTCTTTATATTTTCCTCGCTAGAGAGCTCCGATAAACGCGTGCGATCGCTGCAAATCATAAAGTGCTGTAAGGCAAGGCGAAGCGCGGCCATCGACGCGCTATTTATAGGCACGCGCCGCCCGGCGCAAACAACTACGACCCTGCATTTTAAATTTGTAATATCTTCGGTAATATTCACTTAAATTACATGCTGTAAAAAGCATATTGATCTATAATAAATGCACAATTTATTTAAGGTACTTAATTGGATAAGGATTAATGCTGTATTGTTTAAAATCACTTCATAATAACCATTTTTTAGTAAAGAATATGGTTATGCTGGGTTATCCCTAAGAGATAGACATATACCATCGCGGACTTTATTGTTGAACTTTTTAAGGTAAACAATACTGTAGTACATTATTTTTGTATATCTCGTAAGGTTCAGCCAGCGTTTGCAATATAAGCGCAAAAAAACGTGCTTATTTACGACATCACATTAGAAACCTTTAAATTTATCTGTGTTTCTCTACTATATTATGCATTTATTATACATACAAACCTTCCTTAAGAATCACTCTATCTATCAAAAAAAACCGCATCAAAATCCGTTGCGTAATTTTAAAGATCTAAGCATACATACGGACATACAGCGAAAGCGACTTTGTTTTATACTATGTATTGATAATCCCCACATGAGGTTTTCATGCACAAAAACATTCAAAATATCTAATTTGCTAAATATTCAATAAACTATCTCAGCGCATAGGTCTATCAAGATTTATAGTAAGAAACGTATTTTTAACCATAATCGGCACAAGGCACAGTTTAAAAAGTAATGGCAATAATAAAATAAACACTTGAAGCTAATTTTGGGTGTATTCTGTTCCTTTACTTTAAGTGCGTTCGTGGGTTTTTTTTCTGTGGTGTGGTGTGATTCCCTTGGTATTCATATATTAGTATAAGATCCCACTGCTGAATTTCTACGTTCATGGCGTACAGAGTCAAACACACATTTTAACATAAGTTTATGAATAGGAGAATACACTGACAAGACGCAGCCAGGCAAAAGTGGCCGCAAGTAATTTTAATTTAATTAATGTTTATTATTTTCTGGAGAAAAATTTCGTTCACTTGTTTTTCAAATATAATACCACCCACATGATAAAAATTTATATAGAGAATTTAAAAATCGATAGGTGCCGTTGCACATTTGGCCGCAACTACCTCGCAGCCAGGTATAAACAGGTTATATGTTGGTATGTTTTATACGTTCATATGTTACACGCATGTTTCTTATATGAAATTAAAGCTATTTTTTTTCCTTATATGATGATATATGGCTGCCTGTGAAAAAATGGCCGCAAATCAGGGTTGCCATCTTTTAAAAACGCGAGATTTCCAAGATAAGGAGAAAGAGTCCAAGGTACATTTATATACAAATAACAAGGAAGTCCTTTTACGGCATAACCATTGTACCCAGTGACGCTAAAATGTTCTGAAAAAATAACATTTTTTTTATAAAAAAAAGTTTATTGGTTAAGTGAAAATGAAAATAAGCTTAATTATAAAGTACAGAATTTGTTTATGTGTTAATATATTATAAAAAAAAATATGTATGCGTATAATTGAAAAAATAGTAATTTTTAATTACAGTTCGTTCAGTCAAAACGCTTGACCACGGAGACTGTCAGAAAATAATTATTATTTTCTTAATATTTAATCGAAGTCAGATTCCCCATTGCTCTCAGAATCGCAGTTGTCATTATCGTCGTCGCATTCAGAATTTTCTTCATCATAAGCAGATTTATTATCTGTGTTACACAACACATTTTCAACTTGTGTCGGAGTTGAACTTCCCAAAAACCATGTTGGTTTCAGAAAACCATCCAAAAGAAGCCAACCATTATTTTCCGCACTAAACTTTAGACAGTCGATCTCAGTTGCGTTGAGCCAAATAGAATTGACGAAAATGGTCCGTAGTATCTTTTCTTTTAATGATTTCCAACACGGTAAAATATGGGTTGAATCAAAGCCTCTGATTTTTTTCATGAATTTTTCTTTATTCTCTTACTAAAATTTTGGTGAGAGCAACGGACACTGATGTCCTTGTTATTTTATTAGGTAATATGCATATATTTCATAATCTACAAATTTGGTTTGCAAATAATTCATCAAAAAAAGGTAAGGGAAATGATGAAATCTGCGTAAATTGTACAGATTTATTTCGGCAATTAGGCCCAACTTCATGTCCTGCCCTTCCAGCATTTCATGCTTTTACGGGCAGTGATTATACGGCCGCTTTTTTCAACAAAGGTAAAGTCCGACCCTTCAATATATTTCTGAAGCAGACGAAAATTCAACAAGTCTTTGCGACCTTAACTGACCCAAAAGATATTTTCAATCAGGACAAAATAGAAAATATACAAGAGTTTACATGCCGGATGTACGGAATTAACAATTGTCAGAGCGTCAACACTGGGCGATTTATCATGTTTAACAAGATGTATGCGGCAAAAGAGAATAAAGAAAAATTCATGAAAAAAATCAGAGGCTTTGATTCAACCCATATTTTACAGTGTTGGAAATCATTAAAAGAAAAGATACTACGGACCATTTTCGTCAATTCTATGTGGCTCAACGCAACTGAGATCGACTGTCTAAAGTTTAGTGCGGAAAATAATGGTTGGCTTCTTTTGGATGGTTTTCTGAAACCAACATGGTTTTTGGGAAGTTCAACTCGGACACAAGTTGAAAATGTGTTGTGTAACATAGATAATAAATCTGCTTATGATGAAGAAAATTCTGAATGCGACGACGATAATGACAACTGCGATTCTGAGAGCAATGGGGAATCTGACTTCGATTAAATATTAAGAAAATAATAATTATTTTCTGACAGTCTCCGTGGTCAAGCGTTTTGACTGAACGAACTGTAATTAAAAATTACAATTTTTTCAATTATACGCATACATAATTTTTTTTATAATATATTAACACATTAACAAAATTCTGTACTTTATAATTAAGCTTATTTCAATTTTCACTTGACCAAAAAACTTTTTTTTATAAAAAAAATGATATTTTTTCATAACATTTTAGCGTCACTGGGTACAATGGTTATGCCGTGAAAGGACTTCGTTGTTATTTGTATATAAATGTACCTTGGACTCTTTCTCCTTATCTTGGAAATCTCGCGTTTTTAAAAGATGGCAACCCTGATTTGCGGCCATTTTTTCACAGGCAGCCATATATCATCATATAAGGAAAAAAAATAGCTTTAATTTCATATAAGAAACATGCGTGTAACATATGAACGTATAAAACATACCAACATATAACCTGTTTATACCTGGCTGCGAGGTAGTTGCGGCCAAATGTGCAACGGCACCTATCGATTTTTAAATTCTCTATATAAATTTTTATCATGTGGGTGGTATTATATTTGAAAAACAAGTGAACGAAATTTTTCTCCAGAAAATAATAAACATTAATTAAATTAAAATTACTTGCGGCCACTTTTGCCTGGCTGCGTGCTGTCAGTATAATCTCCTATTCATAAACTTATGTTAAAATGTGTGTTTGACTCTGTACGCCATGAACGTAGAGATTTAGCAGTGGGATCTTATACTATATGTTTAATGCGCTGCATAGATGTACTAAAAAACGTTAGATAGGTTGTTTACTAGGAAACCGGCGCTTACGATTGGCACCGATTGCGGCAGATGCACACCACTAGAAATATATTCAAACAACACACCAAGAAATACATTTGAAATGTAGCCGAGATAGCGCATCTCACAGCAAGCGCTAAAAAGAGATAAACATAATTTCTCTGTACCGACGTGAAATATGACACTAAGACGACCGTTTGACCAAGAATAATTTAGATCTATACACACGATACACCTAATTTATTATAAATTATAATTAAATCGTTGTACATTTATAATACTTACGAATGATAAGTAATCCCATCATTTAAGTAGTTTTTCTACTATAGTTTGTGCAAAATCTCATCACACACGACGGCATTCTCGATTATTTTGATAAACAAACACTCCAAAACAGGTGAACGATTGCGACGGCAGCTAGTGTGCGACTGAAGTCATATGAGCCATTTAGCCTGTTTTTTAAGTGCCACTTATGAGCGCGCATAACTTAGCTACGGTTTTTTATTAGTACATCTATGAATGCGCTGTATTCCAATAGTGTTTTTTTGTTTTGTAATTATAATTTTTATAAAATTTACATTTCATTTTTTCTGTTGTTAGTTAAGCGTATCTAAATCAATGTGAGTGTTACTATCTTTCTTTTGGTCTAGCAACAAATAAATGTCTTCTTTTTTTCATATCTTCACCTAAAACAAAGTATATTATAGAATCTAACAATATATTGTCAACAGATAACCCGCACAGAGCTGGCCGCCATGACAGCGGCGCGGCGGAACGAGATCGACGTCAAGCTACTCCTGTACGCCATACAGAAAACTACCAACTTCGAGGAACTACTTCATAAGAGATTTAATGGTTTGTTTGAGCTTAAGAATTAATAAATTTAGTGATAGAAATATTGGAGTTACAATTTTTTTCCATGGTTGTTTAGTGGCGGTCGGTTCTTATTGACCATTATTTCTTTCTATCTTTGGATGTTGGGTGTTGTAAAAGAGGCATGAAAGCAGAGTAAATGCGTTAAAGTGAGGTTTGTCAGAAGTTAGATAATCTATGCTTATATATTCTATGCGACAGCGTAAGATATTGTGTGATTTTCGAAAGACGTAGTGTGAGGGATGGCATTGCGAGCAGGGGAGAAAAAGGAATTATATTTTAAGCGTAATTTAGGGTACGATGAGTGGTTGAATGAAAGTATATATAGAGCCAAAGATTAATAAATGTTAGCGAAGGTAAAAATGTTGGCCAGGATCTTAAATAGTTGTGATCAGTAGCCTCTGCCTACCCAATTAAAGGTTAAATGGAGTGAGTACAATGAAGTAAATAATACACACTAGTTATATAAATTTACTGAAATTAATAGTCTTTTTTCCTTTAAACTTCTTATTCTACTCCTGAAGTGTTCTTACTTAAGTGAGCTTCCTCCTCTAACCGAGAATATGAGGTAACATGGCGATGGCATGATAGTTACATGCAACCGTCTGCGATATAATCTTACCAGCATGTTGGGTTTATACAAAGAACAATGTATGACGTCATTCTTAATCTGAAATGGCCACTGACCTCCATTATACTATATAAGTACGCTGGACTAATGATAGGTATCAAAATGACAGCTATTTACTGTGCCAATTTGAAGCGCCCCCAATGAAGGAACGAGGAACTAAATATGACGTAAACTGCAAAATGGCCAGTGTTTTTTTTACCGTAAAGCATAATATATCTATGGTTTTTAGAAACAATTATAAATCAATAGTGCTGTAAAGTTTCGTTTCGATAAAACTTACCCTTTCCTTTAAGCAGAAACATTTTAGCGACATGATAGTCCAGTGGGTAGAACACCCGCCCGAAAAACAGAAGGGCGTGAGTTCCAATCCTGGGACGGGCCTACACCAATTTGTCTTTTCTAAAGTCATATGTGTGGTTAATTTATCATGGTTGCTAACGGTGAGGGAAAACATCGTGAGGAAACCCACATGGCTGAGTTATACTTAGTCATGTGACAGTGTATTCGTACAAAACGGCGATAGGCCTGCCCCCTATCACGTGAGTACACTGTCTAAGCAAAACGTGGGTACCTTCTCTGGAAACTAGATGGCGCTTGCCATGTGAGTTCAGGAGTATTGGTACCTCTGCCAACCCCTTCGGGGATAAACGGCGTGAACGTTTATGTTATGTTATTTTATCGATATATTTTATCTTCCTGTCCCATCTCTTTTATTAGTTCCTTGTTCCTTCACTGCTGCCGTAAGCGCCAAAATGGCGAAAATCAAATCGCCTCACTGTCAACCGGCCTATAATTAGTCCAGCTTACTTATATAGTATAATGGAGGTCAGTGGAAATGGCAAACAATGTGCTGCAATATGCTGTGCGCCTCAAATCAAATAAATCAATGCAAAGTGAAATTAATTCATGTTCTAATATCTTTTGTATGTTTTTATGTAGCTTGATATATTTTTTCATCTAACAGGAGATGGCGGTGGAGAAATGGGAGGCAGTCAACCATCCAAAGAACAAGTAAGATTAGTAAATGAAATTATTCTTTTTTTGCTGTGTAGTAGACTAATGTTAGGCTTAGAATAGCACTACCCCACTGCGAGGGGTGTTCGTAAGAGTTGACTAAGGGTATTAGGGCTTTAAGTCATTTTTGCATGATGCGGCTGAAGACCATCAACAACTTTTATTTTACAATATTTTCCCGATAAAAACCAAAAGCGTCTGAGGAATTTCTAATTCTAAAGCTATTCCTCTAGGAATTTACAGTCTTAAGTATATTTATGTAAGTTATAACTTATTAATACTTCATGAAGTTGTTGACATCGCTAATGAATACACAAAGTATTCTGCGAAAGGTGACAAGATGACACTTGATGTTCAAAAATTTATACCTCAGTTACCCTGAGATTAACAGCGCTTTAATATTTGAAAGACTGTTTCAATAAACAACATAGAATCATCGATCGATAATTATGAGTGTTAAATATACCATGTTACTTAACATTTTGGAAACTCCAGTTCTGTTTTAAAGTCTTATTTGGTTGTAAAATGTACCGTTGTATGACTGTTTGTTTGATAATAAATGAAGTAAACGATGTATAAGACCAGCATTCAATCCACATTAAATTATCTGCAAAGCCAAATAAGCAGCAAGTCTGCCTGCTTCCTGTAAATGAGGAGGCGCCAGAGCTCGTGCGGGGGTCTTATTCCAAACCGCAGCCACATTACCACTCAACTTCCTAAAGTGGTTGACGAATTTCTTATCTGAAATTCTGGCTACCCCTTCTAGCAATTTATAGCCATTAGTATATGTATGTATGTTTTTTAGAGTTAAAGTTGTGAATTAACAAAGACTGCAATAGTGGTTCTAAGTTAGTTCATGATTATTTATATTTAACCAGATGAAACAGTTACGTGTATTAAAACATTACAATAGAATTCTAAGTTTTTTGAATTGATCACAATTATATACTTTATAATTAGCTGTGTAGTCTCGGCTTAGAAAAGCACTACCCCATTTCTTCCCGTGGGTGTTCGTAAGAGGCGACTAAGGGTATTGGGCGTTTTAAGTGATTCGGGAGATGCGGTTGGAGACCCGTCAACATAAACCTTTACATTTTTTCCCCACTTAACTTCCAAAAATGGCTGACGTAATTGTTATTCCGAAGCACTGGCTACCACTTTTCGGGATTTAAAGTAAAATGTTTATAATTAACTCAAATTAACATAATAAATTGCTTAGAATGAAAGTGAAGGCACTACCGGATACGTGTGGCGAGGAGCCATCAGCTCGTGCTTCGAGCCGCACCTGGACCTCTACATCGCCAGCCTCGACAACAACCTGAGGACCCTCAACGATCGATTTCTTAAGGTTTGTACGCAATATACACTTGCTGGACTGCGTAACATTTATATTAGTTGACGAGCTGACCCCACAGACTTCGTACTGTCAAAAGTGTAGACTTTCACGACGTGAAATTGAAATATTTAACTGACCCGTTGAGGGTCTCTGTCATGCGATGAGAAAAAAGGTGTTTTTCAAAGTGTCCTCACATTTTATTCACTTTATAAATTTTAAGTTTATAAGTATAGTAGTTTCGGTTGAGCATTGATTCGAAGTCAATCAGTCTGCCACATTTTTGAAGAAAATTGATTGATCTCTTAATTTTTCTGGGATAAAAAGTGTCCATTATTTTTTAAAATTCGGATTGTCGAGTATTTTGCTAAATTATAATGGTGCTGACAGAATAAATTCAGTTGCCATTTTGACTGATACCCGATGACATAAACGTTTTGTTTCATAATATTTTTCAACCGTTTCGCAAAGGACACTTTTAAAGGAGGTTTCGATTGAGTCTAACATACTCTTTGATGGAATAATTATTATAGATATTCTTTTGTTCAGTCGTAGACGCTGCGACGATGTTATACTCGGTAAGGTCGATAAGTGGCTCAGTTTTTTTTTTCTCTTTAAACCGACATATAATAATAAATGAACACATGTATTGCCTGTGTTGAGGTATCATGAACACATACAGAAATGGACACGATTTTTTTTTACTGTTAGACGAATGTGAATAGTAGTTGTTTTTATTTATATTTTAAATTTGATTGAAGTACTTAACGGTGGGACTTTCAGTTTTTCATTAATGTTAAGGTGAATTATTTGAGAATGTTAGTCGCAAAAAAGTCATACTTTGTGATCAGGTTAGTAGTTCTTGCAGTAAGTATTACTTTGAAGTTGGAAAAATACATATTCTTCTCACCTCATATAAAAGATATACCAGATTTAAAAAACTGGCAAAGTTACAAGCCTAAAGAAAACAATAGCCTAAATAACAATTAACAGACTGAGTTGCTTTGGTCAAAAATTAGCAGGCTTCCTCGACCAATCATAAAAACAATGAACGAAGCTATACTTTCTTACCTTTAATATTTCTTGAGAACCGATGACCACAGCAGTATCTACCTACAATTTGTACCTTGATTTGTATCGTGATTATAAGTTATATTTCACCCGAGCGGAGCTGGGTTTTCATCTAGTTTTATTATAAATACGTTCTGTGAATTAGGCTTCATTTAGCTACAAACACACAATCATCTAAACTTTCACATTTATAATATTAATTGGATAAGACTTAAACATAAGCTTAAAATAAAAATAAAATAAAATAATCATTTATTTCAAAGTAAAAAGATAAATCTTTGTTTTTTGAAAGTCAAATTTCAACTTAATACTAAGTTTACTTCGGATTCGGAAGGTGTTTTGTTGAGACAAGAACCCGTCAGAAACTCGTCAACACACATATTTTTTACGTCCATTACAATTTTGGTGTTAGCCCGGAAACAACCTGCACAGAGCCCTGATGACACCAAGCCACTTCATCATTAATGTTATCATTAACATTGTAATAGGCTTTCGAACTAAGATTTCTTTTAACTACTGCTTTGAATTTTGTTTCTGATAAATTGAAAATGTCCTCAGGTATTTTATTATACATTTTTACGCATAACCCCATGAAAAATGTATTTACTTTTGACAATCTGTATTTAGGTATTGGAATTTTATTGTTGTGCTTCTCGCGCGGGTGACCTCGCTCGCCGACCAGCGCAGAGTCTTGTCTTGCGCTTCATTCACGCGTGTCAATTTTGTTACGGAGTAATTTTAAAATTGTATTATCTCCTAAGATGTTAATTTAAATTAAGTGATGTCAAGAACAATTATGTTCGCAATTAAATACTCTTAATCAACAACATATTTATTTGGATATGGATTAATATTATGTTGATAAAACATTATGGCAAATAATTGGCAATACTGCATTAAATTCGACCAAATTTGTTTACATCAATGTCGATCTTAAAAGGTAGACATATACTGTTGCGGACAGTTTTTTAGATCATTTAAAGAGAAATAATTATTTAATACATTTTTAAGTCTTAAAGTATGAATAATTATCCCCGTTTTTGCAACATTATTCGCTGATAGTTTGCTCCTGTGAGTCGCAGCGTGAAGATATATGGCCTAAAACCTTCCTCAATAAATGGACTATCCAACACAAAAATATTTTTTCAATTTGATTCGGAAGTTCCTGAGATCCTAGCGTTCAAACAAACAAACAAACTCTTCAGCTTTATAATATTAGTATAGATATTAATTGCTTGCCGTGCTTGGACGAGGGAAACAGTCCTAATCGCGATATACCGTTTCTTTACTATATCATCGTAATATATTCGATCATGTGTAATACAAATGCATACTTATTTAATTAATAAATAACTAATTTTGAAATAAATAACATTTTTTAGTAAATATACGTAAGACAAGCACAAATATTAGAAGTATTTAGCCGTATGTGTGGTATTAATATACTAATACGTAAATCGACAACTTTAGACATTAACGATTACTGTGCAGACAGCGTGGTTTGAAATGTTTCACAATTGTCGCCTTTTTTAAGTTACACATAAGTGATCGTTATATAATAAAAAAACATACACTTGGGTAACCCATATTTTATATTATTTATTTATGACAAGGATATATTCATACAGAAATTATGTATTAATTTCAATCACTGGTTACCACAAAGTTTGATTAATGCGTCGATGTCGATGCAAATAATAGCGTTCTCACTCGAACTACACCAGTACGAATATAAATTACAAGTGAATATGTACGGTTTGTACTGTCTTTAAATGATAGAGTCTGATGATATAAATAAAACTGATATAATTACTGATTAAACACAATTAATTATGAGTACACACGGAAGCTGATAGATGCGAACTAACTTAATTTAACCTAAATAGCTATGATTCGGCGTAAACTGCTGATCGTACAAAATGTACGGTGATTAACCGTACATGCTCCGGAACAGGAGAGAAAAACATGTTTGGAATAATTTAAATCGAATGATACCTAAACCTTAATTAATGACATATCACTTAAATATCTCAAATGGTGATAAAATAACTTAAATATTTACAACTCAACTTAAATATGATATTAACTGATAGTATTCACCCATAATTATTATAACTTAAACACAAAAAAAGATAAAACAACTTAAATATTTATATGCAATCTTAATAGTATTAACTGATAACCACGGACCTTAAATATTTATATTATTTAAATAAATTATATGTAACACAAAACTCTAACTTTTACTAAAATGATTGATGAAATTAGGTGAGGTATTCTTATTTATAACACTCGCGTAATGATTGTTTATGTTTTCGCTATCACTATCCCCTGATATTACGATTGAAGTGTGTCCCAATCGTCTGGAATGGTGAACGCGAGGCTGCATCTGGCGCGAGGAATGTGTCGCTTTATTTCTGAGTCTCGCTGTCGGTACCGCTGCCGCTTGGATCGGCGCGGGAGTCTGCGCGGGCAACGTCGCCGCCACCGCGCTGCTGATATCACTTCCTCTGGCTCGAGTTCCGCAAGTGCCGAGTCTTCGCCTGGTTAATGTCAGCCCGATGCAAATGAGGATCCCTGCTATGGTGCATATCATTCCGTATTGGGTCACATCATGGGAAGTTGGTCTATTGCTCAGAAGAATTTCTGTCCCACTGTCTTTCATTTGTTTAATCTGGGTCTTGATCTCATTGATTTGCTGATGAAAGCGTGAATGGTTGCTGATTCGAATCTGTTCTAGTAAGTCTGAGTTGTTCAAAGTGGTGATTGGTAGGTCTATAATGCTATTGATTTGAGGTATGTTTATTCTTAATACATTGGCTTCAATTTCGAGTTTGTTACTCTGATAGCTATGCGAATATATCGTAAACTCTGCCCCTTTGATAATACAGTCGCCACTTAACGTTATAATACCATTTCCATTGAGCCGCTCTGATGTTATTTGACTCCCACATATGATTCGAACCGTGCATTGTTTACAACACGAATATAGGTGAGTGTTACGTTCATAAAGTAAAGTTCTGACCAGACAGTTTTGCAAGGTTCCGAGTATAAGGTACATTGCCCCGTTACATCATCAATAATACAAAGGCTCTTATCAGATGTCATGTGATATATCGGTCGCTGCAATGGGCATAGCTTAATTGAGTCATCGTATCTACTACAATGTAGTACGTCTGCTTGTGACATAATGAAATACGAGTCTTTCTGTATATTCATAGCTATGTACTCTGATATAGGTCGAATGTTCACCATGTTATTGTTTACATTTTGATAGATTGGATGTAGTCGATATATCTCGTAGTAATCCCTGGCAACTAACGGCATCCGAATTTCAAAAATAAAGTATTTTTGTGTCATTTTTGCCTTAACCTTCAACATGTGGAAAAGTTTTGGTAAGTCTGTCGCAATGTTGTTAATCGGTAATGATAAATCTTTTCCAAGTTGGCCAGATATGATGTTTAACTCATCTTGAAATTGTTGCGGGCTGATAAGGTGGATATTAAATGTTCCGTAGTGCAAGTCGGCTATTGTATTGAGTAAATTATTTTGTATTTCTCTTAAGTTTTGTAACATTGAATTCGCGACAATCGCTGATAATGCAAAACTGTTGCTTTTTGCTGTAACTTGAATATTTGCCTTTAGTTGATTGGTCATTCTGTCTTTTTCATTCAAATGTTTGTTGATGTACTTATGTTGTTGATCCATGGTGTTTTCTACTCTTTGCAAAATATTGTTTTGGGCTTCGACTATTGATGTTTGATTTTTCCATAACAGTGTCATGTGTTTCTGATTGCTGTGAATGGTCTCGATATCTTTGAGATATTGTTCTGCGAACTGATCGTCTAATACTCCAAAAAGCGTATGCGCCAGGTTTCCCACACCGTTGATAAGTCCACGTCGCGTGCGCTCATGCTCCGTGGGAGTTTGTGGGCCGAGCAACATATGATTATAAAGGTCAAACTCCTTATAGCCTTGATTCAACTGTAACATTATAACGTCACATAATAAGGGCTTCTCAGTGTGAGGGCAAACATCCCCAATATTCTTTAGGTATTTAGTAAGCATCTCAGCGCCTTCCCAATAAGGATTCATATTATAATATACCACCAGCTTCCATTCGTCTTTGTAAATATGCATGTCTGATATTTTGTCGAAATAAATGCTCTGATTGCTGTTTAGTTGTGCTATGTTATGGGCGCATTGTGCCGGTAATATAAGTAACATGGTAAGGAAAGTTACTGCCATTGTTTTTAATGTTATGCCGACGTTTGGTGGTTTTCTCTGTTTCTGATTGGTTTCTGATGTATTTGTGCTGATTTCGTTTGCTGGAAGTGGTGACAATTTTGTTATTGGTCTTTTAATAACACCGTTTTTTGTTTTCACGCTCACGACTCGTACAAAACCATCTCTTCCAGGGTGTACATCTACTACTCTGCCGAGCGGCCACTTGCAAGGAGGTAGATCTCTAAGGGCTTGATCTATAAGAAAGGTCGTTAAATGATCTTCATGTGCAATGATAAGAAGCTGTTTTAAGTTTTCGCTGATTTGTCTATTCTTTAAACGACCGCCCACTCTCAGTAATCCATCTTGTAAAAAGTGTGATACATTTACGATTTTGCTCTTTACGTCTATTTGTTGCTGATTTTTGAGTTTAAATATTTTTTCATGAAACTCATTCTGCTGGTGATGGTAGATTCTCCTTTCACTCGACAATTCACTGCTAGCTAAAAATGATTGCTGAAGTCGGTCAACCGATACCATCCGTAACACACAAGCTTTCTGCTTGGGATCGCCTAACTTGTAAGGTGTGTTGGGTGGCATAGGCAGAGTCACTACATACCGACCATCTGCCTGTTGGTATGTTTCTTTTTCGTTCTGCTCAGTACAATAAAGGTCAGCTGTATCTTCTATTGTCCCGAATCTTTGAAGGTCTTCCATGTTATTCAGAACGACGTTACACTGATAAGTCTTCACGCTGCCACATAAAAGCCATCCAAGGTGTGTCTGCTGTGCTATCGGTATTAAATCATGTGCCCCTTTTATCATGCCGCCCATCATGATAAGGGCATAAATATCGGCCCCTAGCAGAATATCGATAGGGCGACTGATGTAAAATTGCGGATCTGCTAGGGTGATATTCTCTATATGAGACCAATTTGGTTTTTCAAACGTCTGATTTGGTAATTTATTCATAAGGTTTTTCATTATAACTACATGAGTGTCAAAGGTATACTCTCCGACTATCGCTGATGCTGAGATATTCATTTCACCTTTACAATTATTTTCGTGTGTACCAAGACCATATACTACACCCTGGCAACGACGTCGAGGTAGGCCGAGCTTCTGCGCCGCATTCTCGGTGATAAGAGATATTTGTGAGCCTTGGTCGACGAGAGCGCGCATGTTATGATAAGTGCCGTCTATTCCTTTTACCTTGATTTGTGCGGTGGCCAGTAAAATTTCTGCTGATTGATTTTGTGAAACATTAACATTTTCTTGTTTGACTACTGATGATGTTGATGGCTTCGCACACGCTTCGTGCAGTAAGGTATTATGTGACTCTGGACATTTACGACACGTTTTCGTTGAAAAACATTTCCCCCCTCTATGGTCGTAAAGACAATTGACACAAAGTCGTAAATCGTGTGTTGCCTTTAATTTTAAATCATTTGGCAATTTTATAAATTCATTGCAAAAGAAAATAGAATGCTCGCCGTTACAATAATGACATTTATAAGTTGATGATACGTGATAACATTTCCCAATCGGTTTGTTGCTGTTGTTATTTATTCTATTGGTATTATAATTGTTGTATTGATGCGGTGATCTTTTCTGGCCAAATAAATTCGAATTGGTTGCTTTCTGTACAACGGTGATATCTTGTTTTCGTTGAGATGCTTCAAGGGAAGTAAACTTGCCTTCTAGAAACTCAATAAACGCTGATAACGATGGTAAATCTCGAGGTGATTTTAAAGAATCAATGTAATTTTTGTGCGTTTCAGCGTCTAATTTTTGCGACAAGATATATACTAACATTGGATCCCACGTGGTTATATCCACTCCCAAGTTCTTGATGGCGTTTAAGCACTCTTTTGTAGTGTCGTGGATCTTTTTGATGATAAATGATGTTTGTTGTGACATTACTGGCAGCGACATAAGTGTACTCATGTGGGAACTGAATATCAATTTAATATTATTATATCTCTGGTTAAGGATATCCCAACACACCTGATAATTTTGGGAGCTGATATTTAAATGCTGTACCAATTTTTCTGCTTCACCCTTCAGTTTAGTTTTTAAATATTGCATTTTTTGAGCGTTCGGCATTGAGCGATTTTTATGTATGGTTTCCAAGAATAAGTCCTTGAAAGAGACCCATTGTTGATAATCACCGTGAAAGGTTGGAATATCTATATTCGGTGTCATTGTAGTTTTATAAGAGGTAGACCACATTTCCTGTCTAAGCACTTTCTTAATTTCCTCATATTCCCTCTCTAAAGTGGTGAAAGTACTTTCATAATCAAGATCCTCCTCATGAAGTTCGCTGTCGATATCCCAATGTAAAGAATCAATAGTGCTCCAACGAGATTCAACTATCTTAAGCGTATCTTCAAACTCCCATTTTTCTGATAATGTTTCGATTTTGATATTATTGATAGTTCGAGAGAAAGCCTTAAAATTACTCTTCTGTTTACGGAGCATCTCATCTAGTTTGCTAGAAGTGCTGGCAGAGGCACTATATTTTGTGTGTGGCGCGGCAACGTGAGCGCTCGGTGGTGCGGGGCTTCGTAGCTGCGTCGCTGCGGGGGGCGCGGGGCTCCTCGGTTGCGTGGCGGCGGCGGCGGCGGCGGCGCGGCTGGGCGCGGCCAGCGATGTGGCCGGAGGTGACGCTGTGTCGCGCGAGTGTGATGCTCCAGTTTCCATTTTTGATGACGCATATTTACCAAATGTCGCCATCTTTTCCAGATCTTCTGCCTTTGGGAATCCTTCCTCGGTGGATATCAATGTCAGTTGAGGCTGCAGGGGTTTTTCGTTACTTGAGGGGTCTTGTACATATGATAAATAGCATTGTAGATAAGAGTATAAATCCGAATAGAAACAGTTTGTTTTTGGATACCAATTTTGTTCGAAATATATATGATCGATATATTGATAGTCGACCAGCTGCGAATGATTGCTGTTGAATTCGTTCCAGTAAGCACAAAGACTGTTAACTTTTCGGCTAATGCTTGAGTAGGTTCTACGTTCAGAACCTTCTTTTCTAAAATTGATATATATTTTCTCGATATTACTGATGAGTACGTATTGTTTTGATAATAAACCTTCCATGATTTTCTCCTGGACTTCTTCTTATTGTTATAGAATAATAATCACAATGTAATGTTGCTGATAAATGTAGATAACTGATAAATGATGATGAATCCTGATAAACGCTGCTACTGATATGATATTCTGATAATCTTCGATGGTGACGTGTACTGTATAACTCCACGTTAAAGTTCTGCTAGTCCGATCACCTCGCACGACGAAATTTCAATGAAAACTTCACAAAAAATCACACACACGAGGTCTACGGCGAAGGACCATAAAGATGTACGGTTTGTACTGTCTTTAAATGATAGAGTCTGATGATATAAATAAAACTGATATAATTACTGATTAAACACAATTAATTATGAGTACACACGGAAGCTGATAGATGCGAACTAACTTAATTTAACCTAAATAGCTATGATTCGGCGTAAACTGCTGATCGTACAAAATGTACGGTGATTGACCGTACAGAATACACAGCGGGATGTTTGCAATGTACTGGCAACACATCAGATAAGTCCAAACACGCTTGCTCCAGGAAGCGCGCGAAGGCAGCGGCGGCGGCGAGGCGGAGGCGGCGGTGGCGGCGGGCGGCGCGGTGCTGGCCAGCTGCGCCGACCTCTTCCTGCTCTACAAGAAGTGCCTGGTGCAGTGCGCGCAGCTCTCCACCGGCGAGCCTATGCTGCGTGAGTATTGCTTGGATGGAACTAATGTGGCGGACTCACTCGCACACTAGCAGCGTCTCTTGTAATCCTACATCGCGGTGCGAGTGAGTGCGCCACCTATAGGTCGCTAAAGAATGAAAAAATGTTACTTCGTTAATTAGCTGCTGCTGTACAAAAAGTGCCTGGTGCAGTGCGCGCAGCTCTCCACCGGTGAGCCCATGCTGCGTTAGTATTGCTTGGATGGAACAAATATGGCGGACTCACTCGCACACTAGCAGCGTCTCTCTTCTAATCCTACATCGCGGTATCTAATGTTTCTCTAACATGTTGATCATCTCGGAGTCACCATTGTGGGACCAGCAATGACATACTGGTCAGTACACCCTGCTGTGTACCAACTTATAACTTGTAGTAATACTTAGTTAGAGAAACATTAAGATACCGTGATGTAGGATTATAAGAGTGACGCTGCCAGTGTGCGAGTGAATCCAGGCAGCTATATATTATCATATTAGGAAAAAAAATAGCCTTAATTTCATATAAGAAATATGCGTGTAACGTATAAAACAAACCAAAATATAACCTGCTTACACCTGGCTGCGAGGTAGTTGCGGCCGAATTTGCAACGGCACCTATGGTTTTTTAAATTATTTATATACATTGCTATAATGGGGATGATATTATATTTCGAAAACAAGTGAACGAAATTTGTCTTCGAATAATAATAAACGTTAATTAAATTAAAACTACTTGTGGCCACTTTTGCCTGGCTGCGTCTTGTCAGTGTATTCTCCTATTCATAAACTTATGTTAAAATGTGTGTTTGACTCAATACGTAATGAACGTAGAGATTTAGCAGCGGGATCTTATACTATTAGATTCCACTTGCTGACTAAAGTCAGGATAGTCTCCCAACAATACTTCAGAGGACACTACAAAAAGAACATTTCGTGTAGCGCGCTCTGAATAAGAAAGAAAGAGTCGATTATGATGTTTAACTACGACTAAATGTCCGAAAACTTTTCTACTACAATACTGAATCTGACGACTACTTTGACGACTGGTCCCGGGACCTTACAGACTTTCAATATTTATTTCTCTTTCTTTCTCTTTTCTTCTACATTTTTTCTCTGTTTCTAAAACAAACATGGTTTTTTTGCGATTATTGTCATAGTAAATAACTGGGACACAAAAATGAGAATCAATAATTGGAGTCGATCGAGAACAAGATAAAATAATTTTATGTTAAAAGTTATGTTTACTCTCGAAACGTTGGCTGATTTTATTTCTTTTCGAATACTTCAAATAGAAATAAGTATTAGACAATATATGCTAATTAATAATTCTTAAGCCATAATAACCGTCAACACATTCGGTGTGCACGTGGCGTATTTTACTGTATTTTTTGTAACAATAAGCTATCGTTGCTCATGTTGTTATCTGCATTTCCGTTTCCTTGCCATTGTTGGATAAATGCGAATAAAAATAGAAAATAAACTGATAATGGTAAAGTTTTTTCTACTCGTTCATCCCTGAAATCCACCTCTTGCTTTTTATTAAATGATGTATTTTCTAATAGCTTTTGATTTTTAAATAAAGTAACATGTTTAAGTTTTTAGTACGTATTTCAAAAGAACCGAATTTTCTAGACTAATATTTCTTTATCTTTTAAATTCTTCTAATTCAAGAGTTTTTCGTAAAGTTCATCTAAACCCATGATTTATTCAATTAATTTTACAAGTACACGCAACAGTTCGTCCAATGTTTATTGAAAGTAATAACACCAAAGTCTGGTAATTGGGCTATATTCTTTATAAAATTCCTAAATTGTGCGAAAACTTCCAACAATGAATCAGTCACAAAACCCTGTTGTTCATTACTATCTTAGAGCATACACAACAAGAGAGATAAAGAATACGTCACGACGAGCAAGAAAAGGATAGCTAATTATAAAACTCTTAAAGATAGAAAGAGCTAGTACTGTGATTTTTTGTCCCTTACGGTGTAACCTGTTTTTCGATTGTGGCAAACTGTCCGAAGTGACAGTTTGCCACAATCTTGTTAGAGAAATAATAAACGCTTTGTTTACCTTCATCGATTTTAGATAATATTGTGCAAATACGTCAAACAAATCATATTTTGGACTCGTAGGAAGTAAGCTTGTTTAGAGCAGAGACCTTGTTTATGTGATCGTGCTTTAAAAATAGGTAAATAAAAAGTTTTGGGCTGCAGTTATCGAAGCTAGTAAAAAGTCCCAGATGAATCACTTGGCAGTGGCGTATCAAAGGAAAATTATGTTTACAGTTTATGAACCTTATTAGATTTACAATAGAAGATATGCTGTTATTTATACGTTTTACCTGTGTTTTTGATTTAATTCTAAACATAACCTTCAACAACAAAAAACAAGGGTGTTGCCCAATTCAAAATCTCAATAATCCTATAAAAGTAAGAATTCATACATACACACATACATATACTCACGGCTATAAATCCCTAGAAGAGGTAGCCAGAGCTAAGGAATTAAAAATTCCTCAGCCACTTTTGGAATTTACGTGGGGAAAAGATGGTGAAATAAATGTTGTTGGTGATGGGTCTCCAACCACATCGCCCAAAAATTCCTTAAAAGCCCCAATACCGTTAGTAGCCTCTTACGTACACCCACCGGAAGAAATGGGGTAGTGCTATTCTAAGCCGACACTACACAGCAAGAATTCATCATGTGAATAAAATAATTACTATGAACAAGGAAATTATTCAGAACCAATTAAAAAATATATTGTTTAAAAGACTGTAATTTTGATTGTTGATTTAAACTATGTTGAATTTGACTAAGGTATCGTGTATTAAATTATAATGAATATTTGATTTAAAGAGTTGTTTTATTTAAAAAAATATATATTAATCTATTACCCTATTAGAATGATTTTTAAACTACGTTTATATTCCCACCGAGTAGCCATGGTACAGATTTTGGTGGTACTCGTTGGGCAGAAAACACACAAATCTGGTGATTGTTGTCTATTTATTGATTAGTCATTGTTAGTAGGTATGTGTTGTATTTTGGTTTAGTGTTTGCTCATAATTCATCTTCTTATTAACTTATTATTTGAGGATATTTGCCATATATGTTCGGTAACATTACATGTTTGTCGTTATTGGAAGCATGAGAAAAGCCTTACCAAATTACCACAAGCGAGGCAACATTGTTTTTGTGTCAACACCGATTCTGCGAAGGAGAGACATATAGGGTGCCACGCGCGTTATCTGTCTATAGGTAGTTGGTCTGAGATTACTATAAAAATAACATGTAATTACTTTTTTATTTATTGCAATGTTCCACTTCCACAGAGTTAGCCGGCGTGTTCCAAAAGTACCTCCGCGAGTACGCGAACTCGGTGCTGCGGGCGGCGCTGCCGGGCGGCGGCGGCGGCGGCGGGGCCGGTACGCTCGTCACCAACCTGCAGACCTTGCTGCGGGACGACGCGCACACTACCAGGTATGATAGTGGTTGATAGTCATTCAATTTTGCCTATCTACCATATGAGGGACATTGCTTGATTATTAGTATCAAGTTATTGAAATTGTTAATGATCATGTTATACTCGTAGATCTTGTTAAGCAAAATTGCAATTCTTAATTATACTATATTATAATAAAATTCTCGCTGTGTATAGTACGAATCGCTTTCAAATGATTGAATATCAACCATGCCGTTTGCTTGCTATAATTTAACTTACTTCGCACTTCAGAAACTACTTGAACTCATATATCTCACAAAGACTTAATAAATAAATATGAGCCGATGCCATTTTTATTCTGCTAATTCCCATTCAGCTAATTTTGATTTCAATGGCAATGATATAATATCTACATTTAGTAAAATTGTCTTTTTCCAGATATTCAAAAGAAGAAATTCTTAAAATAACAAGCGTGATCACAACGTCGGAGTATTGTCTCGAAACGATGATTCACTTGGAGCATAAGTTGAAACAGAAAATAATAAGCAAGTTATCGGACAAGATCGACCTGACGGCGGAGCAGGAGCTGTTCCACAAGACGATCGAGGAGTGCGTGGGCATGCTGGTGCGCGAGCTGGAGGCGGGCTGTGACGCGGCGCTGGTGGCCATGGCGCGCGTGCCGTGGGCGCAGGTGGGCGCCGTGGGGGACTGCTCGCCCTACGTGGCGCAGCTCGCCAGCTACCTGCGCGCCGCCGTGCCGCCGCTGCGGGACGCGCTCTCCTCCTCGCGCAAGTACTTCACGCAGCTGTGCGTGCACTTCGCCAACTCCTTCATCCCCAAAGTGATCGGCGCCGTGTACAAGTGCCGGCCGCTCTCCACCGCCGGCGCCGAGCAACTCCTCCTCGACATGCATACACTAAAGACGGCTCTGCTGGAGTTGCCGGGAGTCGGATCCGACGTGCGACGCACCGCGCCCGCCGCCTACACCAAAGTGGTCGTTCGTCTCATGGGCAAAGCGGAGATGCTCCTCAAACTAGTGATGGCTCCCGCGGCCGATCACGCCGCCTTCGTAGCTCAGTTTGTGCAGCTACTCCCTGATTGCACTCTCACAGAATTTCACAAAGTTCTGGAAATGAAAGGACTCAAACTGACGCGCGCTCAGCATCACGCGCTAGATGCACTATTTCGACAACATTCCGCTGCAGCAGATAAACAACACTAGATGTAATAAATTTATATAAAAATATAATATTGAATTGAATTGTTATTATAGGAAATAAATTATGTATTAATGCAAAATCTCAATTGTTTTATTTTATATATTACAGAGAGATTTTTGCTATCAATGTTCAATCTAATCCAAAACTATCGATCAGCGCCAAAGGTGTTTCAGTGAAATAGCACAATTAATAGATACATCATCTAACTTGTAATGCTTGCCCTTATATAACAATAGCAAGCCTAAATGTGACAGTGAGTCTTTATACCATTTTCAGTTAGGGATCTGTAAAACGAAGTGCCTCAGCTTTCGCCTTTAGCTCCCATTGGGTTGGTAAGAGACTATCACTTTGTAAAAACCTTATTATTTACAGTAGATTCATTCCACATACATACCTAATAACCAGTAAGCCAGGTAAATATTTGATATTTGTTTCCTCTTATAGTTATGAAATGTTCAGTAATGTTTCCTTATGTCGTGACGCTACCACATCATATGTAAAAAATCATCTGCAAACTAAATTTCAATCAAAACATCATCCAATTTTTGTGTAATGTTTTATGGTACATTTCAATCACTTGTCGACCTTTAGGGGAAGCCTCAAAGAAATTTCTAAAATCTAGTATGATATCATAAAAGGAACTCTTTTACCAAATATCAAGTTTCTGGGTACAGAATGGATAAAATTTTAATGTTTTTGTTCATGAAAACCTCATGTGGGGATTATTACTAATAAATAAAGGAAAGAAAAATTTCGACACAGGCGGGAATCGAACCCGCGACCTTGGGTTTACGCCCCCGTCGCTCTGCCAATTGAGCTACCGTGGGTTCGATTCCCGCCTGTGTCGAAATTTTTCTTTCCTTTATTTATTATAATTGATAAAAGTCCATACATGCATATTATAATTGATAACTTATACTTACACCTATGTTCAAATTTCTAGGTCTACGTTGAGAAGGTTAAATACAAATTCCCAACTCCCAACTCACCTCCTTAGAGATAGTACTTAGTAATATCAATATGTATTAGGCATAATAAGGGCCAGCGCTGACTGCCGGCATGGCATGGCAAAGGATTTCGGTACAGATATAGCATTTTTAATCTTATTACCATGAGTATAGAATTCATTTTACTTCATTTTGACACAACGACGCCGACGTTCTGTCCTACCGCGGCCTCCCTCGGCATCGTTGTGTCAAAATGAATTCTATTTGCATGGTAATAAGATTTAAAATGCTATATCTGTACCGAAATCCTTTGCCATGCCATGCCGGCAGTCAGCGCCGGCCCTTAGTCTATGGTCCAGGTACTGAGAACCGCCCAAGAAGCGCGCACTTCATGCGTCCGTTTCATACATTTATGTCACATTTTGCTGCCAGTAAGTAACGCTATTTCGACATCCACATCGTAGAACAGGCCGTACAGTCCGTTCACATTTATTTTACCTCTGACATTAATTTTCATTTATGTTATGTTAGCATTACTTGCTGTGAAGTGTGTCTATAGCCCAGTCAAATAAGCCATAAAAATGACCTAATCCTACAATAATTCAGATAAAGCTGAAAATGTTGAAGACAATGCCGTTATAATTGTACACACTTTAGATAGTCATAATACGCTTCACGTAATGGGTATCATTCAAATTGTTACTCCGAAAAGTTCGGTTATACTAGAAGAGCTTATGGTAAGAATGAATAAAGTCATTACAGCAAAACATTTTGCCGCAAAAGCTCATTTACTTATACAATTCTATTGCAATAATGGTGTAGTTAGGATATAGTAAAATAACTGCACAAAATTTTGAATATGAGTCTTATTCAAAAGAATCAGTACTCAAAAAAACTAATTTGCTATGGTTATATGGAAAATGGAATAATTTATTTTTACTTGTTTGAAATGGTTAATTTGAACATTTAACAAGTGCATTTCGTGGTAGTTTCCGATTTGCCGCAAGTAAATGCTGGAACGATCTACCCCCACCACTAAAGTTCATACAAACTAAACGAACATTTCGTACCCGAATGAAAGAGTACCTCATAAATTTACATGCAAATCTTTACTAAATATCAAACTTGGATTTCATTGAGATACTAACACTGACCTCCATTATACTATATAAGTACGCTGGACTAATGATACGTATCAAAATGACAGCTATTTACTGTGCCAATTTGAAGCGCCCCCAATGAAGGAACGAGGAACTAAATATGACGTAAACTGCATAATGGCCAGTGTTTTTTTTTACCATAAAGCATAATATATCTATGGTTTTTAGAAACAATTACAAATCAATAGTGCTGTAAAGTTTAGTTTCGATAAAACTTAGCCTTTCCTTTAAGCAGAAACGTTTTATCGATATATTTTATCTTCCTGTCCCATCTCTTTTATTAGTTCCTTGTTCCTTCACTGCTGCCGTAAGCGCCAAAATGGCGAAAATCAAATCGCCTCACTGTCACCCGGCCTATAATTAGTCCAGCGTACTTATATAGTATAATGGAGGTCAGTGGATACTAACCATTGATATTTATAAGTTTTACTTATCACTTTTTTTCTTACATTGTATTTTGTTTTTTTTGTTTATATATTCTTTATAAATTACTATCGGAAAAATTCTATCGAAACTGTTTCTATATATTTATACGCAACCTTTGTTTTAAATTAGTGCCTTACCCCTCACTTCTCAGCCCGACCATAGTAGATAGCCTCATTACATATTGTTGTAAATTAATGAATATTGTTGCAAAATTGCAAGTGTTTGGTTTTCCTATTGTATATATTTAGTTTTCATTGTTGTTTTTACTTTTATTTATGTTATAATGTTTTCTTTTTTCTCATCAAATATGTGTCTGATGAGCTTTAGTAAAATAGCTGTAGTATTAAATGTGTCAATAGCACAATTTTAAATACCTATATTTAAGTTTAACAGGGCTTTGACTGAAAATCAGTGCATGATGAGTATACAGGGTGGCGCATTCAAATCGGTCAGTATGGGAAAGTCTGAAACTATAAGACATACGAAGATTTGTTCTTAGGAACCATGTCACCGATTTTGATAAAAAGAAAAACTGCATTCATACATTTGAAAAAAAACTGTACCCAGCTCGGGAATCGAACCCGGTTGTTTTGAAAAAATAAACTTACACTTTTTCTATTTTGATATCGATTGTGTAGGTCTTAAGCTGTAAATGTCTCCATAAAACATGATGTCTAAAATGAATAAAATGCATTGTTTTGACATACTTTAATTTCTTAAAGTAGGTGTTCGAAGTGACCACCATTTTTTTTAATACAATTTTCAACACGTTTAGGTAACGATCTTGCTATTGCATTTTGTATCTTCATGTGGTGAATTTGCGTTAAAATTAACTCAACTCAACTTAATGCAAATCACATGATACTGTGCATGTATGTAATAACTTATTATTAATAAGTTGAGAGGTACAAACAGTCATAGAGACAATTTTACATGCCTGAACTTCTTGATTATTGTAACGGTGGTCACTTCGAACACCTACTTTGAGAAATTAAAGTATGTGAAAACAATGCATTTTATTCATTTTAGACATCATGTTTTATGGAGACATTTACAGCTGAAGACCTGCACAATCGATATCAAAATAGAAAAAGTGTAAGTTAATTTTTTCAAAACAACCAGGTTCGATTCCCGAGATGGGTATAGCTTTTTTTTCAAATGTATGAATGCAGTTTTTCTTTTTATCAAAATCGGTGACATGGTTCCTAAGAACAAATCTTCGTATGTCTTATAGTTTCAGACTTTCCCATACTGACCGATTTGAATGCGCCACCCTGTATACTCTGTCATGCGAGTGCTGAGTCAAGGCCTTTTTGGTAATGTTTTTTTTTTCTTTTTTTGTATATATATATTTGTCATTGTCTTGTGTTAATTACCAAATAAACATTATTTCTTTCTTTCTTTCTTTCTGATATCATGAATTTCTCAAAATCTCACATTTCATTCTTACCATTTATTCATCAACCAGCAAGTGACTACAATACAATATACACGACTTTACTTTGTGCTTTAGAGAATGCAAAACGGTAGGGGCATTCTGAATGCATCGTTACTTTTGATCAACCTTTGTATGCTAAGGCTAAGAAAATCGTAACAGCAGCACTCGAAGGATCTGAATTATCAAAACTCGTAGTAAGACTTGGAGATTTTCTTTATTAATGTCATTTCTTGGAGTAATATGTTATATTATGCAAGGGAGTGGTATTAAAGAGGTACTGTCATTAATTTATGCACCTAATTCGTTAGTCAACGGTCATGCTTACGCGAGAGCTGTTAGAGCTCATACATTACTTCATCTCACTTTAGCAACTATAATATCAAAAGAACTTGTTATTGATGAAGAGATAGATGAATATCTTAATGATACTAAGCAAGAGATAACCGTTTTACTTGGTTCTATACGTTTGGTGTATAAAGAGTATTTTTAAATATGTACAAATAAAAACATAAACGTTCACGCCGAATATCCCCGAAGGGGTTGGCAGAGGTACTAATACTTCTGAACATCACGTGACTTAGTCACCCGGTGTTCAGAGTACCCACGTTTTGCTTAGACAGTGTACTCACGTGATAGGGGGCAGGCCTATCGCCGTTTTGTTCGAATACACTGTCACATGACTAAGTACAACTCAGCCATGTGGGTTTCCTCACGATGTTTTCCCTCACCGTTAACAACCATGATAAATCAACCGAACATATGTCTTTAGAAAAGACAAATTGGTGTATGCCCGACCCGGGATTTGAACACTAGTCGCTTACACGTTAACCGGTGTTCTACCCATTGAGCTATCACGTCGTCTTAAAAAATAATAATAAATAAATACAGTTGAAAATGTAATGAATAATATTTTGTCATATAACGATATTAAAAATGGAAGTCAAAATGTTGAAGCATTTCATTATCAATTCAATAAAAAACTAAGGGAATACGAAGAACGAGGACCTACTTCAAGGTTATTTGTATGGATATTATTTATATAAATATTATATTTAACAAAATTGAGTCTAATTTGCTTACAACTAGAGATCGAACGACATGACAGTCCAATGGGTAGAACACCCGCCCGTAAACAGACAGGCGTGAGTTCAAATCCCGGGTCGGACCTTGTCTTTTCTAAAGTCATATGTGTGGTTAATTTATCGTGGTTGATAATGGTGAGGAAAAACATCCTGAGAAACCCCACTTGGCCCAGTTGTACTAGTACAACAGTGACAATGTATTCGTACAAAACGGCGATGGGCCTGCCCCCTATCACGTGAGTACACTGTCTAAGCAAGACGAGGGTACCTACTTTAGACACTAGGTGGTGCTGTCACGTTGTACATAAGTATAGGTACCTCTACCAACCCCTTCGGGGATAAACGGCGTGAACATTTATGTTTATGTTACAACATAGATACTGCCGCATTTTTTACTTTTAGTAAATGGTCGATGACCCGTATAAGCCGCATAAGCGCGCCTATCAGCAGCGCTCGATGTTTAAAATCGCGATATCTCGAAAATAGTAATACGTATGAAAAAAAGTATGGAAACCTTATAGGAAATTCAATGACTTACAAATTATATCATCCTATTTTTGCGATAGCACTTACCGTTTTCGAGAAAAAGGCAAAGAACCGATTTTCGTGACCTTTAACCTTTATCGATGGGGACTTTCGGCACATTCGAACAATGAAATAAAGGCCTCCACCAATTTTCAGCTTAATCGGAATTATTGTAGGTTTGAATACTAATTTGACTGGGCTACTAGTGCTCCGTAGGCGGATTACGAGTTATATTGAATCGTTTACTTTACGCCGCCGTGGTAAAGTAATGCTATCTTTAGCATCAGGAGTAAAAGAGTCACAGATAGGTATTGTTTTTACTCTGATGTATGGAACTCGATCATTCTGCTAGAAGACGAAATATCGATTGAAACTCGCAATCCGCTTACCGTGGTGTTCTTTGCTTTTTTTACTGCTTTCAATATATATTATAAGGTATATCACGCCGATAAAAAATCAGAGTAGCGCCAGAAAAAATGTCTTAAGGCTAGAAGTAAAATAACTGTGAACGGACTGTACACACACACTACTCAGAGTTACAAAGGCATGTAGTGACTTAAGGACGGCAATCCCGCTCTGTGGTGGATTGCGAGTTTTATCGAATTTTTTGCTTTTTCGCCATCCATAGCAAAGTTAAGCTAATGATTATAGCCACAAGTATATATATTTTTACTCATATTATGTACATCAAATTTTGTAATCAAAAATGGAATTTCGATTTAATTTCGCAATTTGCTACTGTTAACAAAAGATGCAAGTTTTTTTTTGTGAAACGCAACTAGACCACGGAAATTGGCTTACACCAACCGTACAAAAATATTACGTCTTTATGACATTATACCTCCGTGACGCGGAAGTATTATATCGTGGGCACTGAACAATCTGCGATCTTGGGCTAAGAGGTCTCTGAGGACTACATTTACATTAGTGTGTAATTTCGACGTAGCTTCACTAATTTTACTGAGTCTCTCAGAAAACAAGAATCAACTCTCTAGTCTACTTGTCTTTGCTCGATGCAGTTGTCATCCTTGCATTTCTGTCAATGTCATTGTGACTCATTTGATGCATTTAACGAATGACAGCAACTGCAATTGCAAACTTGTTTGTGTTATGTGTTTGCTTGCGTTAACTGCCGCACGTAAATAAAATAAAAATGCTAAAACAGCAGTATTTATTTTTTTAGTATTACTTTATTATTTATCGCCATTAATGATACTTTTACTACATTGAGTACATTTAGGTTCGTGTCAATATAATATTTTACAGTACCATGATTAAGTTTCGTATTGTAACATGCTCTAAGTTTTACGAGTGCATTTGAGTGTAAGTTCACGTGTAAATACCGCTTTGTTTTCTTTTCTCTTTTTCGCTTCTTTTTTTTATTTAGAAAACTTACATAGATTAAGTGTTTCCTGTTTTATAAACACTTGATTTTGTTGTTGTGTTCGCTGCAATGATTTATGCATTTAGTATTGCAGAAGTCGTGTAGTTAGCTTGCCATTGCTGTCCTACACATGGGGGTAAATTATTTTTGTAGGTTTTCAATATAAGGGACCATTGGCACGGTTTTTTGCAAGGCGGTGTTCAGCAATGAAGGTCCCAATGAAAAAATGTGTGCAGTTGGCACGTATCGCGGGATTAATTGGAGTGGTGGTAACAGTGTTAGCACTTTACGAGCAATGGCGGGGTGGGAGGCGAGCAGCTGGTGCAGAGTATGTCCCTGATGATGAGCAGGATGCAGAGTATGAAAGACAAATAGCAATTGATGAAGCCAAAATTGTACCAGGATTGGGTGAAGGAGGTGTTGCAGCATATCTAACTGGTGAAGAAAAATTCTTTGGAGAAGAGTCTGAAAAAAAGCTTGCAATGAATGTATACCTCAGTGACAGGATATCATATAATAGAACTCTTAGAGGTATGGCTATGTTCATTTTGCAATTATCTTACATACCACAAAAATGTTTTCTAGATCTTCACTCAAAGAACTGAGTATCCATAATTACTTTATTAAATGTAGTTCGATATTTCACACAAAGTCGCATAGTGCCCCTCAGATACACAAGTGATTGCTTGGGGTAACAAATACAATTTTTTTGGCATTCCATTCATTCTTTTCTCATTTATGGATTCAAAAATTCATAAGAACATGCCTAAAATTTAATAAAATAAAACTGAGAATATGTGAAAACCCTGTAGGATTTGATTTAATATAGCAATACTTTTTTTATTATTATTTATACCATACATACATAAACTCACGGCTATAAATCCCTAGAAGGGGTAGCCAGAGCTGAGATTAGAAATTCCTCAGCCACTTTCGGAAGTGAAGTGGGTAAAAGATGGTAAAATAAAGGTTGTTGGTGATGGGTCTCCTACCTCATTGCCCAAAAATCCCTTGAAAGCCCCAATACCGTTAGGCCCCTCTTACGTACACCCACCGGAAGAAATGGGGTAGTGCTATTCTAAGCCAACACTACACAGCAGATTTATTTATAAATACATTGTTTTTTAGATTTAAACAAAGCTAGGAAACCTGTTACTTTTTTAACATTTCAAAATTCAACTGCAAAACATGGTAATAAAAACATTGCTAACAAATGCTTTCCACTTTTCATAGTATTCTTTACTTTTACTCAATTCAAAATAACAGACATATCAATAAAAAACTTAGCATACACATTTTAAAAAGCTTCAGCCAATGATCTCTAACTCTGACGTGACAAGAATGTACCCTATGGCACTCTTTGAAGTTACTAGTAGACTTTGCATGCTGTCACAAATAAAATACTGTGAAGAACATACGGACTTGGGTAAAATTTAACCACAGGAATCCACACCAAGTTAATATGTGTACTTTTGTAATATGAAAATAAAAAAATACTTCTTTGTCTAAAGTCTAAAGTCTTGTTCTAAGTCTAAAGGTCTGCTCTTCACACCGAGAACGATAATTAGCATATTTATCTCTTCTACCCATATTAAAATTTGTTTCTTTCTCCCTTGCACGATTGAATATTCGAATTTTGACATTTTGATATGTATGTATAGGATGATATAAATTTTGGGGCTTTCTATTGGATGAAACCAACAATAACTACAGAGGTATTGTTGGATTAGTCAAATATCACCATGTATTCTCATATATCGGAAATGTCAAAATACAAATATTTGATCATGTGAGCGAGACAGAAATAAATTTTAATATGGGTTAGAAGATATAAGTATGCCTATTATCATTCTCGATGTGCAGAGTTGACCCTCTGTTATCAGTAATAAAATATCTGGTTGCAATATGATTTAAAATTATTTATGACTACATACAAAAAAATTTAGTCTTTATTCATATTTAAAGTAACTCTAGCTATATAATATCTTCCTTGCCCAATAGCTTCAACTTTTATAATACATGATACAATTTTGATAACACTTATTTCATTGCTGACTTAAGCATTTTGTCACAATTTTCATTTTAAAAAACATAAGTACAGATTGGTGGCTGTTACCCAGGAAACAAACAGAACTTATTATACAACATGTTAGTATTTTTTAGTACTTTCAATGATTTAATATCTTATTAATTTATATTTAAAGTAAGTATTTCACAAGGATGTGAACCTGTAATGTAATGTGCTAACTTAAAAGTAAGTCTGAGTAAACTTATTACACTTACATTGAACATTTGCTACCTTTTTGTCATGCCTTTTAATATAAATTAATGACTAGATATTAAATCAGCGATACATTATAAGAAACCTCTGTATTACGGTTTACCATTGCCTTTTACAAAGAACTCCAATTTTGTCTATAGTTCATTTAAACATATATATTTTTGTATTTTAGATCACCGTCACCCTGCTTGTGACAGAGTTGTATATGACGCAGAGTTGCCTTCAGTTTCTGTCATAATCATTTTCCACAATGAGCCATACTCAGTAGTTCTAAGAACCATATGGAGTGTTTTAAACAGTGTCCGTAGAGATCAACCATGGTTCAGAAATGCAAACTTTGTTCATAAAGGAGTAACTATGCAACTAGGTAAGATACTGTATATTATACAAGGTTTATTTAGATTAGACAAAGTTATGAAAGTAAATCATAGTCACATCTCTAATTATGTTACATTCAGGCTATCCTGGACAAAATCCTGAGTCACTGCTACTGTACATAAAAGAAGTCATACTTGTTGATGATAATTCAACTTTACCAGAGCTAAAGGGTAAATTGGACTATTATGTGCGGACCAGATTACCTCCAGATCTAGTGCGGATACTTCGCTTACCTGAACGGTTAGTATTTTCCACCACTTACACTTGAATCACATATTATATAATTTCTTTAAATAATCGAAATATTTACGTTTATATAATTTATGATTTCAATATTTCAAAACTGGTAAAGTTTTGTTAAATTCACTAAAGGTGTGCAGTGTTGTTAAAACATAATTCAGTGAACAAAGTAGTTTCTAAACATTCTTCGCCCACCTTAGAGTTGTTGTGCTAGAGTAAGATTTATATCGTACTTCATAGAAGAAGAGTTTCTACTCTTCTGAAGGACAGCAAGATCAAAAATAAGATTATTAATGGCACAACCATATCTCGGCTGATGCGTGTCATGAGATCTGACTAAACGATTAAGTGCTGGTAATTGATGGGCGATGTAGTGTGAACATCGATCCAATAATACTTTATCCGTATCCTTTCCTCTCCCAATTTCTAAAATAAGCTAATAAATTGTTGATTCTTAAGATTTGTCTTCCGTTTGTTGGGATTACGGCTACAAGGCTATATATAGCTATAGATAAAATTATTTAATGAATGTAATATTTAAAATTATGCTAATGTTTCCGACAATCTTTATTATCAATTTATGTATGTTGGAGGTATTTCCCAGTTGGAAATTTACGTGAAATATTAATATTGTATCTATCTTAGTAGTAAGTTAAGTATAATGCCAAACGGTGACCGATTACCATAAACTTATCTGCACGATTTGTATAAGGTAATTCAAATTATATCAGCAGTACATAAAACGTTCCGGAAATTGTACAAAACAGCAGTGCTTTGTATGAAATGTGTATCGGTTGTGGCGCGCAGCATAGGGTTGACCCGCGCGCGGCAGAGCGGGGCGCGCGTGGCCACCGGAGACGTGACGCTGTTCCTGGACGCGCACTGCGAGGCCCAGCCCGACTGGCTGCGGCCGCTGCTCCAACGCATCAAGGACGCGCCGCACGTCGTCTCCATCCCGGAGATCGACACTATAGACACTATGACGTTCGAATACGAGGCCTTTACTACCCAGCAGTCCGTGCGTAACGCGATCACTTCATGTAGTTTTGTTCTTACAGTATGGAAGAGTTCCTATCTTGTTTTGTTGTAGCAGCCCACGGAGAACAAGAATCGACTGTAACTTGGTCATCAATTGTGGATTTTTATGTATTCTATTACTGTGACTTTTTAAAGTATACTATGATATACTTCGGAATCTAGAAATAATGTTTTAAAATAGTATATACTTGTTAGTCGTATGATTAACTATTGACAATAAAAACTTATTTAGGTTAATGTTTGTCCAAAGTGCTTTTTTTGACCACGTTTCAGTTTGATCCGATAAAAAATGGGTATATAATATAATTTGTTACTAGACGTAAATAAATATATTTATTTCCTGTATATTGTATATTCATCTTAACGTAAAGGTGTGGAAAGTATATTTTTAGTAGTAAGACGTCCAAATGTATTGTATTTAAGTATGTGTTTTTGTATGAAGGGTTCGAGTTTAGCGGTAAAGAGTTGACATATGAATAGAAATGTGTTTAAATGCGTGTGGTCGTGGTGTCGCGGGTGTTGCAGCGAGGGCGTGGTGCGCGCGCGGCTGGCGGGCGCGGCGGTGGCCACGGGCGCGGCGCTGGTGTTCCTGGACGCGCACTGCGAGGTGCAGCGCGACTGGCTGCGACCGCTCCTACAACGCCTCCAGCGAGCCCCGCGATCGCTCCTCATACCAGTCATCGACGTCATCGACCGCTCCACCTTCCGCTACTGCACGCAGGCGGACAATAACTTTCAGGTGGCGTGGCAACCGCAGGCTCTCCTGTTGTACTATTGTGTTGCACCTCCGCGTCTAGTGTGGTATTCAGTCGAAAGCACCTTTTTGTTTTGTTCGCACCGTTTCCTCTTGTGTGTCTAGGATAACTCCGGAATACTGTTTAGTTGGGATTTTATTGCACCTTAGGACGTTAGCGATTTTTTATTTCAGGTAAACTACTGGTCACGTTCGTTGGAATATGTCTTTGGTATTCAGTTATTTATACATCTTCAAATAGGTACAGTCAAACCATTTTCACCACCACAATGCATTCTACCACACTTTGCTGTAGTAACAGGTGTTTGATTTTACAGTGGAAGCAACACCAGAATTCTTGTTGCAGCTGAAATGTCGATTGTCTTTGTTTTGGAAAATTCGTCGTAATAAAAAATATCGTTATAGTTTCAATATAATATCGCTTCTAATAATGTCATATGATCACTAAAATATTAAGAATGTTTAATTTTGTGTAGCCAAATGCGTTAAATTTGGTCATACTTTTTTTTTTCATTCCTAGACATGTAAAAGTAAATTTTAACCCTTTTTGGGTTTAATAGTCCCTTAATAACAGAATTCCTTATATCCTTTATAAATTTGTTCCATTTGCTTAAGTACTGTAAATTGTCTTCTGTAAATAGACAAATTAATAAACGAATTGACTAACGAGTCATCCATTATAATTGAAATTTTAAAGTAGCAACATATTCCTGCATCAAACATTAGTATTACTGCGGTAGTAGTGTGTTGTGTGGGGATGGTGTGCAAGAGCGTGGGATTGCAGGATGGGGCTTGTGGCGGCGCGGGTGTGGGGCGCCCGAGCGGCCCGCGGGAATGCCCTGCTGTTCCTGGACGCGCACTGCGAGGCGCAGCGCGACTGGCTGCGACCACTGCTGCAGCGCATCAAGCACAAACGGGACGCAGTCGTCACTCCCGTCATCGACGTCATCGACCAGGGGACCTTCCGACTCGACGCCGCCACGGACTTCCAGGTCTCCCCCCCCCCCGCCCGCACGTCCTGCCTCTACTGATTACTCTTTGCGCTATTAGTCACTAGGTGATGGTCGATCTGCTACTCTTGAATGGGCACCGTATATTAGTTGGAACTTGATTTCGGTTGCATTTAATCAAATCTTCTTGGATTATTGTATTTAGTATTTGAATAGGAGTTTTAAGGGATTAATAAATAGTGAAGTAGTTAGAATACTAACATCGCTTGTTTTTAACATTTATTTTGGTTTATCACATATCTAGCGGTTTAATTAGAAGTTGCATGCATGTAATTTTAGTACCTTTGTAAAGATTTAATGTCGGATTGTATAATAAGTTTTATTTACAGGTGGGTGGGTTCAATTTTGGAGGACATTTCACGTGGATCGATGTGCCCGAGCGAGATAAGAAACGTCGTGGATCTGATATCGCTCCAACATGGTATATTATTTTAACAAACTAAATTAATAAAATAAACTATTGTGTTTGAACATCAGATAACTCTGTGCTTGCGCGAGGATTGTGTACAAAGGCTTGAAATATACGCTACCCAATATACTAAGCAAATCAAAAGATTGGAATTATAAATATAGTTTCTAACGTTCCCTGCAAATCGAATGATTCACTTTCAAAGGATAGGCTAGCTCAGTACATTATAGAATAGTTATTATTAACTATGAAGTTGCTAATACTCAACTTAACTTTTAGTTATATCTAAATATTAGTGATCTTTGCTGCGTAGCTTTAGTACAAAAAATGATTATTAATTATGTAATACATTGTGCAGGTCCCCCACAATGGCCGGAGGTCTGTTCGCGATCGACCGCGCGTACTTCTGGGAGATGGGCGGCTACGACGAGCAGATGAACGGCTGGGGCGGGGAGAACCTCGAGATGTCTTTCCGGATCTGGCAATGTTAGTAGTGTTGTTATTTTATTTCTAGACTAAAGAAGTGCGATAACGCAACGTGGAGTGCAGGATAACAAAGTGGTTATGTCGTCTTGCTGCATCCCCTTATATTAAGATTCGGCTAGAGCTGTTTAGTTTCCAGACCTGCACTGCACTGAACTACCTTGTGAATCCTCTAAATTATTTAGCTAAAGCAGTTGCTATACTGACAAAAAATAGTAGAATTTTATATTAATTATTATTTTATTAATATTAATATTTTTATATGACTGAATAAATTTTATCTTTATCTTGGCTTAAGTGCTTAAAAGTAATAATTTAAAATTTGGCATTATTTAATTTAACTTTTTATTGGAAATTTTGTAACAGGGTTACCTACATACATTTGTGCAATATATTAGTTCGAAGATTACACTTGACTGTTCAGAAAAGCTTTCTCACGTATGAATACTATGAATGTATGTAAAATGTTTAGCACTTAGTATACATAATCTAGTACAGAAACTGTTTCAATAGAATACGCATTACATACACAAGTGCGCTCAGTAGCACACCTTCTCCTATTAAATGTGATATCACATAGTAGGGAAACTATTCAAATATATTACGTACTAGCTTTTTGCCCGCGACTTCGTCCGCGTGGACTACATTTTTTGCATCCGCTTTACATCCAAAACACCTAAACACTATCACAACTTCTGTTTTTTTATATTTATATTCCCGCGGGCGTTGTAAAGAATATAAAGGACATTGAGGCTTTTTAAGTGATTGTTGGGCGATGCAGTTGGTGACCCATCACTAACAACCTTTATTTAACTACGTTTTCCCCAATCTATTTCCAAAAGTGGATGAAGAATTATTATCTCTGAAGCTATGGCTACCCTTTTATGAGATTTATGCCCGTTAATATATACTCATTAATGATGGATAGATGAATTAAATGGACATTTATTTTGATGAAAATGGATAAATCCCTTATTTTTTTCAAAAACACTATTAATGAAGAGTCCGATAAAGTCGGTCGATGAAAAAAATAATCGTGTAAATATGGGGAGCAATAAGTTGGTGATGTGAGAGAGATTGCAATCATCGGCCAATAGATGGCGGGCGGTACTGAATTAAAATAGAGATATTTACTATTATTTACAAACTATGCATTCTGAGGCTTAAACAGAATATTAATTTATGCTTAAGTAAAGTATAATATATCTATGAGAATATTAGTTAAAAATAGTTAAATAAACAAAAGTTATAAACATATTCTCAAACCTACGAAATGAATACGCAAAATTCATACAATATGCTTTCAATTATCTCTATTCATACATATTCGCATAGTTGAATGTGAAAAAGAAGGATTAGTGCATCCTATTATTCTAACCTAACACAAAAGCAAAAAAATACGCAAAAAGACTTTGACCACCCGGGATTTGAACCTAAGTCTTTCGTACTTAGAGTTTACCAAACGGTATACCGCTACGCCACGCAGACATTTGTGTAAGTCTCAAATTTGTGATATCCTATATATCTAGTAGATCCATTGATAAACAATTATAAATGGACAATTATTTTGATGAAAATGGATGAAACCCTTACTTTTTCCAAAAAGACTATTAATGAAGAGTCCGATAAAGTCGGCCGATGAAAAAATTAATCGTGTAAATATGGGGAACCATATAATAGTTATGTTTTTTTATGCTCCTGTGGGAAGCCTTGCGAAATCCGGGATAAATTATATCCTATATGTTGGCCAGGTGTATAACCTACATTCATGCCAAATTTGATGAAGATCGGTCCGGTAGAATTAACGTGATGAACGGTCATACAGACAGACAGACAGACAGACATTTTTTTCCAAAAATAGCAAATTTGGCTTCAGTATCGAAAATAAAACATATTCCACCGGTTTTTATTTTTTTTTCTTCAATGTACAGTTTTGACCTCGTTACAGTCTTATTATAGTTTAGATAGAAGATAGATAACATACACACGCGAGCTCAGTAGAAATACTTTTTCAACTAGAATTGATGTCATATAGAAGGGAAACTGTACTAATAAAATATATATTACATACACACGCGACTGCAGTAGAATAACTTCTCCGATTAGAAGTGATATCACATGGTAGGTAAACTATTCCAATAGAAAACATATTACATATACAAGCACAGTAGTCACTTGTTCAAGTAGTAGCAATATTTCAGGCGGCGGCGTCCTAGAGACGGTGCCGTGCTCGCGCGTGGGTCACGTGTTCCGCGGCTTCCACCCGTACGGGATGCCGGCCGCGTCCGACACGCACGGCATCAACACGGCGCGCATGGCCGAGGTCTGGATGGACGATTACAAGGAGCTCTTCTATCTGCATCGACCTGACTTGAGGGTAACTACAGTAATAGTATAGTAATTTATGAGTTTGTTAACAGTCTATTTAGACTCATATTTTTATTAAAATCTTAAATACGTCTTTGTTATTGGTGCAAGCAGAAAGTTATATACAGTATGTCATATTGCAGGTCATAAAAACTTGACAAGAGCACATTTTACGTTCTCATTACAGAAAAATCCCAAGATCGGAGATTTGATGCATCGCAAGGTTCTTAGAGAGAAATTAAACTGCAAGAGCTTCCAGTGGTACTTGGACAACATTTACAAAGACAAATTTATTCCTGTGAAGAATGTAATAAGCTTTGGAAGGTAAGTGCACTATTATGGTCTTATGAACTTAGACTGAAGTTACGTTCGACTATAAAAGGTGTATTCTAAGGTCTTATATTATGTTGGTGAATATTTATATATAAATTTTCTAAACATCTAATTCAAAACTGAATACAAATTATCATAATGCTTTAACAAAACCCCCTAAAACTTGTTCATGTAAAAAGTAAATTCTACATATTTTAAAAAGTATGTTCAAACTGTTAAGAACCCTCAAGAGGAATTTACTGTAGAATCCGAAACGTATCTTCCGAACAACCATTTGTATCACGAACATACTATAAGATCTCAAACGTAGCTTTTGAGCAAATGTGTTTAACAAATCACCCACTAGAATACGAAACGTGGTTCCTTTTCCGACAACCGTTCATCATTCAAATACACATAGGATTTGACATCCAAAACTCCCAAACAAAAATTTTTATCGAACCTCCTGCAGGGTGCAGAACGTGGCGTCCGGTCTGTGCCTGGACACGTTGCAGCGCGAGGAGGACACGGCGCCGCTGGGCGTGTACACGTGCCACGGCTCCCTGCAGGCCACGCAGTTCTTCTCACTGACCCAGAGTGGGCAGCTGAGGACTGAAGAGCGGTGCGCTGAGGTGCATCATGCGAGGTAATTTAGGCTTCTTGTATTTAGAATCGGTAGTTGGAGGTAATGCGTCATGTTGATGAAATAACAGTCCCTTGAAGTTTTGAACTTTTAAAATACAGACAGAACAGTGGCTCATGTAGAGTGGCGTGGGTTTGTATCCTAAATCGGGCATACAGCAATGTATCGTTTATAAGGTCATATGTGTGGTTCATTTATAATGGCTATTACCGGTGAGGCAAAACATCGTGAGGCCTCCCATATGGCTAGGTTGAACATAGTCATGTGCACTGTTCAAATAAAGCGTGAATTGGGTACCCTGTACACCAGGTGGCATTCAACTCTCTGCCACCTCTGCAGGGATATACGGGGTTTAAAATTACATCTTAATCTTATTTATATAGAGTAAGCAAAATATAATTCTTAGAATTAATTTGATTTTAACAACAGTTACATCACAAAATAATATAGACTATCGATGTCAAAAGTTACTATTAAAGGTATTTTTAAACAAAATTAAAAAAATTTATGATAATGTGCAACACTATGTTGGCAGGGAGGACGATTCCCCGCGACAAGTGATGATGGTGGCATGCGACTCGAAGGAGCATCGTCGACAAGTGAGTACCAACACAATATCACCCACCACCCACCCACCTTTATACAGCTACTTGATAATTGAAAAATAAGGATTTAGTCATATCTTGTGGGTACCAACATTTTATTCGTGCTCCATGTCTTTAGAATTTATTACTATCTTCTCCCGTTTATTCATTTATCATGGCAATTGCAACCACGTATATTATATTTGTTACAAAAAAATAAATAATAATATCTGCACCATTCTATTGATTCTGATTTTTCAGGATGAATTTATGATTTGGGATTTATTAATATTTATTATACATACTTTGTCAAGATTCGTGGTAGATACATGTTTAAGTCGTATATATCTAAATTACCAATTTAGTCAATATTAATGGAATTAGCACACGGTGCAACCATATTTGTTGTCGTATAAACATGTTATTATATTAAGCTTTTGCCCGGTGAGCCTCTTACCAAAGTTGGTTTTTTGATGAGCTAAAGATATCATTTACTTCGCATTACCCCGAATGTTTGACAGAGGCTTTTGTTCTGTTAATAATCATATAACATTTTATCATCTGGTTTTCCAAGTAACTGCTATTTTCCTGGACAAGTAATGATCTCATGTACAAGTGTACACTCTCTCGCTGAGATTGCGTGTGCCCAACGGCAACAGGGTCCATATTATTGCACTTGAATAAAACACCCATTTGTACACTATGGTATGCAATAAAAGTTTTAGTTTGAGTTTATTTGTTGTTCCAATACTGTATTCATTTAGGTGAACAGTATACAAAAAATATTTATTATGGCTTCTTAGACTCTTTGCGTGCAATGCCATTAAATCGTTACATTTGTTGCTTATCAAAAAGTATACAATGGTTATTGTTGTTTCCACGGCTAGCGGTGAATATTTAGGCTGTGCTATGAATTGTGTAATACTACTCGTAACATTGTTTAGTCAACTTAAGTTTAAGTTCAAGATCTAGCCTTTGGTATGTATTTACTTAGTATGGGAATTAATACCGATTTGTATTTTAAAAAAACTTATTTTCTGGAGTTGTAATGAGAATGAATAGTTTTTGCTTAAGTTTTATTTGCACATTTGATAAAATCACTTCACATTGCTATTTCGCTATCCCAGACTATATTTCGTAGTCTAAGCTAAATTTTGAGTCCCAATTTATCATTGAGAATTATATGACGCATAAGTAGTACTAAAAAAAAACGAACAAGATCTATTCGTTGTTAAAAAATTGTAAAGATTCAGCTAATTATAGGCTAAGTTAACTAACTTATTTAATTGTATGAGGATAGAAATATTAGTTATACGTATTTAATTAGTTTCCCTTAAAAAATAGTTATGAGAATATAAACACAGTTTTGCTAGTGTTAAATGAAAACATAACGGAACATCCAATTTGTGGCACCATTAAAGTATTATTCTAAATGCTTATTAAATATAAAAGATTAACACTATTTCTTTTTTATTATTTGAGGAGGTCAACGGCACTATTTATTTTGCTATTGTTTGTTTGAGATGTTTTGGTTTTGTATCTGTTACAATCTAAAATAAATATTAACAAGTACATTAGTTAGTTTGTTTTGTACATATTCTATTGAGCAAACTATGTCGATTCTTTCGTGTTGTTTAGTTTATTTTACATAAAGCATAGGCAGACACATTATTTGCGTAAAATGTATGTTTTTGCTATTTCATACATACATACATACATATACTCACGGCTATATTTCCCTAGAAGGGGTAGCCAGAGCTAAGGAATTATAAATTCCTCGGCCACTTTTGGAAGTTCAGTGGGGAAAAGATGGTAAAAATAAAGGTTTTTAGTGATGGGTCTCCAACCGCATCGCCCAAAAATCCAATAAAAAGCCCCAATACCCTTAGTCTCTCTTACTCTCTTACTCTTACGACACCCGTGGGTAGAAAGGGGTAGCGACATTCTAAGCCGGCACTACTCGGCAATTTGTTATTTCAATATACTTTTATATGAGAAATCTGTGAAACCTACGTATTTCCCGTGAAAATATAGACTGACAATATGGGAAACGAGTTTGAAGTCAGTTACGTATATATGTATGTGTAGAATAAGATTTGGTCTTTTGAACAATGTATTGCGCATTTTAGTCTTATTGATGCATTTTCATTGTCATCTAGAAATATTTATAAGAGGTACTTTTTAACTTTGTAGGAGACTTTATTTGAAACAATTGTCAAATACTAACAATGTGATACATAGAAACGAATCTACGTTACTAATGTTCATGGTGCCATTGGTCTTTCTATGTTTTCCTAGATACCTTGCACCATAGAACACATAATAAATAGTTAGACATGGTATTAAAATTGGGCACAATTGATACTTTACTACTTAGACTATTTAGACTTTGGCACCTTAGACTTCTAAAATCTCCAGACCAACCCAACCAGTAATATTACTAATTTGAGAATGCAAGTTGATGGTGCAATTTGATGACGTTATTGGTTAATAAATGTGTCATGTTAATTGGGTAAAATAAGTGTGTCTGCCAATGAAAACACATTGGCCAATGCCAATGGCGATGCTTCCTGTCTTTACACATCTTTTCGTACTTGCGTAATTACCATGCATCCATTTAAAGAAGCTAGTTGATGAAAGAAGATAGTTGTGAAACAGCAATAGTGCACCAGTAGCATAAGGTTTGTGAGAACGCGTATGTTACGTGATAAGTGTGAAACTGACGGATTGCTAAT
>OY755170.1:14629721-14655606 GCA_963576735.1 Bedellia somnulentella
ACCAACAAGAGGTGATCGATAGACTCCGAGGAAAACAGTAAGTTCACTCATATATTACATTTACGTTTTGGGAACCATCGCTTAAAACCTAATTTAATACAAAATGAGTAATAATGCTTTACTAAAAGATTTTTGCATGTATGGCTGTTTAAAAATAAAAAAACTATTTTCTTAACATATAAGTTGTAAAACCAACAAATAATTTCGGAGAACTCAGAAACAGACCCAATTTCTAGTAGCTGGATAATATTACAACACAATTTTGTAGATCAATAATCAATTGTAATATATTTTAGATAACAATGTAATGAAGATACAGAATGCACTCAGTTCTAACAAACTGGCAATTAGTAAATGAAAAAATTGCTACTACAGAATAGATAAATGTCAATGCCTAGAATATTGAATATAGAAAAAGCTTCGAATAATAATTTAAATTTGTCCGCTTTGTGTATTAATTTGCAAAACAATCAATTTAGACGAGATGTACGTTGAAAAACTCGTAAGTGTGATTTTCTTAACAGTTCAGAACAATCAAAATGACTGCTTGTAGTTAGAGCACAAACTAGTATAGTACTCATTAAGTCGTTTAGCCAGTTTACCATTTGCACTTTCAGAGACTTAAATTAGCAGGGATTATGTTATTCCTACCTTTTTAACAAACAGAACTTCATTATCTGTGATTAATGTCTGTTTGAGTGGATTTAATGACTACATTATATTAAACATATCGTTTACAAGCAGTATTTCTTCGAAGCTATTGAAGAGGTACTTACCCTTCTCTTTCTGGTGGATCAATGAATATCATTTTTCTTGCACATTATACCCAAGTGATAGATAAACATATCCACGCTCTGTACTGATGCACTGTCACCTGACGTCTCACCCAGCCATATAGGGTTTTCTCACGGGAAACAATTCTGATCGTGAGCTTTCCATATATAGAATTTGTAGCTCGGCTCTTTACCCTCGAATTAATAGCTCGAATTTAGTGTTTAGTCTCATTTTATTAAGGTGGAAATCGTAAATGCTTTATAAAGTAAATAATCATCTGACTAGTAGTGTCAGCCAAAAGTCGCCGAAAAAATGTAATGTTAGGTTAGAGTTGAGGCTGGAGAAGTAAATATAATCGTAGATAGTATTGTTTCTGTAGCTGTAGTCCAAGTTTGAATTCGACGTTGATAATATAATGTCTAATATCATACCATTACAAGTAACTAAATTAAAAAACTTAACCCAATAGCCGCGTATCCCGCTCGCTATACAACGACGGCGACAAGAACCGCTACGAGAAAGACAGCTCTAAGGTCAAACCTGACAAGAGTAAGTCCAAGTTGGACCCTCGCCATAGTCGCAGCGGCCGACGCTCGCACTTGTCGCGGCTAACTGACGCAAGAAGAGACGTGCCCAAAAACAACAAGTTTGTACTACGACTGTTCAGGAAGAAACCAAACTCGAGCGAAGACGAGCACCTAGAGGTCGACATCAAGTGCAAGCACGAGCGCCTGTACCCCAACAACTCTTTCGTCAGAGATCTCGTCGCCATCTTTAATGCAAATGATATTAAGGTGGGTATTGTGGGTTTGTTTATATTATTCTTCAATGGTTCTTCTTAATCAAAGAAAAACATACCAGACATAATGTGTGTTGTATAAGATAACTTTTGCATGGCGGATTCTCCCCATCATCTAAAATATTTGACTACGCTATCTTATCCTCTTTTTACTAATAATGATGGTTAGATATATATTCTCTGCATCAAAACTGTATAATTGGTGTATGAAAAAGCATCATGTATCAAATGTCATTTTTTATTAAATTAGAACATTATGGCATACAAGGTGACGCACTTAAATTAATAAAGTCTTACTTTTCGGATCGGATACAGAAAGTGCAAATCAATAATGCAATATCACCTGGAACTCATGTAAAAATGGGTGTTCCGCAGGGTTCTATTTTGGGCCCATTTTTATTTTTAGTTTATATTAATGATTTGCCGTTCATGGTCGAGAAAATGTCCGAGATAGTGTTATTTGCTGATGATACTTCTTTAGTATTTGACGTTGAAAGAAATAATCAGAATATTGACGAGGTGAATAACACGGTTTCACAGATTCAAACATGGTTTGCTTCAAATAATCTTGTACTGAATGGCAAAAAAACCAAATGCATTAAATTTGTATTACCTAATGTTAGGTGCGTTGATAACGAAATAATTTTAAATAATGAAAAGTTAGTATTTTCGGATAACACAGTTTTCTTAGGGATAACTCTGGACTCCAAGCTCCAATGGGGACCCCACATTAGCTCACTAGCTGGCAGGCTAAGTAGTGCTGCATATGCCGTTAGGAAAATAAGACATTTGACAGATGTACAGACAGCTCGATTAGTTTATTACAGCTATTTTCATAGTGTAATGTCTTACGGTATTTTACTCTGGGGCAGAGCAGCTGATGTTGGTTCCATATTTATTCTCCAAAAGAGAGCAATAAGAGCTATATACAATTTGAGATCCCGAGATTCCCTGAGGGAATTGTTTAAAACAATAAATATAATGACACTGCCATGTCAATATATTTATGAAAATATTATGTATGTAAGAAAGAATCAGGCCTCTTTTGTGAAAAATTGTGACAGACATATTCGAAACCTGAGAGACAACAATAAAATATCAGTACCAAAATACAGATTGTCAAAAGTAAATACATCTTTCATGGGGTTATGCGTAAAAATGTATAATAAAATACCTGAGGACATTTTAAATTTAACAGAAACAAAATTCAAAGCAGCAGTTAAAAGAAATCTTAGTTCGAAAGCCTATTACAATGTCAATGATTACATTAATGATGAAGTGGCTTGGTGTCATCAGGGCTCTGTGCAGGATGTTTCCGGGCTAACACCAAAATTGTAATGGACGTTAAAAAAAGATGTGTGTTGACGAGTTTCTTACGGGTTCTTCTCTCAACAAAACACCTTCCGAATCCGAAGTAAACTTAGTATTAAGTTAAAATTTGACGTTCAAAAAACAAAGATTTATCTTTTTATTTTGAAATAAATGATTATTTTATTTATTTTATTTTATTTTATTTTATTTCGCAGGTAATCAACAACGGACGTATCTTCGAGCATAATACAGTAAAACTACTACCACACAAGAAGCGCAATCGTTCAAAATTCGGTAAAAGCAAAAAAGATAAGAATTTCAGGGACCAAAACACTGAGAAGCCTATGAAAAAAGAGCACTCAGATAGAGATACGAGTGCGCAGAGAGAGGAAGGGGATGAGCCAGTCAGAGACGACTCGGCAGCTCGGGTAGACTCTAAAAAAGAATCTTGGGGTTCGCCCAACAAAGGAAAATCACATGACCACGACGATAGCCGTGGCGATCACGATGATCAGGGCGAGCACGGTGACAAAGGTGATCACGGCGACAAAGGCGAGCACGGTGACAGAGGTGAGCACGACGACGGAGGTGAACACAGTGACAGACATGACCACGGTGAGCATAGAGAACGCGGAGAACATAGAGAGCGTGATCACCATAACCACGGCGATGGCGATCACGGCGATGATGAAGAACGACAAAAAGATCCGGCGAAGAAAAAAGGCAAGGGAAGGGATGTGACTCCTGAGTATAATTCGGATGACGGAGAACCCAGCCGATACTCTACTTCAGCGCCGAAAGAAGATGTAATTATTGCATTTTTAATACCATTATTGTGAGATTATTAGCCACCATAAAACTAAGGGTTCCTACTCGTAAGAAGGATGCTCTTATTGCGCACAAATTCTCAATACTAACTACTGTACTAAATGGTATCGTTATTTGCTTATATTATAACTCAACTCGAGTTTCAAGCCGTAAATTCACTAAAGGTTGGCAGAGGTACTAATACTTCGAAATGACCCATCAATTTTTTTTCACCTGGTGTTCAGATTACCCACATTTTGCTTTGACACTGCTTTGACATTCGCTCGTTCGACATTTTTGTACGAATATACCACCACATTACTAGTATAGTATAACTTAACGAGTTTTGTGATGATGTTTCGTCAAAGTATGTTTTATAAGTTTATTTATAATTAAGCAAATTTATCCATCGACATAATGTTCATAGAATAAACCTTTGTCGTGTAATGTCATAGAATAACAAACCGAAACTAATATTAAAATTAAGCCTGTTCAGTTGGAACTGCTCGCTGTTCAAAGAAATCACGCTGGACTAGTCCTTATAAATATATTGTTCGTTAACCATTTTGGGTTATTTGATTAGATAATCATATAAATTTTGTCTATTATCTTAGTTTGTTTTAAATAATTAACATGGTAAACGAGTACACATTCTGAACCTGTGAGTCCCTCCTTATTATAATGTATTAAATTACTTCCAAGGTAGCCCCCTTTTGCCTTTTTTGTAAATGTTGTGAACCTTGAAACAGCAATAAATATTTTTTGATAGACAATTTTCGATCATCCCTTAAAATATACAAAGACAAATTAGAATAATGTCTCTTCGTAAAAACTAATTGACTACTTTCAATTATAACAGGATACGTGGAGTTATCAGAAAACAACGAGAAAGTCCAACTTTTCGCCGTCTCAGCCGGATTACTACACGGAAACCAAAACTGAACGTGAGGTAAAGTACTCAAATTATTAATGCTTTAAAGCGCCACATTCAAACAAATTATGTGTTGTAAAAAAATCTTTCATTATTTTACAGATAAAGGAAGAAGAAGAACCGAGGTGGTCTAAAACTACACCTTACTATAGCGATGACTTGTCAAGGTGAGTTTACTTTACAACTATGCTTTTTCAATTTAGGTCACATTTAGTTTCCAGAACGTTAGAGTTTTGATTCACGTTGTTAAGTTTCAAAAGTATGACATACCTTCTGTTTCTTCGTTTGCTATTTTTGCAATGTTCACCAAGAATATTTGATAAATATAGAACCAGCAATAGTTCGCAAATTCTTCGTATAAAATAGATTAGAGCTGGTTCACTTAACTGGGACCTTTCACTTAAACTCTTATTGTTTCTTTCCCAAAGTATGTTTAACAGAGTCTTAAATTTACGTTTGTTAATCAAACATGATGACATTTTCAGAGAATCCGCGCACCTCAAAGATGCAAAGAACAACGGGAAAGAAAACGCTGACTTTGAAAACGGTAAGTTGCATATAATAAATAGGGTTCAAATGTTATCAAAGCCACGATAACTGAATTAAACGCAAGGTATTTTTGGGATCACCTAGAGTAGGAATTTTAGGGGCTATTTGGCATATAATAGGTAGAAGTTTTAGAGCTCCAGTCTTAAATTAAAAGTTGACATTTTAGATTTAAGACAAGAGCTGTGAAATCATTTGCCTCTAGGTGTAGAGGACACAATACATCCAATTATGTTATGTTTCGAAACCACTTGCAATTTAAGATTCATTTTACTATTATATATTTTAAACGACGATAGCTTTTTATTTGAGGATCGCTTAATCTTTATTAATATTACTATCACACTACCTTAATAGTAATTAATATAGTGCATTGTAATTTTATTTTATATTATGTTTATATTTTTTTATTTTTTTATACTGTCAAAATTCAATGTAAGATTTCACTCCCGTGACATTTGCACATTATGTAATACTTTATCTATTTGATCGCACGAAAACTATACCGCAATAACAACGCTTGTTTAACTATATTTTCCTTACTCAATTTCCAAATGTGGCTGAATGTCTTGCTTTCCGTTTCGGGATTTGTCGCCGTGAGTATGTGTATGTATATAGGTTCCAATAAATTAAGTTCCATACAGTTGAAGCGGCATAGTTATCTTTGTGAACGCCTTGTTTAGCTCAAAAGTGAAAGTTATATTAACTTGATTTAATATTTTACGGACTTTTGCAGACGAGCAACCAACGGAAGCGCCAGCGGACTGGTCGTCGACCTATTCAGAAGACGTCATTAATGAACAACCGGTAAGTTTCGTAATATACATTTTATATAAATGCACCTTTTCTTTTATATATTGAGGAGTGATTACTTCAATAATAACCTAACAGAGCCTCTGATTTGACGATGTTTGGTTTCATCCCTCTTGTGGATCATGTGTTTATGTTATTCAAAGATAAATCCCCTGCCCATATAAATATAAGTCATTTTATTTATTTATTATTATTTAAATATAGGGATTATAAGTGAGTGAATTCTCAAACAAAAGTAATAAATCAGGGACGAAAAAATCTATGTTTGAACAACCCATATCAAGGCTCTTGAACGTTACTCATTTACACCAATACATTTGATATATTTATTTTCTCCGATCGTGACTTTTGAACTATTATTGTGATTGTGTATTATTGTGAAATAAATAAATAGTTAATATAAAAATAAATAGAGGCTGGGAGGCATGTTGGGACAATATATATAAAAATGTATATTTGTAATCCAAATTACCAAAGTAACCAAGTTTATTATACGTCGACTCCGGGATGTGATTGCAAGCCTATTAATGTCAATGTCTCCAACCGTCCATTTACATTTTAAAGCTTACGTTTATTTAAAGTTGATATCACTCGATATAAGTATTTGAGTTTCCTCTCAAAATAACTACAAATAAATACTACTACTACTACTATTAATATTATACAAATATTATATGATTACGACTTGCCACTGAATCTAGAGGCCCAGAGCTCAGGGACAAATTATGTGATAGATATAAATGATTGTTTCTCAGTCTCAGATGATATTAAAATGTGTTTCGTATAATATTTAATATATCGTTGAGCTACTATCCGTTCTCATCATCATCATCAGCCAATAGACGCCCACTGGTGGACATAGGCTTCTCCTAAAGATCTCTGCAACAACCGGTTCTATGCTCATTAGTCCACCTTGTGGTAGGCCTACCTACACTGCGTCGTCTGGTACGTGGCCGCCACTTTAGAACCTTCCGGGCCCCAACTCCCATCTGTTCTATGCGCGAAATGTCATATCAAGCCCATTGCCACCTTAGTGGTACAACTCTTAGGGCCATGTCAGTGACCTCGGTTCTTTTAATGGATCTCCTCATTGCGGATTAGATCGTTTAGTGAAACTCCTAACATAGCCCTCTCCAGTGTCCTCTGGGGGACTGGGAACCTTCTGATGCGGTCGAGGAATATTTAACATTATCTAATGTCTGATTTTTAATTTCAGTCAGTAAAATGACAGGTGCAACTGTCACTGATAGAAAAAAGGGTGACCCGCTACAATAGTGATGTTCGGCAATCGATAGACTTAGACTTTAGTCATGCTTTATTTTATTAGGTATCAAAGCGGTTTTTTTATTGTAAATATACAGTATGTAGGTATGTATTTTATAATATGAATGGAGAAATAAGTGAGCTCACTACAAACAATTTTAATATGTTGGTAAGGTAAAAATGTTTAAAGAGACTTAGAGGAATTAGTACTATGAAACAAAAAAAACAATACAAGTAATTTTATACGTTTTTATTCATAACGGTTGCTGTTGATTCCGATTCCGATTCTGAATCGGTATATTCTGAATCGGAATCGTAATCATTTACATTTATAATTATAAATGTAAATGATTACGATTCCGATTATATTACATTTATTTTTTATTCATTAATTATAATACGAATTATAATTAATGAATCCACACATTCGTTATATGATGTGGTCGAGTTGACACATTTTGTCTTCAAATTTTATGGCATGGTCGATGCACTGTCTCCAATTTTCAGGCGTTACTTCTTTCAGGCTTTCTTAAACAATTTTTTTGCGTTTTTTATTTTAAAAGTTTTATTATTCCTTGCGACGTACCTCTTTGCTTGAGCCCAAATTAACTCTATTTATTAACAAATAAAACAGAAATCGCAGAGGACACTAAACACTTCTGACGCCTTCGGAATTCGGGAGCAGAATGAAAACAAAATGGCGTCGTTAGCGTTACTAGTGATGCCCATAGTGCTACTAATAGGTAAACGAAAATTCACCGAGTCGACACAATGATATTTTTAACTAAATAAATAACAATGCTTTTTGTAGTATTTTAATACTTACCGAGTATGTGTTCTGTCTAATTACCGTAAGATACATCATATTTTTGTTTAGGTATATAATCCCATATTGATATTGAATAAAAAAAATCTCGATTAACTTTTAATTGTAAAAACTCGATTCAACCACATTACTATTTATTTGGGACAAACCTGCAACCTGGAAATGTCATTTGTCTGACTGGAATAAAAATCGGACTTTACTTAAGCCGACTGAAAAAGAGTGCTAAAACTATCGGATTAAGTTAAAGTATTTAATATTGTTCGGTATAGTTGCGTCACTGTAAAGAACCTTTTCATTGTAGAATACAAGAATATAAAAACTTGCCTCTATGAAATACCTCCAAAATATACGGTTTTAAAAGAAATACAATTGGCATAAACTATCTACTGAAAAGTCTTAATGCGCTGTGAATATTGTCAACAGTCAGGCGACGCAGACCCCGCGGACCAAGACTCGCCACACAAACCAGAGCACCAACTAGTGAAGCACAGAGGAGTGGGCGAGCACGGCACGGTCAACGACCCCGTCGAGCTGGTCCTTCGAGCCAACCTCACCTTCAAACTCGCCAACGATGTGGGAAAGTCCAAGAGAAAAAAGAGCGCGCGACGGGAATACAAGTCAGTCCATATCTAATAGACTTTAACATAGTTCTACTAGTTGTGTCTTTAAGGCTCATTAAATAAGAGATTTTATCGTGCCTTATATTAGTTCCGCGTTCACGTAGTACAATGTGATTACATTTATGACGAAATTATTGTTAGTCCTCTTGATAGCGTGCATACTGCACATTCCTATCGCCCCGCAGCACAAACCAAATTATTCATTATGAACTCTTTTGGTTAGTTTTGTTACTATATTTCATCAAGTTGTTTAAGAAAAGGCATAGAGATCCAAACCTGATTATGGCTTCCAGCATCTCTCTTCTGAAGTGTTTTCGCTTCAAGCAATATAATATAATTGCAAAAAAACGTGGTCGCTAAAATAAAAGTGTCTATACTGTGATAGAGAACGTTGCACTCTTGTTAATTTGTTTCCTTTTAATTATGCGCCGGAGCCTTGTGTTCAGACCATTCTTATGTAGCGACGCGCTGTCAGTACACAATGACGCACACTACATAGAAACGCTGACAGTGCAAGAAGAATCACATTCCACAGCAACACGTAACGAAGCAATATACGTCACACGCGTCATCAAGATTCGCCATACAAATCGTACATCGCGCAATCGAAGTTTCTAAAACATTTAGTATATATACAAGTTCCAACTTAATACAGTTGGACCGCGGTCCCCAGGCATACCACCGCCTGGCGGAAGATCTTCCCTTTTCCTCCACACTTACTAACCTACGTTTTTTTGTTTTAAATTTCCGGACATAGCACACAGATTTAGTTAAGATCTAGAATATTACAATTTAATGACTTGTGCTGAGGTTACTAATTCGACGACACAATTAGTGATATATAAAAAAACTTTCAATACTAAGAAACAATAATTCATATATATTTCATATATGAAGGGACCAAAAGCAAGTCACATACGACCTAGGCCACGGTCGTTGAAATACACTAACACTGATCAAAGTTAAGCAAATGTTTCATTAATTATCATTACCAGTACTAAAAAAAGAGTAGAAAAAACGTTCTGTGAATAATAGGTCCCTTGCGGCGGTTTATTGATGAAAGCCATCAATTTCCAAATATTACACAGTTTTGTACGTATTGCTAACCAATTATTGTCTTCTGCGTTAATTGAGACTTTTGAAGGCATGAAATTCTAAAATATAGTTGCTTTTAATCTTTTCTTTATAATAAAACTAGCGACCCGCCCCGGCTTCGCACGGGTGCAATGCAAAATATACCTACTACAGAATGTCCTTATACACAACGTTCACAGCTTTTTTGTCATTAGCCAATACAAACATGTTTTGCTTAGACGTTACTCTTGACAGCGCGACATATAATTGGCCATGTGAAAAACACTCAACACTCAAGTCTAATCCTGCAACGTTAAAAGTTTGACCCTGCGATTTAATAATGGTCATTGCAAAAGATATCTTTACCGGAAATTGTAGGCGTTTAAATTGGAACGGTAAATCTGATGGTATCAGAGGAATTCGGGGAATTAGTACATCTTCTCCGGTACCAGATCCGGTGAGTATTGTGCACTCTATTATGAATTTTTTTAGTGATTTTAACAGCAAACGTGTGCCATTGCAGACCTTAGGAGGCGCTGCAAATCATAAAGTGCTATAAGGCGAAGCGCGGCCATCGACGCGCTATTTATAGGTACGCGCCGCCCGGCGCAAACAACTACGACCCTGCATTTTAAATTTGTAATATCTTCGGTAATATTCACTTAAATTACATGCTGTAAAAAATGCTGTATTGTTTAAAATCACTTCGTAAATAACCATTTTTTAGTAAAGAATAAAAATGGTTATGCTGGGTTATCCCTAAGAGATAGACATATACCATCGCAGACTTTTTTGTTGAACTTTTTAAGGTGAACAATACTGTAGTACATTATTTTGGTCTATCTCGTAGGGTTCAGCCAGCGTTTGCAATATAAGCGCAAAAAAACGTGCTTATTTACGACATCACATTAGAAACCTTAAAATTTATCAGTGTTTCTCTACTATATTATGCATTTATTATACATACAAACCTTCCTTAAGAATCACTCTATCTATTAAAAAAAACCGCATCAAAATCCGTTGCGTAGTTTTAAAGATCTAAGCATACATACGGACATACAGCGAAAGCGACTTTGTTTTATACTATGTATTGATATGTGATGAAAGAGTCGTTGAAATTCTTGTGTTTCCGCAAACAGTAAATATCATAAAGTTACTTGTTACAGTCGAATGAGTGACGACGAGATGGACACAGCGACGTGGAAAACGAAACGGAAAGACAAGACATTATCCGTCCGCTCCGAGGAGTTATCCAGCGAGTCCAACTCGGACACGTGACGTCCGTCCGCCGTCCGTCTACGTCCGTCCGCCATCCGTCTACGTCATCAAGTTTGACTGATATTTATGTACTTAATTAAAACTTATGTGCTTAATAAAGATTTATTATAAGAATGTTGTTACTTAAATTTAGAAATATGCTTTGACAATTATTTTAGAGGTGTATTTATTAAAATATATATTAGATTCTATTATCCTAACTTCCATGACGAGTAGTTCATATGAGCATTTTACGACCGATTTCTGAATTGAGTATTCCAGCTGATAATAACTTAAGTATCGTTCTGTCGCATTGAAATCTTAACAACTGAATGAGACAAAAAGATACTTAAGTCGTTTTCAGCTAGAATACTCAATTCAGAAATCGGGCGTTACAGGTCTCCATATGAGAGTGGTCTTCATTATGCATCCATTTTTGTGATGAGAGATATTTTTACTGGTGTTTATCCTAGTAAAATAGCTGCACTACTTCTTTGTATTTACCATATTACGTAATTTGTTGATGTATTCTGGTATAGTTAATTTGTTTTTAGTAGTATTTATAGAATAACTACATTTAACTTACATAGATTACCGTGTGCATGCTTGGCCGCATTAAGTATTTTGTAAATAATTATATACCACTTATTTGATACAGTCTAAGTAAGTAGAGATTGTATCGTTTTGTTCTTGAAATAAGTGTTGTTATAATTATAGTATGTCAATATCCAATTATCAAGTATCTTAAATAAATATTTAATATTTGAACTATGCCGGTTTACTGATGTGATTCCAAACCATGACAACTGTGCGTAATCTTATTTTTTTGAAATTAAATAAATTTGAAGACTGTTTAAACTTTTGATTTTGATCATCTCTAATATTTATCCATCAGCATTGCCTTTATCCACGGTATGCAATTTAATCTCTTCCATTAGGATATGTTGGAAACTATAAGACACAAGTTAGTAAAGTGTTGCTGTGACAAATTCAAAACACCTGCGCTTTTATACAACATTTTATTGAAAACAGTAATTGTGAGGCATCCTATCAAACCCTATAATCAAAAACACAGTATCTTTATAACAACTATTAATATTCGAAAACATACACGCTGACTTAAATCTATCTTAGCTCCTATTGTGTGTTGGGTTCCCGGCGATGGTTGAGGAAGTAGGACGTATACTTTTCGGCAGCGTAAAGTTGTAGTTTGGGCAGCAGATAGGGGTAGTTGGGTAGCGAGACGGCGGCGGCGGCGGCGGCCGAGCGCTTGCGGCGCGGCAGCTCCTGGCTGGGGTACGCGTCCACGTAGCGGCGCCCCGCCGGCTGTTCGCTATCTACCATTTCAAACCACATTAAACTCCTACTAGTACTTCTTATTAATAAACTCCTTATTCCTATAATTACGTTAGTGGGAAAAGTTCTGTATTATTGCTTAAAATATTTCTTCTCAACATAGCGTAATCAAAATATTATTTGCCGATCGCATTCGGCATTTGGTTAGTCCTGTTTTCATACAGGAGTAGTCACTGGTAGAATTAAGTCAACGTACTGCCTCTGTTGTACATCCCTGCCGAACCGATATTGGGCATCTGCGTTTCTCCTATTGCGTTCTGTTGTATGCCCATGCCCATTACGGCCGGGGCTTCCGGCTGCTGTCCCTTCCAGGGCCTGAAAAAAATATTTTTATAGAAGTCAACATAAATAATATCAGCGCAATAACAATAATCATTCGCTTCGTACTAATATATTGCTAATTTATGCTTTTATAATCAGATTATTTCATAATGGGCGTGAGAGCGTTGAATATGAGACAGTAATAAAAAAGCAGCACCAACTGGTTATGAGTTGATTTATCGCATCGCTTAATTTTTGACTATACATATTGGTCCATCCCACGGTTGTTATTTCTGAAAAAAAACCAATTTCCCGAGCTGTTGTCACAGTGAAAATGACTAAGATGAAATCAGCACAGTATATGGCCTAAAATCTTATTTACTTCGTAGCGTGCTTAACATAATGACTGTATATATTTGATTCAAAGTAGCCTGTTTGTGGATTAAAAGTATAAGCTGTATATTGACCCGCTGCCCATCAGTTCAGCATGAGTAAGCAAAACATACAGATACATAAAATTGAATGCATTGCATAAACATCACTGGTATTGTTGTAAAGATAAAAAGTTTCCTCTTTATTGGGAGGGAAACCAGACTGTAAAAAGTTGAATAGAAAGTAACTCTTACTTATCAGGGAAGAGCTCCCCAGGTTGACCTCTGGTTTGAACTATTCTTTCTCCGTTGACTTCCACTACGCATCTTAATCTGGCGCAGCAAGTTGGGAACTCTGAAATTAATAAAAGGATCAATTGAATAGATGTGATGGTCTAGTTTTACTATCAAAACCCTTTTCCTTACCAACGTTTTCATCTTCTATATATTCGTGACATTCCAAAGCATTTTCTGGTATTTTAGGTTTCCGGCATCTGTGAAGAATTTTTTTTTTAAATATTAATCATTAAATGTTTCCCTCATGAGCATGTAAACTAGTTAGTGTATGCATTACCCGACGGCTGCTATGAAGTACTTTCCATCCCGTATCTCGCACCGGTATCTGTGGCAGGTGTAGTGGTCCGACCACTCCTGCCACGGCTGGTAACCTTTCCTGGAGTATTTGTCAACGCATGCTTGATCTGGAGAAACACAATATTGAATAACCTTTACTCATCACTATCCTGGCTTCAATGACTTAACTCTTAAATCCGTGATAAATTAGTTTATTTAACAATAATAATGACACAAACTACTCACAATTAAGATCCTCCGCTATAATCGCTGGGCTGAGAAAATAAAAAAACACTAACAACGGACCCAATTTTATTTTAATGGAGTCCATGTCTAGTTTAGTAGCTACGTTTGTTGTATGGTGCCAAGTTTCCAACTCGACTGCTAAATCGCAACTTGCTCTTTCTTAGAATTGAAGCCGTTGAAATACCTTTTTCAATGTTTTCAAAATAAGTAAACTGATATCTCGTGGAAGCAGTGTTGAAACTGAAAAAATTCAACAAACAATGTCAATGTTTCCTTTGTTATTATTTAACTAAACAGCGCTAATTACAGCAACATTCCGAGTTATGCGATTAAATAGATAATTGTTATGGGATAGTATTTTTCTTGATATAAACGTAGTATGGATGAGAAACGGTAAGCAGCCGTTGTGAGTAAAGTTGGCTGCGTATGAGCAACAATAGCACATGGCTTATCGGTGAGACTCATAACAACACATAATTTGTGTTGCCAATCAACTGAGTTCATTTTCGCAAATGTAAGTCTTGACAAGGTTGAAAGAAAAATAATAGGATAATTTGTTTAGTAGCTTTCGGATATTCTGAAAAAATATGAAACGCCGAAAAACTTGCGAAGGACCTCAAAGAGGATTAACTTAACTACAATAATCATTATTTTTGGGGTTTCTTTACATGCTGTAAATTGTTTAAGTGCAGGTTAGTAAATAAACTAATTTTGAGAACAGTTAAGCAGCAATGAGAGACCCCTGACTGCAACAGGATAGCATTTTGTGCTAGTGTCATACAAGGAAGCATATAAGTATATGGAAGCACCTTGTAAGTCACGGATTACTATGAAATTGTATTTGTTATTTTCGTGTTAGGTTAAACTGGAATTATAATTGTACATACATACATATACTCACGGCTATAAATCCCTTAACGGGGTAGCCAGAGCTTTGGAATGAAAAATTCCTCAGCCACTTTTGGAAGTTGATTGGGAAAAGATGGTTATAATAAATGTTTTTGGTGACGGGTCTCCAACCACATCGCCCAAAAATCACTTAAAAAGACCCCTATACCCTTAGTCGCCTCTTACGATCACCCACGGGTAGAAATGGGGTAGTGTTATTCTAAGCCGACACTACACGGCACAATTATAATTTTATGACAATATTAGTAGGTCCTACATGTTTTCTCGTGTCTAATCGTGAGAAGCTTATGCATAGTACACTTATTTAATGACCGCAACATGAAAACTAAACAATTGAAGTGAATATAGAGTATATTCATTCATACCACTGGCATTCTTATATTAAGCAATACTTTGGGACCCGGGGTTAAATTTAATTCGAGTAAAATAATGTTGTTAAATACAATTGGTATAGACAATAGGTTATTAATTAGTCAACATTTAAGTTAAGCATCTGGCTATGTATAGTATTTTGTCTTTTTGCGGATCATGGTAAAAAGGTTCATTTTTATCAGACCTAGTACAATAAGTCATATGTCTCTGTGCTGTATGTTGTATGGTACAGACACCCAACCAAAGATATCATAATAATAATAATGTACTTAAAAATAATAATGTACACAAAACTGTGTAGACTTATGACCTAACACTTTTATAGTCTGCTGATTGGATGTTCATACTAAAACAATACTATATTTAGGTGCTTATGCCCACAACCTTTTTTGAGGGCTGGATACGCCCTAGGTGGCGATTACCTTATTTCATTATCAAAAATTTTTTTACCTGCAATCATTTCCCCACCCATCTTTCGAAATTGTCCAAGTAATTTCTAATTCCGAAGCTATGGCTACCCCATCTTGGGCAATATATTTGCTTTGTAAGATTACATACAAGCAGTATAGTGTTGACCGTTCGTCGATTCGTACTTGTTTTCTATCGAATCTTTATACTATTTCCAAAGATATGGCTTAAACATGGAGTAACTCCGTGTATTTTAATCTCTGTTTGCTCACATTTAGAGCTCAAAAGAAAAATGCATTAGAGCACTTTGCGGAGGAAAATTTCATATTTCAAGGCAGTTTCTCTCTTCTATGTATAATTAAAGTAATGGAATGAGGGACAGTAAAAAAATAAAATAAAATAAAAAATTCTTTATTCATAATAACCCACAGCAATACATCAAAACATCAAATACATATTAGAATAGGCTAGGTAGCAAGCTACAAGTACAATTTTGTATTGATATTTTCAATATTAGGCACATATAGGAAAATAGGTACTAATCTTACTTCAAGATAATATAGACCCCTGCCTGACCTCAAAACTATTATTAATGAAAAATATAAGCCAGTGATTCCACGGTGGTGAATGTATGATCATGATCAGTATACAATTATCTATGATCAGTACAATATAGTTAGTGTGTGAGATGTATGTATGAGGTGTGTTATTGTGAGGTGGAGTGTATGTAGGTGTGTGTGTGTGTAGATTATTGTTTGATGTTTTTCGGAACAATGTTAAAATATCTAGGCTAAAATGTTTTCGGTTTCTAAGTATGACAGGTTTAAAAGATGAGAGTAGGTTATTTTCTTAACTTCGAAGCTAGGAAAGGTGTATATGGCGGAAACTTTATTTATTTTATTATATATTTTACTAGAGAGTACTTCAAACTGCTGCGCAGCAAAAGTTGTTCTATGTCCAACAACAGGGGTGCTACGTTAATAAAGGAACAGGAGCGGCGTGCAGTGAATGAGTTATCGAGAGGCAGCTGAGCATGTTTGCGGAGAATACAACGAAGGATGAATAGTACAGTCGGAACTTGACAGTCAGAATATAGCTGCATTGTCGGGTATCGGAGAGGCTTACGCCCGATTTCTGAATTGAGTATTCAAGCTGAGAACGACTTATGTATAGTTTTGTCTCATTCAGTTGTTAAGATTTCAATGCGACAGTACGATACTTAAGTTGTTCTCAGCTGGAATACTCAATTCAGAAATCGGGCGTTAAAGATCATTACTTTAAGAATGGCTCTTTGAGCTTTATTAACTTTGAAAGAGATCTCTTAAGCTACCTACGAGTAATAAGGCACTGTTTTTATTCAATAAAAGATTTCCTTTGAGCTGATGAATTGAATATTTTGTTGTTTTGTTTACATTTATTTAACTTTTTATGCATGGTTAACTTAATAATAATTGTATATAATTTTGAGTAAATAAGTTTTATTTTAGATAAATGAAATATTTAGTTGAAATTATTAATTTGTTCGATCAATTTAATTGTATGAATATAGTGATAATTTATAGTGTAATCAAATCAGTATTTTAATAATAATTTAAGAATATTGTGCTAAGTACAATTTAAGGTATAAACCTAATACATCATCAATTGCATAAATATAGTTATGGACTCAAATTATATGATCGACACATTTCATGTACCTATATTTTCTGAAGAAATAAATCATTTCATTTAATCATTTTCAGATTTCCATAATATCACGTGATTTTCAGAAGTATTAGTACCTCTGCAACCGTTTCGGGGTTATACTAGTGGATCGGTCCAGCTTCGCACGGGTAGCGTAGTTTCAAAAATATCTGAGGTTTCTTCAATCACTGCTCAACCTTTGTAGCGCAACTTATAGCACTCCTGCCTGAATAGTGAAGCTTTGTGATTGTGAAAGCGCTTTAATAAACGGTTCAGTATCTCCGAAACAAATAACTAATAATCAGAGTTACAAACTTTGCATACATCATACATATACTCACGGCTATCTTTTGCCCGAGCAACCATTACTAAAAAAATAATCCTTATAGCATGGATTCAGTTCAGTATACACGTGCGACGACAGGACGCGACGGCTTATTTCATGTATAAGTTTGTGTTTCTATACCGATTTTTATGATTCTTTTTTTATTGAATAGGTAATAATGTAAACTTTTTTAAATGAGAGATGAATGAGAGAACTATAAACTTAAGAGTAAATAAATATACTCAGAATGCTCCGAACTGCTAAGCTATATCAGGAGTTACACGTGTTATTGTGAGTCAACCATAAAAGATAGACATATGCTGTTCAAGGATATTTTTTAGACACTTTTATGTTGAATATTTCCGTCATACATGATTTCTATGTAACTATAACCATTAAGGCTGCACACGCGACGTAAGCTTAAAAAGTGGAGTAACTTTCCCCGTTTTCCCAAAATTCCCCTTCACTACTCTGCTGAAAGTACACTATAACCTGCCCAGGAGTATAAAGAATAATTCTACCAAGTTTCGTTAAAATCCGTCGAGTGGTTTTTGTTTCTATAAGGAACATACAAACCGACAGACAGACAGACAGACAGACAAAAATTTTACTGATTTCATTTTTGGCATCAGTATCGTTCACTGATCACCCCCTGATAGTTATTTGGAAAATATATTTAATGTACGGAATTGACCTCGCTACAGATTTATTATAAGTATAGATAGTTAATGCCGTACTATAAGGTTAAGTGAGAGGTTTAATAATTAAGATAAATACCAGACAGGTTTGTTAAAATATATTTGCTGCAAAAACCGTTATACTATTAGGTTTTAGTTTTCTTCGGCTTCTAAAACTCCTATTTTAAGGACTTTGTGTACAAGTATTTTTAATCAATTTGCTACATGTAAATTATACATTAAAATTGGTTAAGCGCGAGTTGGTTCGCCCATGGAGGGTTTTGTAGTACCAAGTATAGGTAACGAAGCGATATATCTACAATGACATGTACATTTTTAAAGCCAGAGTCAAAACGCAACCTTAATTTTGTTTCTGTAGTGTCTGCATGAAATACAATTATATTAGCAGTTTTACAAAATGTGCTTTATCTTGAAAACCTCTTAAAATATTATTTTTTCATACCGGTTTCTTTTCTTAGTTTTCCGTTATTTTATTTAAACTTGTGACATTCTCATTTCAAATTGGAGAGGGGGCATTTCACCACTTTGGAAGTTATATCTATAAAGCTATTTTTTAAATATGTTACCATATACCTAATCATTTTCTTTCTGTACTTTCGGAAATAAATTGCCGTCACACACGGACAGACAAACAGACATAACGAAACTATAAAAGTTTTGTTTTTGCCATTCGGCTACAAAACCCTAAAAACGACGCTCACGACGAAAATAACATTGATTTTATCAAAGCAATAATAACTGCAAATTATGCAATGTTTTTTTTGGAAACATACTCTGCACTCTGCCACACCAAACAATTAATAAAAAAAACCCAATAACCCCTAACAACCTCATACTACACCCATGAGAAAAAAGCAATAATAAATAGACTATTTAATATCTTATATTATTATTAATTCTATTATTTACTATCTTCAGTCCATTTACATACGTACTACTTATCATAACGACAATATTTATGAATGTTTTTTAAGGTAATCGCCAATTTATATATAAAACAGTGAGTAAATTTACAATACTTACGAAAACAAACAAGCATTACAAACAATAGAATATTTAATTACTTCACGATCGCAGCATGAAATTATAAGCAGTAAAATCTCAGTATGGTCAGTAAGAAATCTTGCTTGACGCGTTAACTATAGTCATAGTATACACGAACCATACTTTCACTAAACAAACGGATTCATGTAAAGGTCATATATTTTAGGAATGACCTATTTTGAGGGCATCAATATGATACCGATATAGTATGTACATACAAATATATACATATACTCACGCCATTAGTTCCCATTGGGGTTAGAGACTATTGATCGCCACTTTGTACGATATTTACAAACCTCTCTAACTTCGTTTACATCCATCAATATATATTCTCGCTTAAATCGGAATCGATTGTGTTATCTTGCAATGATTTACATTACAGATGCTGTTAAAACCTGCTGCGCTGTTTTCAAACTGATAGGGTGGTGCCGGCCCTATGGCCTGTGCAGCTGAGGGCCGCCCTGCCGTTTGTTTGTTTGTACGGTGTATTATAATGCGTTTGTACGTAAGCTATATCGGAATAAGAGAGAAAAGGAGTCCTAACTAGTGACCAAGTGGGGGCCTTATGTCATACAGTGTCGGAAGGCCTATGTCAGTGGCAGGCAAGGCAAGGGATACACTTAGGGGTTCTTACACCTCAACGGTGAGGTCGCTGAGTAGCCTGAAACCTTACCCTCGCTAGTAATCGGGATCCGAGAATATATTACGACAGTGTCTCCTTCCAGTCTCAACGTCTCGGTAAGTTCGTTGTAGTGAGTTTGGGGGAGCAGGGATCATATGCAAGTATGAATGAGCAAGTTCTCAAATGTGATCTCTAATTGCGTGAGTTCTAAGTGAACGTGAGGACCTATTCTGTATCACCTGGAGGCGGTGTAACAGGCCCTTTTTGGCGTGTGCGAACGCCAAACAGGCCCTTTTTAGCGTGTGCGAACGCAACATTATCATACGAGAGGACTGACCCTATACTAGACATAGTTTATATATGGTAACTTTGAGACGTAGTGAATAACTTTACTACGAGGAACCTCTATATAGTTTTTACGGTATAGTCTTACGACCACAAATACCAAAGCAAGGTCACTGTATTGGCCAGACGTCTCACGCCATGTCGCCCAGAAAACTACAGCCCGACTATGTAGTCATGGCTATATAACTTGGGTCTGAATAGGCAGAAACGAGAAAGAAATTTCTTTTGGTACCTAACATAATACGATACAATTATCTTAGTTTAGTTTCTTGAGGCTTCTCAGATTAATATTTCGACACATATAAATGTTTCATATCATAATGCCTATTACACCCGCGTGATTCTTAGAAAAAAATACGGTTTTTAGAATCGGTTCAGTAGGTTAGGCCCATTATTACATGGAACATACATACATACCTATATACTGCCAAAATCGTTACCTATGCTTTTGGTTTTGCCGTAGTCGGGAAAAAAATTCCGTACCCTTTTTCGCCTCGTACTATTCTTATGAAACATTATTGAGCAGTGCTCCTATAAGCATGTAACTTATTATTTAATTATAGACCAAATAGTATTTAGGGGTTGTTTTCGGATGAAAAACTGTATCAACAATTCCTAATACACCTATCAACCCAGAAGAGCAAGCACGAGCGCTATTTTATCGACACGATAACGGTTAGAACGAGATGGCAGTATACGATACTAAGTAAGTGCGTAAGAGATGGCTGCTTTATCCCACGCGATAACTAGTTTAAACACCACCGCTCGTACTAGCCGGGCAGGACTGCGCTTCTAAACACACCGTGGTCCACCCACCTTGGGCCGGTTCACACCAGTTGGCTTGAAATCGATGAGACAGATTCTTATTCTAAATCGTACTACACCTTGTCAGTTCTTGAATTATGATGTGTATATTTTTTAAAGGTTTTAACGATGAGACGGAACTCACCTTCGTTTACATTTACTTATGCTTTTCTACTTGCCTTTTGACATCCTAAATTATATAGACTCTTAGGCCAAATATAATATTTGGTGTACATAGATATACTCACGGCTAAAAGGGTAGTCAGAGCTTTAGAATATTAATTCAACAGCAACTTTTGAAGTTGAATTCGGAAAAGATAGTAAAAAAAGAAAAACAAAAACTTCAAATTAAAAACTAAACAGAAAAATTAAATATTATTATTTTTTATTTAAAAAAGAACCGCCTTCAAAAATCCAACTGAAAAGTATAAAATAATTTTTATTTATTTTATTATGTACAACTATATTCAACTTCTTCTTTTTGAAGTCGGTGCCAAACAGACAAATCCAAAATGAAAATTGCTACATAGAGAAAACCATACGAGTAATAAATCAATCGATAGTGCCCCAACAACAGTAACACAATCGCGCTCAAAAATCAAGAAATTTCCAAAAATCTCTTCGCCTCAGGTGTAAGAAGTATGGCTCAGGATCTATTTCTAACCTTTTCTGATATTATCATTTATCATTTTCTCTCTTAGTTTGTCAACATGAGAAACATGAGAAAACCCACACAGCTGTTTTTTTTAAAAGTGTGATTTAGTATTTGTACTAAGTGCCTATAGATTTGTCCCTTATCACGGGGTACATCGTCGAGGATGTCAAAGCCGAGTCTTTCCCACCTTAGCGCTTCGGAAGTATACGGTGTGTCGTCGTCGGATTCTGGCTGCCATGTTTTCCCTACGATCTGTTTAATGAATAGCATAAAACATAATGTTCTTATACCCCATAATTGCATCTGAGTGAATTTCCTGAAAAATTAAGGAGTATACTTACTACTACAGATGTACGTTTCTCCGTTTAGGATGCTAAGTATGCGTAGCACAGAACATTTAATTTAGTTTCCAAACCATTATTATATCATCAGTACCATTCCTATCCGCCATCAGGTCGCCCCCACGCTAGGAATGATCCGCTAATTGAGTGTTTTAACTAATTGCATATGTGTTTAAGGAAACCATAAATTACATACATACATCATTTACCTACGCCGTTAATTCCCATTGGGGTAGGCAGAGACTATTGATCGCCACTTCGTACGATCCTGGCAAACCTCTCTAGCTTCGTTTACATCCATCAGTCTTTTCAAACATGCTCTCTTATTCTCCATACTTCAAACGCCTGCCTTTTTGAGCACATCTCAATTTGGTCCAAGTGTGTCCTCCATGATCGTCCTCTACTAACTTTACCTTCCACATTAGCTCTATAAATCCCTTTTCCCAATTTCCTATCATCCATCCTCTCAATGTGCCCAAACCATCTCAACATTTCTTTTTCTCTCTTAGTTATAATATCATCTTTCATACCACACTTTTCATGAATCACGCTATTTCTCACTCAATGACATAACTTAACATTACAATTTTTTCTGATGGACCTCATCTCTACTGCATTCACTCTGCTCTCATGCTTCTTCTGCCACACCCAACAATCGCTGCCATACATAAGCGTGGGAACAAGACCAGCATCATGCACAGCCATTCGGGCCTTTTCAGACATCGATTGACTAGTCATTACACTATTCATTGCTCCATTTACCGCATTACCCCTTTTCACTCCTTTTTCAATGTCTTCATCACCGCACTCTCAGAAGGAAAGAGGCTCAAGTCAAAAATAGTGATATTGAGTAGCAACCATAGAGGGGCGTAAAAAAGTATGTTCTAAAGCAAAGGCACTTATTGTTATAGGGACAGAAAGTTCGCTATCCTGTTTTTTTAAAAATAAGTGCCTTTATTTTACTATTCATAGGATAGAACATACTTTTTTATGTCTCTCTATGATTGTAGCTCAATATATATAACTTTCGTTCTGAGTGCGACATTTTCCATCCCTAGTAAACAAACTTCCCAGATTTACAAACTCCTTCACCTGTTCCACATTCTTACCATCAATCGCAATCACGCATTCAGTCACATCTTCCTGTCTCTAAAAAACTATGGTTTTGGTTTTATCCCCATTCAACCTCATTCCCTTTCTTACAAAAGACTCACATGCAATATTCATCATCTCTTGCAACTCTTCCGCCGATAATGCAAGTAGCACTTGATCGTCATACAAGGGGTCACTTCGTCGCATACAAGAGGTATTTAATGATGAAATCACCCATTCTTAGTCAATCACTTTCGCGCAACTCTGTCAAACGGTCATCCTTGAACAAGTTGAAGAGCCACGGAGAAGCTACACACACCTGTCGGACATCCAGAGAAATCCCTAGAGATTCCAAACCAGTATGTGTTTTCCCCGTTTACTCTTACATATGCACTAGAATCCTCAGAGTGATACAAATGCACGTATAAGTTGACTCCCCAAACCGAACTTTGATAACACCTCCCACACTTTCTTACCACCCTATCATACGCCGTCTCTAAATGAATGAAGGAGCAATAACCTTTTCAATAGAACTATTCCGTGATGCTTCTTAAAGAAAAGATTTTATCCATGCATCCCATTCCCTTTCTAAAGCCTGCTTGCACATCCCATATTTTCTCATCAGTTTCATTCATCACTCTTTCAATCAATAACTTTGCATACAATTTACAGACAATGCTGAGTAGGCTGATACCGCGGTAGTTTTTAGCCTCCTGGCGTGACCCCCTTCCTTTATATAAAGTCACAATCACCGCTTTACACCAGTCTTGTGGTACTTTGCCACTCGACCAGCATTTATGGAAAAGGAAGTAGGTACAACCAAGAATAAGAAGCCACCAACTCTTTACCAGCTCTCAGCATTTCGATAGTGATCCTATCAGACCCTGCCGCCCTCCCTATTTTCATACTTTTCATTGCTTTTATAATTTCTGCCATACTGATCTCACTATCACAAAAGTCACCCATCAAGTCGTTCCAATCAACATTACTGCCGATTGGCCAAGAAATTGATGCATCCTCTTTTTCAAAAGAGTCCCTCAAAATAGTTCCTCCATACTCGTTTCATGCTGCTTTCATCCGTCGCCAATTCACCCTGTTCATCTCTCACTACATTCATTCTCCTGTTTTGGGAAACTCCCTTTTCTTTCCGGATATATTTCCATAACATAGATTACGTTTATATAAAATAAAACTTCGTTTCATTGGTTATTAATTACATTTAATTTAGTACATAAAGTAAATTGTACAGCGTACAACGCCTGGCTTAACGTACGTTAAGAATAGAATTTAAAAAAAAATAACAAATTAATAAGTCGTTCTTGGAAAAACAAAGTTCAATGTATTAATAATTTATACATTAATATTTGGTTTAATAATAGATGTCAAAAGAAAAAAAGACAGAAGCTTAATCAGAATACATTCGCATCGCTATGATCTTTATAAAACGAAGTAGAAATAAATGAATTGTGTTACACTTAGTATCAAAATACACGTTCGTATGTTAATACACCTAACTAACAAGTTATGCTACAACATTAAGCAATCGATTAATAAATATTACTATTGAAAATTAAGTAATACAAGATCGTCTTAAATGTGCCTAAATCTGCGTAGGGACAGTGTGCACAGACGAGGTCACGTATGGTTTGGTGCCACCGACATACATTTGTTTATCGCGACAAGAACTTAACATCAATAACATTCAGTTGTATAATAGTAATATTAAATGGAAATTTAAGAAATATATTCGTAAATATAGCTATATTATCTTATCAATACAGTGCAAATATTGTATGTATATAGTAGTAAAGTTCTAGAACACTTATTAGCATGTAATACAAATTGTTTGTGTTATATACCTTCAGTGGACGAATTTTATTTTCGGGCGTATAAATAAGTATCTATCAGTTATGTATATGTCATAGTTTGTGCAGAAATATTACTTATTTTAATAATGAATGCTTAATCATACTATACTATTATTAGTTACAGAAAATAAATAAGGCACAACTTTCGGCTTTCGTTTCATTTCGTATCATCGTCGTATGCGCGTGTCCGTAAGACCTAACAATCAATTAAAACTAGTCTCCTTCTCATATTACTTCAGCCATGGACACCTTTCTACAAACAAAAATTTAGAAAAATCTTTAAGTTAATATAATTTTACCAAGTTATTATTGTTACTACGCAATCCATGCTATCTTTTAAATAGAGTCAGCAACGTGTTTTTTTTATTAATTTCGTTAGTTAAGAAAACTAAAGTTACATTATTTGAAGTTAGACCATTATTAGTTAATTAAGTTGAGTAACTTAATTAACTAATAATGGTGGCTTTTTATGACTAACGAAATAGTATGCCTGAAACACGTTGTTGACTCGTAAGTACATTCCGTTAATGAGAAGCAGCGACCCTCGCGATGTTACGGTATTAAGTGAGAACGATAGCTGGCACATTTGCTACTAGATTTACACAGAATAATAAGGTGACGACAGTAAACAGCTGTCACATAACATTTATGTATTCCATGTTTTATAAACTATGACAATATAGTATGCGATCTATATACACCATACATACATGTTAACTTTTAGTAAGTATATTAGTAGACACATTAATACAAACTTACCGAATCTTAATTTATAACTTAGGCACATTATTTAATCGAATTTCTATAGCAATCATTATTTCTATAGAATATGTTCTTAAATTAGTATAAGTAAACTATGGCTTAATCTGATGGCACATTTTTGTTGAG
>OY755170.1:14655806-14678336 GCA_963576735.1 Bedellia somnulentella
AATACTCTTAAATATATTGTAAATTAAATTAACTTATATAAGTTACGCTGTCCATAAAAATTTGAGGCACTTCCATAAGTAGTTTTAGCTGAGGCACTTAGTAAATTTAAAATAAGTATATTTTTTATCATATATTCCTGTGTTAATCCAAGGCGGCATGTAACAAAAAGCGGAATGTTATGAATTTTTGGCGATGAGTTCATTAACGACCTGACCAGTTCAGATATCAGGAGTAAGTAATCCGCGACGAGAATACTGTAACAAGCAGTATCAATGCATTTATTCTTAAAAGCAACATCATTATTTGTTTCACTTTATGAACTAATTGTTAGTATAACTTGGAATTGTGATGTAGTAACATGTTCAAGTTCATATTCTCGTAGCGGTTTATATACTTCTGTTAAAGAGATGATTAGGAGTATAAGAACGATATGGATGATGCGCTGGTGAAGTAGGCTTACCGTGTAGTGAAGCCTTCGTAATTTTGTTTGGGCGAGTCGTCCTGAGGGCGGAAGCTGGAGAAGGTTGGGCTTTGTGCGTTGTGTTCCTGGTTGTAGTTGGCGCCGTTGCTTTGCTTGTATTCGGACTGAGGCGAGTACGGGGTTGCGGGTTTGCTTCCGTGGATCGATTGGTTCAGTTGGTGCACGTCGCGGCTCAGTGTGCTCACGTTGGTTGCGTGCTGGCTGCTGTAAGTGCTGTTTGGACTGTACGTCGTGTTGGCGAAACTGCTCTTCGGACTGCGGAATCTGAAATGTTTGAATGAGCAGATAAGTATAGGCGGTTTTCAAAATAATAGTAGTTGTAAAATGCTGTGTAGTTCAGCTTAGAATAGCACACACACATTTCATCCATACCACCAATTTTAACTCCTTCATCAACAACCTTTATTTCTCAATTTGTTCCCCAATAACATCTTTTTGTCTACTCATACTACAATTTTTGTCTAACTCTTCCCAGGATTGATAGCCATGAATAATATGTATGTGTGTATGTAAAAATCCAAGTAGGTGTAATACTGACCTCGTCTGCACGGTGGCGGACGCGTCGCTGGAGTACCCGGCGACGTGCACGTCCGTGTCCGTCTCGTCCCCGGACGTGTCTCCGGCACGCAACTTGTACTTGGCCTGGCGGATCGCACTCAGACGACCGCGAGCCTCTTCTAGCTCTTTCTCAATGCGGAGCACTTCCGACCTGTTTAACAATGGACATATTGTACTGTAATCTTTCTTGCGGATCTATGCTAATGCTTAAGTAAAGTCATGCTATTTCGTCAGAATAAAGATTTGTTGCAACATGTATTATTGAGATTTCTTTGTTTCACAATTGAATATATTGACATTTGTATCTTTATCAAATAATATAAATATTTAAATTAGTTTACTAACTATCGTATAGCAAAAATATTGTTTGCAAAGGAAATTTGATTAATAACGTTTTGTCATTCTAATAAAAAATTGCGTCATTTTGTTGTTATCTGCTGGAACTTAGTCGATTTAGTTCATTTGGAATAAGTTAGTATTACCAGGCTGCGCTCCTCCTCGCTCTGGATGGAGCAGCTAGTGTATGTTAACGTGACGTGTGTATCAGCTAGTGTGTATGTGTGTGTGGTACCTGGCGTCGATCTCCTGCGCGATGCCGCCCACCATGCGTCTGTTGAGCACCAGGCTGCGCTCCTCCTCGCTCTGGATGGCAGACCGCGCGGCTCGGACCAGGTTGTCGGTGGAGCGGATCACCTCCGCGCCTGCGCTCTGAAGACGCCGGGTCGATTCTGATGACGGGTCCGCTTTCACCTGTACCAGAATATATATGTTATGTTATGCCAGCGAGGGGTTCTAGCTCGGGTATGATGATATCAACATAGTCTACCATAGATGGCTTAGTTGGAGTCAACCGATTAACGACTACTACGCTGATATTAACGAGAACGATGACTTATCGTGTACCTCGAAGCATGGACTTATTAGAATGTTCGAATTCACAGGTGGAATTCATTGATAGAACTCATGACCTCCGTCCGAGTCATGAGCGACAAAGTCAGCCACTACGGCGACAGACAAACAACACAACACATACATACATCAAAGCCATTGGTTTTCAATACCGTAGGACGAGACGATCGATAGCCATTTTATACCAAGCAGGCAAACTTCTTGATCTTCATTTACATTCATCAATACTGAATGCTACCTTTTCAACCATGCCTATTAATTCTTTACACAGTAGACATCTGCATTTTTAGAATAAAAAGAAATACTTCAGTATAATATCTTCTAGTGCTCTAGTGTTAATAGTTTTGTTAGGTACTTTTATTTTTTGTCATCAACATTTATTAACTGAAATAAAGAATTAATTGACTAATTCTAAAACCTCTAAAAATACAGAACCAACGGAAGTACCGACTTTCTTACTCACGGCCATAATTCCCATTGGGGAAGGCAGAGACTATCGATCGTCAATTTGCACGATCTTGATAAATCTCTCTTGCTTCCCTTACATTCATTATTCTTCTCATTCATGTTCTTTTATTCTTCTCACTTTTGACTCTCGCCTTTATAAGAACGATTTCTATCTGGTCTAGAAACGTGCTACGACGCCGTCATCTGCTAACAATACCGTCTAACAATAAAGAAACGGAAGTAACAATCATGATAAGCAAATATTATGTAAAATCTGATCTTACAAAGTAGTGACAATAGGTAACTATTGTTAAGAATCATTTACATGAAGATGATCTAAATCTCAATATGGAAATTTGCTATTAGTGTTCATTCATGTCAATTCATTCCATTCATGAATGGAATTATTAACATAAAGACAATCTAAATTTAAATACAGAAATGTGGTCTAAGTGTTCAAGAACGGAACCATTTACATGAAGATAATCTAAATCTAACATTCTTTATATATTTACTCTTTGTATTCCTATTCTTCATGAAATGTGTGGAGAAGATAAGTATCTAGAATACGATTAATTTTGACATAAAAAATAAAAATTAATAAAGTTTTGGTGTTTCGTTTTCACAATTTTACAGCCCTAAAAAATAACCACCTAGCCTATTTTACTATCAATGATTGGCAAATCTATAAATGAACAAAACACATATATTGTTGTCTGGAAGAGATCGCTCTTAGTGATAAGACCGCCAGTTGTACTTCGGCTTTTATACCGATCTTTTTTTGTAATTGTTGTTTTTTGTTTTGTAAGTAGCAATAAAGAGTTTTATTATTATTATTATTACATGAACACAACACAAATAAGTACAAAGTTAACACAAGCCTACCTTGCAAGCGACGAGCAACTGCGCAGTGGAGCTAGCCACATGTCTGGCCGAGGAGATGAGCCGCTCCTCGGAGCCGGCGCCCTGCACCAGCGCGTTGGCAGCCTCCACCAGCGAGTGCGCCGCCGCCGCCACCAGCCGCGCCGCCGACACCAGCCCCTCCGACCATTGCCCGTCGTCGGACGAGGACGCGGGGCTGCGCGACACCTTGCCCTGCGACCCAAACACCATTACGATAATACTTCACTTAGTTACGAGCCAACAACTAGTTAACACGTAACATTCCATGCTACACACAGTTACTACTTCACCACTTAGTGAAGGAATCAATTTACAAACTAACCATGCGCTGTGTTACGCGGTTATATCGTGAGCTCGAAGGCTATAAAGTGCGAGAGATAGTGAGTTGTTGTTTAAACGACAAGCGTGGCACTACTGAATTATTCACTATTTCAGTATCACAACTATATAAATGCAAAAAGGGGGTAGTTCGAAATTTGTAATAAATTCCTTAGCCACTTTTATTAAGTCGCAAAGTTTTTGACTTGAAATATTGTTAGGATAAACTACCATAATAATATGAATAAATCTGACACTAAATTAAATCAGAAACGGAATCAACGATCATTATCCACATTGCTTTGGGATGATGATAATAATAAATTACCTGGTCAATAAGTTCGCGTTGGGCCGCCGAAGCAGCCCGGACGAGAGCCGAGGTTGCCGTGATTATGGATTTGGCTGCCTCTAAAATCATCTCATCAAAGTTCAGGCTCTCATCAGTTTCCTGAAACATACATAACACTAAAATAATAAAAATTGTTACCATATATAAGTCAACAATTAAGCACCACATCATAGACCATGCTATTCGAAAAGAACGACGCTACGAATAAAAGTTATGTCGCGATCGTCATCCAATCAGAACGCTTCTTGATGACGCGATCTCTAATTGTATTGGCTAACTATATCCCCTCCTTCAACTATCAAAATGTAATAAGCAAGCAATCTCTGCTTTTGCATATAATTTCAAAACCACACTAAGAAAATGTTCTCATTTCTAATTAGAATTAAAGCATTTTAATCGTTTTGACGGCAAATACAAAGAATATCCAACTAAATACGACTTTGGGGTAAAGTGGAACTATGGACAAGAAACATGGACGCCTGCAAAAAAGACTACCTTAACTTGAAATCGAGCTAACAACGGCTGCGATCAACTACATTTACATAACAATTAATTGTAGATTATTATTTCATCAATTTAAACATTTTTACTTCGAAATCAACAAACAAAGGAATAGAAACTAGTATTAGAAACTTCAAGACTATTATTCGACACCGTTTTACAGAATCTACGGGCACTGCATTTTTAGGATAATAACAATAATAATAAGGTTTAGGTTAAGCACATGGATTATATTATAATTTGCGCGAGTGGTTCAAAGGTTCACTAATGTGTAAAAATGATATTAATTCATAAATATAACTCACCAGCGATTCTATCGTACTCAGGGACATGTCTTTAATTTTGAACGATATTTAGTAACATACAAAAATTTAATTATAAACAGCTAATAAGCTAAGTAAATACGGCTTACACCCTGGACATTTAAGCAAGGACTGAAAATCAGGTCTTCGACAATATTGTACTGAAAACCATATTCTTTCATGTTTGAAACGCAGTGCAAAGATTTAAAGATAGCGTCTCATGATTTGTATAGATTCATTATCTCAACCATCGCAAGCTGGTTGCGCGCGCCCCGACCCTGTTGTTCCGGAGACCAAGGTCACGATCTCATTAGCAAAACACTTGCAAACGCACAGAAGTTTACGTAATAATCATATAAGTGTGCACCCTGTCTAGTTTCGACCGCTTTCTTTCAGATAATTGACTTCCGGCAAATATCATTGTGTGCGTGCACTTTTAGACAGTGGAAGCGAACGCTAATTTATTTTATTACATAACCATTTTGTGGAAAATTCCATAGAATCTGTAGGTTATGCAATTTTAACATCAATATGAAATCCCACTTTTTTGGTTTTACAGGTTAGGTTTCGAGGTTATGTTTTAGCGATCACAACTTAGTATATATTGTATCTGTATCTGTAACAGTGAATATTTACATACATAATTATCATATATACATATACTCAATACTGTAAATCCCTTAGAGTGATAGCCAGAGCTACTGAATTATTCACTATTTAGGTAATCAGAGCTATCTATGCTAAAAAAGGTAGTTAAAAATTTAGAATTAGAAATTCCTCAGCCAATTTTTTCAGTTGAGTGGAGAAAAGATAGTAGTGTAATGCCGGCTCAAAATGTCACTACACCTTTATACCCACGAGCGTCGTAAAAAGCGACTAAGGGTAAGCATGCACGGATCCAGCAAGAAATTAAATGCAAAGTTAACTACATTTTTCTATTACTTCAGTCTATACAAAATAAGTCATAAAAAGGATCGAAGTCACCCAGAGTGTAATGGAGAGGGTTATGTTAAATGTATGAGGTGTTTTTATTGAGGTTCACTTTTAGATGAATAGATCGGGTTTTGTAATCAAAAACGTCGTCTCGAATTGATATTTCATTTTGCACTTGTTTGACACGTAATTATTGTTACTTTTGACAGAAAAGAATCGAACATGGGGAAATAGGCTCCGGCCTATTTATCGCTGTCAGTATATGTATGTATGTTTAATTTAAATCAGATTAACTACTTCAACTAAAAGACTCAAAATTTCACGCCGAATATTCCCGAAGGGGTTGGCAGAGGTTCTGATACTTCTGAACATCACGTGACATTGTCATCTGGTGTTCAGAGTACCCACGTTTTGTACTCACGTGATAGGGGACAGGACTATCGCCGTTTTGTACGAATACACTGTCACATGCATAAGTACAACTTAGCCTCATGATGTTTTTTCCCCTCACCGTTAACAACCATAATAAATTAACCACACATATCTATGTCTTTAGAAAAGACAAATTGGTGTAGGCCCGACCTGGGATTAGAACACTAATCGGTGTTCTACCCAATGAGCTATCATGTCGTTGACTACTTCAACATATGAATTCAAGTTTGACTTTTTCCAATGATTATAGGATTATATGCTACTGAGGTAGCTTGCCCACAACCTTAATTAAGGGCTGGATCCGGCCCTGAGGGTATGGGGCTTTTTAAAGTGGATGCGATTGGAGACCCATCACCAACGACACTTTATTTCTACCATTTGGTGCCCTATCAACTTCCAAATGTGGTTGAGGAGTTTCTAGCTCAGAAGCTGTGGCGACCCCTTTTTGGAATTTATGGCCGTGAGATGTACATAATTGAAAGTCGCCTTCTATAAACGTTCGCGGGACGAAATGGGGGTAGCGCTATTCTAGGCCGACAGTATACATCTATATATGTAAGTATGTATTAAAAATTTTTACTAGACTAAATTACGCTTTGCTGTCGCGTTTCTTCTTCCGTGGGTGTTTGTAAGAGGCGATTAGGGGTAAGTGACTTTATATATTACACATATTAAACCAACCAAATATGCGGTTAGACACAATTCCCCTGTAATGGTTTTTATCTTGGTAGAAATGACGTGATTTGTGAAAGGTGCGGCGTGAAAGATTGCTATTGTAAAAAAGATAGAAAAAGGAATGTTGAGATGGTTTGGGCACATAGAGAGGATGGATGACAGTAAATTGGTGAAAGAGATCTATAGAGCGATTGTGGGAGGTAATGTGAGTAGATGACTACCACGGAGGACACACCTGGACCAAATAGAGAGTGTGCTTAAAAAGGCCGGCGTCCGAAGTATGAAGAATAAAAGAGCATGTATGAAAGGATTGCTGGATGTAAAATAGAATAATGAAGCCAGAGAGGTTTGCCGGTATCGTACAAAGTGGCGATCAATAGTCCTGCCTACACCAGTCCTTCAATTTTGTTGATTTTCATTTATCGTTTTCATTTTGAAATAGCGAAATGTTTTGCATGTATGACGTCACGCAGAGGCTCCTTACTAGATGCAATCCATAGCCAAAGTCCAAGCTCGATTTTTAAAAAATAGTAGTGACATGAAATAAAGTGACATTTGACATCAGTTCATCTGTTATCTAGTCATGAGATAATCTGTTATTTTTCAATCACTATGACTATCGTTCCTGCTCCAATAAGGTAACTGTCACCTCAGTCACTTTTAATTTTAAATAACGACCGTCATGATCTATCGCTGTTATCTCATTCGTACCTTGTTGTATCGGTAATGAAATAACATGGAAATAACTTTAAAGTGGTATTATTTCCGAAAAATGTTTTGTTACTAAGTGTTTAAAAATACATAGCGACATGATAGTCCAGTGGGTAGAACACCCGCCCGAAAAACGATAGGGCGTGAGTTCCAATCCTGGGACGGGCCTACACCAATTTGTCTTTTCTAAAGTCATATGTGTGGTTAATTTATCATGGTTGCTAACGGTGAGGGAAAACATCGTGAGGAAACCCACATGGCTGAGTTGTACTTAGTCATGTGACAGTGTATTCGTACAAAACGGCGATAGGCCTGCCCCCTATCACGTGAGTACACTGTCTAAGCAAAACGTGGGTACCTTCACTGGAAACTAGATGGCGCTTGCCATGTGAGTTCAGGAGTATTGGTACCTCTGCCAACCCCTTCGGGGATAAACGGCGTGAACGTTTATGTTTATGTTTAAAAATAAAAAATATATAATTAAATATTGAGATGCGAGTGCTAACCATTGTCAAGCTTTACAGTCAGTTAAAACAAAGTCACTGTTAGTTTTAAACGATACTTTATTGGAGCAGGAACGACAGTCACAATGATTGAAAAATAACGGTTTATCCCATGACTAATTTAATTACCAACAAATTATTAGTTGTAAAGCATATGCTTATTATGATATATTATTTTTAGAGCCTCTGCGTGACGTCATTCACATAGATCTCTTCTTTTTCATATATTACAATTAATGTCCACTTTTTAATTAAATGTATCGATTAAAACATCAGGAAACTCTATTTATTTTATTTATTTATTGTACACCAACAGCGAATACAACAAACATGGTAAAGACATATAAATATTTCATAAAGCCAGCTGATCATAGATACAAATTACAGAACGAACGTAATTAAGGCTGTTGCCCTTAAAAACCCTAAAAAGTACGTTAGAAAAAAAATAGTATTAGACATTACAAAAGCAGGTCTAGTAAAACATATAAACAAAACACAAAAAAGACTATGACATGATGATAATAAAGGAAAATGTGTATATAGGTATGTGTATATTTCTTTAATATTGTATATTCCTTGTTATATATCTTCATCTGAAACCTCAACTAATTCTACATTCCAGACGGTTAAGAATTAGCCGATCCACATTATATGGTGCAGATCAGTTTATGCGCTATTGAACCAAATCAAAATCTGTTTTTTTTTATATATAATAAACAGTGATTAAAGTGTCTCTTCCATAACAATATATGTGAAATTAAATTGTCTCTAGTAGAACTTAATATTGAGGAAATAACTACAGCTCTATCGCAAATAGAAACAGTTCTTATATCTCGTCCCTTAACTAGTATTTCCACATATCTGCTAGTTGATTGACAGCTTACTGCGCCTGTATGGCTGAGAACAATATCCGTCAATAATCTGACACGTTACCACAGTCTAGAGCAAAGACTGCAACATTTATGAACTCGATTGTTTGTGGAATACTTTGCAGAGCTACAAGAGCGAGCCTAATGGAAAATAAATACGAAAATATAATATATGTCGCAGGAAAATCGTCAAACTCGTTAACTTATAAGTTTTCTTGGAAACTTGTAAGTTGACGGAAAACCGTCAAACAGCAAGCGAATTTACATCTTACCTGATATTTTTTAGGAAACTTGTAAAATAACGCACTCAACTCAGGACACTTGTAATTGGGAATCTTTTTTCGACAAGTTTCCGAGTTTTGAATTTATAATTTAGGAAATTTGTAAGCTTCCTAATGGCTGCTAGTGAAATTGTTAACAGAACCAGTTACTTATGCTGGTTGGTTAAGAAGTGAGTTGAGCAAAAAGCATGAATTCAAAGTAATGACAATGTTTTAATATTTTCAAATATAAATGAGGAACTGGCCTAAGAGCGTTTCAAAGAAGGGTTTCCTAGCCGTTTATCTTAAGATTTTCCTGCGACATATATACTAAAAGAGTACAAACTTCCTCCTCTGAAATAGCGATTGGGCAGGATAATTCGATCAAAGAGAAACAGGGCATCGCTAGCGTTGCTTATATACAAACTGAGACTGGTGAGCAGACGAGCTTACGATAAGATCAGTTCACTCATTGTTGATGTCGAAAGCCAGTGCTGAAGCGTGAAGGCAGGGGACATGTTTGCGCTTGGTTCACGAACACCACTTTCTAGATCTTAAGAACAGAACTGCTACTCACGAAGGGATGGGAACTATGTACACGTACGACAATCATTACATCTATTTAATCAAGCAAGCAAGCAGAATCAAGAGAATCTCATATCTTGTTACAGTAACCAACGGTGATAAAATCATCTTCAATATTCTTCATTTGTCGCTGAGGAGCTCGATGCGCGATGACTGTGTCTGCGTCAGTATAATATGTCTGATACCTGGTTGAATTGAAAAAACAACCAAGAATATCAAACATATCTTACCAACTAAGACCTGATTGTCTTTCTTCGACAAAATACTTGTGCAAAGTACATCTATATTTAATCTTCAATGTTCTTCCACACGGGTATGTCGTAATTGAAATGATAAAATGAAAATTATAATTACCTGAACTGTAACACTCTTTCTCGGCCGCAAAGAGTCTAGTTTTTTGGCGGCGGCATCGATTGAAGCGGCCGCACCGAGAAGTTCGTTTTCAGCAATAACCGTTGGGTCATCTGGATCTACCCAATCGGAGCCTGTAAATAAATACATAATGTTACATTGTACTTGTTATATACTCGTACAATTAAATTTAGATCAAAAAGTGAGTGAAACCTTTGAGTAGTTCAGCAGCGGCGATGATGTCTGCGACGGTGTGCGCGACGCGTCGGGACAGGTCGGGCAACTGGGCCCGGGCGGTCACGTCTCCGCCAGCCGCCTCCAGAACGGACGACAGCAGCGCTCTATACGCTAGAGCGGCTTCGCGACCCGCGTTCAGTGTGCGCACACGTAACTCCTCCGTTTCTGCGCCATAAGCTGCAGCCTGGAAATTTTATTTACTATTTAGCTCAAGGTTCAATCGAAAAAAATACACTTTAATTTATATAAGAAACACCCAATTTATATCAAAATGAATCAGGCAGTTAATTACCTTGCACGAGACGAGTAAGTCGACGACAGTCTTGCGACCCAAGTTGGCAGCGGCTGTGAGTTGGTCCTGCTTGGTGGAGTTGCCGGCTGCAACGGCTTTCGCTGTGGCTACTGTCATTTGTCTGGTTTGGCGAACTAACTCCTCGGGAGATGCAGTGTACTTGGGTGTATGGGGTGACATTAGGGTCTAAAACATGATTTCTATGATTAATTTACCGATTTAACGAGTAATTGTTATTACTTTTTCAGAATGATATCTGGTGTACTTACAGTGATTTCCTGCGATATGGCTTCAATAGTAGATTCTAGAGCTCGCATACCCCGGGTATGTTCATCTTCTACTGCTTTTACTGTTTTCAATAACGAGGTAACGTTCGTAACCATGACCTATAGAAAATTTAAAATTGAGTATATTATATGTGAAAGAAATATATATTTCCATCTACAACTAGTAAAGATGGAGAAGCAGAAATATGAGTTAATATTCAGCTATATAACTACCAGAGTTTTCCCGACGAAAAGAGTTAAAATATTTATAATATTGTCAAAATACTCATAAAGTTCATAGAATAAACATAAATATAACAATGTGAAACGTGTGAGTGACATATATTTTGTGAAGCTTTGGGCCACCAACTGGAAATTCAAACTCTAGTCAGTATAAACTCTTACGTCGTTTTATTTACATTTTGACTACGCAAGATGCCAACGACGAAAGCGTCATGCTTCAGCAGGAATCCCAAAAGCTTTCAGAAATATGTTTATCTTTATGCGGCTAATTGATGTCAATATTGAACTTTTAATGTGGCGCGGTTTTAGTTTACGCAAAAATATAATAAAAATGAAAGCTTGTGGTTTTTGTCTTGTTAATTAAGAAGATGTTGTGCTAAAAAGCAGACATCACCAATTACCATGGGATGAAGGAAGATATAGCTAGCTGTTGATAGAGAGAATAGAACGGAAAATCATGCCACACTAACACAGACAACCTATGTTCTTGTTCTAAAACAAGTATCTAATGGCTAGTAGTGGCTCAAACAAACTATATCAGGATGAAATGAAGTGTGAGAGACAGTGAAATGGCGGCTCTAGACCGCAGACACAATAAACATGACAACAAATTGTTTATGCGACTCCAAAGCCCGTTAGATGGCACAGCAAGCATGAATGTCACGACCACCACTCCATGCCACGTCCGTGCGTTATTTGCGCAAGGTAAAAAAAGACTCTGACCGACTCCGAGTTGTTGGTGGTGACGTCTTCGGTCTCCTCAAACTGATGTCGCTTCACGTCTTCAATCATTTGCAACTGTTGCAGCATGCGGCTGCCGGGTCTTCGATGCCGGAGGCTATTTCTATAACCGACTACGGCACGAATGCGGCTCAATTCACGATCATTCGGCTCACTCTTATTTAGAATAGCTTCATAAAATTTCCACCAATTGTCGATTGACCCAAATTGATGCTCACGATTTTTTAATATATCTTCGTAAATAGACCACCAATTGTTAGCATAGTATTCATTTGGGTAAGTTCTTGTCAAATCAAATATTTCTTGATTGTTATGAGTTTTTTGTTTGTTATTAATTTTTAAACAGTTTTTACCTTTTGTGCTGGAATACTGATTAACATTTTTGATAAAATTGTTACTTGAGTGAACGTTTAATATAACATTTTTGTGATAAGATGGTTGCCCGATAGAGTCACGCTCGAGACTTGGTGATCGATCTTCACGAGGCACTATATTTTCTTTATTTGGAATTTCAGTAAATTGTACATGTTTATTTACAACATTTGTTTTAATTATGTTTTCATAATATTTTTCAAGTCGGCAAAGCTCTTCGTAGGACTGATTACTAAGGTTTAAGTTTGCATTCTTATTTAAGTTAATTTTTATATTCGAAAGAGCTTTTAATTGCTCTATTAAAGGATCAAATCCATTGTAAATAAAATCCGATTTAGCAAAATCAATTAGTTTAAGAACCATGTTTTCATACTTTTCGTTGTATTCAAGTTCTTTGTTTATTGTCTTAGACATGTCCACTTCATCAATGAATTGTTCCAATGTCTGTTTTTCTCGTTCATATCGGTTTGTTTCATTCCGAATATCTCCAAGAACAAGTTCATGCCCACTAAACCGTTCTAATTCTTTACGGGTTTCTTCCATTTTTTCTAAATTTCTCTTTGCGAGGGCTTTCCACCACTCAGTGTCATCTTTAAACATTTTCCAAAACTGACTTATGTTACTGTTTGGATTTTGTGCTATTTTATTATCATTATCTACTATTTTATCTATTTCATTACTGATTACCATTTTAGTTGGAACTAAAGATTGTTGCTTTTGGTGTTCTGTGATGGTCATTTTTGGGGAAGTGGCTTCGATGTTTATAATAAGATTAATAGGCTTCACTTTTCGAATTCTAAACGTAGGATTTTTCAATCTATGTTTAAGTATTTTTTCTTCAAATTTGTTTCTTTTAAATTGTAAAACATTTTTATTTACTTTAGTATTCGGTATTTTCATTAAAACAACTTCCTCATCATCATTATCTGTCTCAAGATCTTCAATAACAAGTGAAAGGCGCTTCATTTCATCATCCAATTTGGTTTTAGCTTCTTCTCTAAAGCTTTCGTCTAATTTGATTTGATTCGACGCCTTGTTTGTATACTCAACAAAGAGATCAATTAACTTTTTTAACTCACCTAAGAATATATTTTCTCCGTACTTCAAAACTCTCCAATCCATATCGAGGAGACTATTTCTAGCAACAATGTTGTACCGCTCGTTAAGATCATCATCTTTCGGTCGACTAATAACACGTGCAATGTGGTGCGACGACTTTATCAAATTTTCTAAATAGCTTATAACTTCCTCACAGTTATCGTGGAATACAGAGGGGGATATATCGTCATCTTGGCTGGAATAGTCGAGTAGCCTAATGAGCTCGTCCTCTAGATCAGATTGGTTAATATCAGTTTCCGAGTCACACGAAGTGTACTCGGCCCGGGCGGCCAGGTGCGCGGACAGGCGGCGGGCTTGCTTTCTCATAGAGTTGTTTCTGGCGGGCAGACTCCAACGCTTGCTGGCGTCGGCCGTTTGCTACAAACATCACTTCTGTATTAAACCACAAACCAAAACATTCTTTTATTCAAATGAGTCCAATATTGACAACAATTTAACTATGTAAAATAAGATAGGAAAACTATATTAACGTAAAATTTCACATCTTCTCTTTCTATGTTTACATATGCTATAGGTACCTTGGCAGAATGTTTAAGACGCTCCATATCAGGATGCGCGACATGCTTTCCGCTGGCGCCCTTGGTAGCGATGGCCAGGTCTCTTAACGCGCAGGCCACGTCGCGAGCCGCGTTCAGTAGCAGCACCTGCGGCTCCGGATTGGATGAGCCCAAAGACATGGCGCCTTGCTTCACCACCTCGCATAGTTGCACTATGGAATGAAACAATGAAGATTAGCCATTTAGATTAGATTAGAATCCAGGGTTCTGTATTTGGCTATAGTTTATCATGGGGGGCAATGGCGGGTTGGTAGACTATAGACTACTACCGTGATAGTAGCCGGGACGTATGAATGTACCCTTCAAAGCACGGAATCTTAATTTTTGGATAATCAAGCGATGCAAGCCTGCAATATACTTCCGATCTGGGTTTATTCTTACAAATTAAATTTATAGCATCCGGGAATCCAACCCAAAACCTTTGGATTCGAAGCCTTGCGCCTAACTACTAGACCACAAAAACAGTTAAAATAATAATTTACCAATTTTTAAACCCTAGGTAAAAATGTTCCTATGTCAGCTAAAAATGTGTTACTTACCGATCGTAGAGACGGCGCTCTGAGCTGCGCTGGCAAGTTGCTCCTGCGTCCCAGCAGCTCCTCCCACCAAGCTCTTTGTGTCTTCCACCAGCGTTTTAGCTGTTTTCAGGATGCTCTCACGGTGATCCGAGAACGTATCGCCTTGTTTGTCTGAATGCAGGGTACCTGGATTGGGAGCAAATGATGTCAGTTTCTAAGTTTATTTAGAGTATATGCGGAAGGTTAATATGGCTGAGTAATTACCGGCACTAGCGAATAGAATGGTAGTGTCGAGGTCCCCGATAATGGCGGCGATTGTAGCTGCAGCGTCAATACAAGCCTGTGTCCCACGAGAGCCGGCTTGCAGGGCACCCAATACTGACACCACCTGGTAAAAAATTACCATAAGAATATTTTTAAGTAATAATGAATTTCTTAAATTCAACCAAAATGAAAGAAAGGCAAATGCTTACTTTTTCGTTAACCAGTTTCGCATTTTCAGCGACTGCGCGTTGGTTCTGGGATACGGCAGACAATCTACAGTTTCCACCAGCTTTTACCAGCTCTGATATATTTTCACCTAGCTCTACTACAGCTGTGCGAATTCTGTGAAATGGAATACAAATTTAGGTAAGACTCATGATAAGATTTTAAGTAAATTCAGAATAAACTTTAGAAAATGAATTGTACCTGTTAGCAACATCAGCGTTGGGCGTGGTAGCTGATGCACCAACACTGTCTGCAGCGAGTCGCTCATATTTCTGACACATTTCATTTCCGAGCTGAACTAATCGACTGGCGTCCGTCGCAGATTTGGCCGTCTGAAAAATAAGAATTTGAGTGAGTCAGTGCTCTCGTTTTAGAAATCAAAAAGGTGGAAAGTAAGGTAAAGTAAATAGAAATTACCATATCAGTTGATAGACGAGCGATCTCCTTGGCAGCGCCCACCATGCGGGTTTGGTAGTCTACGAATGAGTCGGTCTCGTCGTAACTTCCAATCAGAGACATCCTACAACATTTATAAAGTTACTACACATGTTCGAGTAACTTGGTTGCACAGGAATATAGAAACGAAAAAGTTTATAAAACCGCAAGTGCCATAATAACCAAAGAATATTTAACATGTATATTTTAGGCGAAGTATTTATGAATTTAGAAAAACTACTTTGTTACTTGAATTGACGCAATCAATCTGGACGCTAATCAGCTTTGTGTAATCTTTTCCAACGTATTTACACAATCAAAGCTCTCATCAAACAAATCTGCTATTAGAATAACGTTATCGCAACCTAAGAGAAGTGGTTAGGCTTTTATCAGTTGCATACTGACCTCTGATCAGTAAGCCGGGCCCGGCACCGCGCCAAGCACTCCAGCATGGGCCCCACCGCACCATGTTGCGCCGACACCTCACGCACTGTGCCGGCCAGCTCGCCCAGCGCTGAACGCGCCAGACCGCATTGCGCTTCTACTTCGGGGTGAGCGCTTGTTGCCTGAATAATGGAATAACTCAGTTACTATCTACGAGCTTTATATTTCACTACAATTATCAGACTCAAAAAAGGTCTTTCGAGAGCTAAATTAGCAAATCGAAACAAAGCTGTGTAAAGAAGAGTATCAAAAAGTTGGTATATTAAGTGTATTGCTATGGGACATTACGAAAATGACTGAACAAGCCAATTGGAGTAGTTACAGCTTGTTGAGTCTCTATTATATTTTTTTTGGTTTAAATCTGAAAAGTAGTCATCCTTTAGTAATTTCCAACAACGGTGTGTCACTAAATATTCCGTTATTTAGCCTTACAGCTTTTGAAATAGTGTGTTATTAGTAAATGTTTCTGTTATACTAACCCTCGGGTTCCCGGCAGCGTGCTTGGCAGCGTGCACGAGCGCGGCCAGCGTCTCCAGCACGGTGCGCGTGCGGTCCAGCAGCGCGGCCTGCGTCTGGCTCTCCGTGATATTGGATGCTGCGCCCACTGCGCCCGATACTAGCGGCTCTGAGTATGACACCTGTACCATAGAAAAATAAAGTCCATTCATTTTATATATAAAGCAATCAAGTTTGAACATATTAATAATTTCTAGACCTTTCAGTTCAATGAAGAAATACAAATTTCGATAATTATCGTTAAAATACAATTTTGAAAGAAATTTTTGCATTTCAAACTTACCATTTGGACAACTGTATGTCCCAAATTCTCGGCTTCACTCTTAGCTGCAACACGGAGTGGCTCCAAACGTTCGATGATTTCCGTTGCGCTGTTCTCTATTTGCTCTGAATAACCTGCATAAAAATAACACGAGTTAATGGATACATTCAACTATTGTATTAATGAGACACTGATTAAGTGTGTAGGTCAATATTTACCTTGCAATGAATTGGCCTTCCTCTGGGTGAGTTCTTGCCCGACTGCTGCAATAGCGGCCTGGTCTAAGTCCCGAGTCAGTTTTCCGAGTGTTTCTATGGCTACAGCACATTCTCGTTGTCCGGGTGCTTTTTCGCTGTAAGAAGACCATTATAAACATAAAAATATCGTCTCAAGTAAAACATATTTGAAGTTTATATATTCCGTTGCTGCTTGCACTTACCGTATGTTAGTGACCAAAGACTTGATACTGTCCGAGACAGTTTTGCTGTGGGATGCCAAAGCCTGCCATTGGGAGCGCTCGCTCGGATTCAGTGCTAGAACCTTTGCAGATTCGATCATGGAACACGATCCGGATATGATACTCCTGTAATACAATAAGTACAAATTATTTATTTTTCCTCTCACATGAGTGTATGGTATAGTATTATGTGAGACATACCTTCCACATTCGAGTATAGCTTCTTGAGCGCGTTTTCCCTGCGGTGATATTCTTGCTGGGATGGAAGCGAAGTCAGGACTGTCAGCAAATTGGCAAAGACTGCGCACTGCATCTTGTAGAGGACCGGTGGCGGCGGCACAGCGAGCACGGTTGGTCTGTTACATTTTACATATTAGATATTTAATCTCAAGATATCAGAAACTATTGGTTTAGTTTAGCCTAATAAAAAAAAACAAAGAATATATCTGTTAAAAAACGTATTGGTATCATTAACGACTTATTTAAGAATTGCACAGAAACAAGGCATTATTTGTTAAGAAACCTATAAAGTTATAAACATACATTAGTCTTGATAAATACCTCGCTATAATCACTATCCAGCGCCTTGATCTCCTTGACGAGTGCGGCGGTGCAATTAGCCACGTCCTTGGCAGCCTGTACAAAATGGCGCTTGTCCTGTGGCCTGGTGGTCTTGCCTGAGGCCAAACGGCACGCGTTGCATAGTGCGCTCGTGTGCTTGGCAATCACTGTGGCCGCGCTTAGCACCTATAACACAATACATTATACTCTCGTCTGACATCACACTTTATACTCTAGTCACTTATGTATGAGGTATCAGGTAGGGAGTTTTATTATGCAGGATCGTTTATTGCCTGGTAATTGGGACTTATTAAAATTATTAAGCAACCATGTAAAGACAGACATGAAAATTGTGCGGTCCGCATTTTGATTGCTTCTTTTAGGAATAAACTATTTTTGATAGCTTCAAACTTTACAAAAGCTTATTGTTTCTTTCACTGCAAAATAACTATACAATAATCACAAATAGCACAGTGCAGGTAACTCACTGGCAGTTCAATGTTCGGTGTTCATATCATACACAGTATAACTCAAAATCCATATGTATGATTGGAAAAGTTGGCAAATGTGCGTCATTACTAAACCGCATCATAAACATCCACGACATATTTGCGTCATAGTGTTAAAATTATACACGGTTGAATAACATTTAACTGGAGCATTGGATAAAAAGTGCATAATATATAGCAAAATACGTTGATGTGGCAACAGCATCGGATTGTAGGAATGATCGCATTACAACAAATTATATCAACCCGGATAGTAAATTAATTCAACAATTATAACTAACATAATAATGCACAATTTTTGGATTTTTAATAGTTTTTCATACCTGTTGTTGACCGCTAGTGCAGTCACAAAGAGCGGCGCACGCTTGTTCAATGGCCACTTGAGCGCGAGCGAACTGAGCTTGGTCTACCAAGCCTGGCCGGCCGGCTACACTGGTCTCGTCCGAAACGGCCACCTGTGAATTTAATACTATATAAACAAATCGGCCTTGGTATGTATTGTGAGCTTCAAAGGAATGTTTGTAGAAGTGAATTTTTCGTAAATAGGACCGACTTTTTCATTGTATATTTTGTCTTTGATAATGAATTGCCATACCAACAATGGCAAAATGTTTATATCAAAACGTATTTTCTTTTTTTTTCTGAAAAAATATTTCTGAAAGTCAGCACTAATATAAAGATTATGGTAGGTAGAGATACTCCTTAATCAAGCTTCATATTCCGTATTCCGGTAGTGATATGACCAAAGGCCTTACCAGATAGGCGGCTTGCCCCGTGCACTCGACGAGGCCGCACACAGCGTCGCCGACACCCCGTACGCCGCGCGAGAATTGTTCGTGTTCGACACGTTTCACTGCAGACGCCATTGATGACATACCTTCGCCTGCAACAAACAATACTTTACTAGAGGTATACGCACTACAAGATTTAAGTTATAATACCGCCTTGTACTTGATGATTTTACAAATTTTATTCTCCACTATTATTGATACAAAAGGTTGATTTAAAATTGCATTCATAGATATTTCACTGTCTAATAAGTGATCTACATGAGGAACTCAACGTGTAATTAGGGGAAAAATTTAAAGACATGTGTCCAAAGATAAGTTATTGAAAATAACACGAGAATGTGTATTGAAGTTCATTATCAGTTTCATCAGCTTCATATAACTTTCAGGACATTAAATTTATAAGAGTGATTTTTAATTGGTATCTATCTATAAAATGCCATAAAATGGCACTCACTAAGCATCTTGGACTGCTCGAGCACGGCGTCCAGACAGCCGAAGTAGCCCAGCTCGCACACGGGCTGCGTGGGCGCGTCCAGCAGCGGCCGGGTGGCCTCGATGCTGCGGATCGCGGCCGCGCACTCTTTCTGCCCGGGGGCCGCTGACGTACATACGTCCACCTGGACAAATAATTTTGAGAATAGGCACCTAGTAATAGCACGAACACATTTCTAAATATCACAAAACTAATTAACACCATCACTTAGGACTAATTATGCCACCAACACATTTATTTCCCGTGCTATTATTTCTTACAATACAAAATTTTCCGAAGCTGACATTTTCAATTTATCATTAACTCAATTTAAGAACTTTTGTAAACAGTTGGAGTTTGTTGAATCAGCCGATCGACCCTAAATGTTTGAGTCATACAATTTTCTCTTAATATAATTATTTGAATTTATATTTATTTATTATATTATATTTATATATTTACTTATTATGTTATATTCATTATTAAAGTATGTATTTTAAGTACTTTCATTCATAATTATCTTATATATTATTAATTTATGTATTTTTAACCTTGAAAAGTAAGTATCTTATTTAGGTATATTTTATTATCATAAAATATTGTTAACATTATTTCCTAAAATCTCTAGGCATATTTTGTAATCTTGTAGTGTTTGTTTGGTCTGGTGGGAATGACAATATAATTCATTTAACTTACTTAATTTAATCTGTATAAATTATCCATATTACGACTGATGTATAATTGTTTTGTTTTCAATAGTTATTTTAATTTGCGTTTTTCTGTATCGTCTGTATAACAATTGGTAGAAACTTTATAGGTCAAGAACTTCTCTGTATTTTTATCTTATTTGAAATATTGTGTACCGTTTGTTTCTCAAATAAATAAATAAATAATAAATATATTTACTAGTAAAATTATTGACTGTAGTGGCGCCTTTTTAAGCACGAACCCATTTCTAATATTGGGTATCGGTTAAGGAATCTTGGAGCTTTGTGACCTTTGAAGTGCTAGGCAATGTGGCTGTGCACCCATCACTATTGATCCTTCATTTTACAATACTTGTCTCACTCAAATTCTATGTTCTAAAGCTCTGGCTACCGTATGGTATTGGATAGGTATGGTGAGATTTAAAAAACACTTACGAGACGGTTGATACTTTCGGTGACTGCACGTGCAGCTGCAGCTAGTTGGTTCTTCGCGTTCGGGCGACTCACGTCCTAAAATTAATACAAATTAATAGAGGAGTTTCAATGCGTATTGACTTAATACATATTTGATAGAAAAAACTTACTTGACTAACGGATTTAGCTGTTCCCAACAGCTTCGCCGAGTTGACGGTAACAGTTTTCATTGAGTTGATCATTAGTGTTCTGGTTTCTGAGTCCTACAATAATAATGAGTTTCATTAAAATATTCTAAAGCAAATAAAGATCATCACCTCTATATCTACGTACAAATACTTATTCTATTACTTATTTAATTATTTATTTTTGAGATACTTGTTTTAGATTTTTTCACCATATACTCGTAGACTTATCCTGTTGCAAAAGGGATTGCTTAAGGATGAACTATAACTGTGAACTTTTATTACCTCAGCATGCGCGGCCATCTCGAGTGCGGCGCCGCACAGCATATTAAAGGATTCACCAAATTGCTGCGCTTCCCCGCCGAGCCGGGCCGCTTGCTCAGCAGACTGAGCGACGCGGGACGCGCCGCCCGCCAGCTCGGCCGCCGCGCGATTCAGCTCGGATTGCAGCTCGCTGGTAATATCGTGTCATTAATAAAAAAGATATGTCTAACACATTGGAACCGAAATCAGATAGTTTGGATAGTCTCGATATGACTTGAACTAAATTAAATAAAACTCTGAATTTTAGCTTTGAACTATAAACATATTATATCACACAGACTTTAACAGAAGTCAATTTAGAGTTCAGTTTGAATGTCGTTCGTCAGTTTGCTACGTGTACATCGAATCGTAGAAACATTGTATTATTAATATACTCCAACTCTCATTTTGATTATGTTATATATATTATTAAAAGGTGGAAACATACCCATAGGTTCTATCAGAGGTCGGCAACTCTCCCATATTGAGGATGTTGAGGGTCTCGTTGATATCCTCCATTACGTGTTCGAGTTCAGTGTGCGATGGAACCGCCTCAGTGGTTCGTTCCAGACCCTGATAAATATGAATGAATCAGGCTTAGGACTATGTTGCTAAGTATGAATTAAGCAATAAGTAATACAAAAAGTTTAGGCCTAATATTTACAAGTAAATTAAAGAATTGCAAATTTTTCTATTTTTTTAGATAAGTCCATCTGCATACCCAATTCTTGTCAGGAGGACACAAGATAACCACAAAGGTAATAATCCTCCAGCTGCTCCCAAACACCTTAAGATTGACTAGCAGCTCTATAAGGAAATCACGAAAACTAAATTTAACGGGCTTAAGATTGTCTATTAATGAAACAGTAGGATAGGTAACCTCAACATAAAATAATGGGAAAATCAACGACGTATTTACCTGAGAGATATCCTTAGCGATGTTAAGTACGTGTTGTATGTCAACGGTCTCCGTCGTCGTCATGTACCGCTTCACTGTCTCCACCAGAGTCAGCGATGAATGCAGAACTTGTTTGCCTTCGGTTATTACTCTGCAGTAAATATTGAGCATTAATATTTTGTTACTATATCGCAATATGTTTTGAAATAAAACGATTTCTATATCAAACAGCAAAAGAAGATTTTTTTTAATTCAATTAATTGATAGTGATGTTGAATTTTAGATGACTATATACACTCAGTACACGGGTCTATTTACTAAATATTGATCATATGAAGTTATTTTCAAACCATTTACATGTTGGTGTTTCTTAGTACCAAATCTACTCTCCTGCATTTACAAGATGATACTGACCTAAGTCGGTGTGTCTGCGCATCGCTAGCGGCGGCGGTGGCTCGCAGACCGGCGGTGAAGTCCCGCAGCGAGCCGGCCAGCGCCGCAGCCGAGTGCCCTGCGCTGGCGGGCTCCTCAGCGCGCGCGCCCGACACCAACTGCGCTGTGTGCGCCGCCGCTTGCCGCGCTGATGTGCGCACTGTAGCTGCGCCCCATTCCGCCTAACACAACGTATATGTTATACTTTTACGTAGAAGATGA
>OY755170.1:14678536-14706774 GCA_963576735.1 Bedellia somnulentella
GGCGCGCCGTCGCACGCCTGCAGCAGCCGCTCCACCGCCGTCGCCACCTGCTGGGCGGCGGCGCGCAGCTGCTCGCGACACGCGTTCGATGACAACGTCGGCGCCACTACCTGATATACAAACATTGCATATCACCTTGTGTTTGTTACGATTTTTAAATTATGAAACAAAGATGAAGTATTTATCCATACCTTGGCACACGCGACGAGCTGGCTCGTGGCGAGGGCGCAGTGGGTGGCGGCCGCGATTATGCCGTTCTGCAGCTGAGGTTCGTCCCGACATTGCGCTGCCACGTTCTTCGCTTTGAGCACCAACGCCGCCGTCGTGTTTGCCACCGCCTTGGCCAGCGATAGTAAGATATCCTACGATCACATATACATGCTATTACTATCACTTAATACTGCTTTATATGTAGCAACAATGACAAACCGAATTGTTTAACACGTTTTAGTAGGTTATTGCCTAAAGCATTCCAAACTTGTTTAGTTGGGTGAGCACAAGGTAATTTGGCATCTTTCTATTACATGTGTATTGTACTTATCCCGCAAAGACGAATTACGCCACATTGCTTCTATGTCAAATTAATACTGAAATTATACTATACAAAGGTATATGAAGCTACTAACACTTTGATATCACACTTTACTAGCACTGTAAGTATTATTAAAGATCACCGCTTTCTGAATTGAAGGGGATATTAGTAAATTTTATTTAGCTGTAGTTATTATATTTTTGCTATTACATTCACTTTTTACAGACAGTTAGTCGGAAATAAAACCCCAGCAAATTAACAAAGCAAATGTATTAACAAAAATATTCACATTAGCACAATTAAAATATATCAAAAAATAAGTTTTTAGGGGTGATCTGTGTGAAGTAAACATTTAACATAATAAACACTTTGACTTCATTATAAATTTCTGTTAGCTTGCAATATTTGTTTTTTTAACAGTATAGAAGATAAAAATGACAAACTATATTAGTAAAAACTGACAGGTCCATAAAGTGTTCCCACTAACCAGTACAATCAAATGTTTAACATTAAGGGACATTAATACAAATGAACTATGAATACCTAAATGGCTTTTAAAAGTGCATATTTACCAATAAATATACATTAAATTATTATTCAATTGAGATTATCTGTTCATCAATTAGGATTTCTGATCAATACCATTTATTACGTAAATACCTAATCGGAAAAAACCTTATAATTAAACTATGTCTTCAACGCATGTGCCTAGACTAGATGAAATAAAGCATGGCTTTGTACATATACAGCTTTTGGTTTGTACACTTCATTAATATAGTTAGTAAAATACTAAACAATAGTTTATATTAGGACTAGATTAGTTAGCAACCCAAAATTTCAATATTAAGTTCTCAGTATAATTAATTACAAATTAAACGTAATACGATAAGGTAATGTCAGCTATACTATTGACTGGAGTCTTTTATCTATCTTCCTACGCACATCTTACAGGTTTTTGGTTTTATCCAAAAACCAAGTGATTACGTTTACTTCTCTAATACACATCAAGATTCTTTTCTATTAAATCGGAAAAGAGTGATGTGGCCACAGTTCTCATTTCTTCAACATAAAATATAGCTAGTTAAGTATATTAGACCTTAAGCGTGACTATTAGGAAAGTTGAGTCTACAACCGAAATATAGTATAGGATTCAGACAGAATCGAAACAATGACCATCCTCGGGCGTGGCCTCATTCGCGGAGCACACGCCGCTCGGCAGCAGATGTTGTACGAGGAACGCTATCAATACAACTACTACGGCTATCAAAAACAGAATGTTAAGCCAGTTTTCCTTCCAGATAGTTTGCAGCTCCAGCTCTAGACAAATACACCGCGGACAACATTTCTCCTCAGTCCGCGGACAACGCTTTCGACAATATTTACAAAACCCTTTCAACTCAGCGTTGCCCGTCGTCTGAAAAGTAGGGTTATAAAATATTCTTATTTCAGTCTTTCCTTCTTGCTTGTCTTTTTCATTATTCAATAATACTGTAGTTTTGCGATCTCTCATTTCGCTAGTGTAGTACTTTTCACTTCTTTTAACAAAACTCTCAAGATCATCTCGTTTCTTTTTATTTATTTCTGACTTCAAAAAGCTAACTTCACCTTTTTCCATAAACGTTTCGGTAGTGGTGAGCACACGATTATATTTATCCAAGTTAAAGAGTTTGAGGTTGACGGAACCGCTCACTTTAACCTCTGGACCCGTTCTAGTCACATCGTTGCGGATGCTCTGACATTCTATTTTCTTAGAGGAGTTATGCTTGTTCAGTTGCTCGTTTATTACATTTTTCTCTGTTGTACCCGACAAAAAGAACTGTTCCCGCAAAAGATCATTCTTTGTCTTAGAGTCGAAATTAACGTTCTCATAATCGTGATCGTTCGTATCGATGTCTACGTTGGCATAGACGTGATGGGCAAAATCTGTTTTGAAATTATATATTTTGTCGGAGGTATCGTTTCGAGGGTTAAGGGCGGGGGATGGCGGGTGAGACAGGTAGTGTTGGCAGTTTTCGAGGACTTGTCCTAGCGTGGAGTGATCTTGTGAGTTTTTCTGTGCGAAGTGCATGTTGGAGTAGTCTAGCGAGCGGTAGTAGTCGCTGTCGGACTCCTCGAGGATGACGTCGAGGCGCTGCGGTGGCGGCGGGCCCAGCCACTGCCGCGTCGTGTCCACGTCCTCGTACAAACCATCGTCATCTTTGAACTTCTCCTCCTCCGCGCCCACGTTGAAGTCATCGCAATACGCATCCTTATCTCTACTGAAGAACACCTTGTAGAAGTTGTCGTAGCAATAATTTAGCTTTCGATACAAGTACGACTTTTTCGTAGTCCTGGTTTTGTTGAACGTGTCGCTGTGTCTAGTTGTTTTTACCTGAGTTTCCTTGTCCTCTTCGGTCTCTTCGCCGATGGTATGGAGAACACTTGTCGACGCTTCACCTACGCGAGACGCTGCATTCAAAAGGTTCTGACGAGGCTATAAAAATAAACAATTGAATTAGTTTTATGATTATTTTATGGTACCTGAATTATAAACCAGTATTTTTTTTAATGCTTACCTCCTTGGTTTCTGGTTCCGCAGCTTTCAGAAGATCAGTAAAAGCGCTGCAAAGCTTACGAGTTGCGTCTAAGAGACGATCGCCGTTATCTTGGTCGTCCAATAGTGCTGCCAGCATCTGCACACCTATAAAAATTATTGTAAATTTAATATTTATGAATAATTACAAAATAAAGGACAATAATAGTAAAAGCATAATAATTAATTCATACCTTTGCTCATCTCTGGAAGGTTACTGGTGATGGTAGTAATGGCTGCGCCTACAGCTGTATGATCGACTTCTTCGGTGGGACCTGCACATAAAAGCATAAAGTTAATTGTTTAAAGATAAGCCAGAAAACGCATATATATATTAATTCTGAACCGATATGTTACCTGCAGTAAGTGTGACTACTTGCGCAGTGGCGGCGTTCATAGCGGCTATCTGAGATGTGACCAACTGTTTGCTGGAGTCCATCGTACTTTGCTTCCATTTGATAGAGCCTGCGTCACCACCAAGCTCCGGTAATGATGCCTATGAAAACAAATAAATATTATAACCATAAGCAGATAGCAACATTATCAAGTCAAGAAATAGATTTTATGCATATAATCTAATAGTTAGAGTTAGTAAGAAATCGATTTTATCCATATAATCTAATAGTTGGCTTGGCAGCCGTACTTATTTTTTTAGATAATATGACACACTTAAACTGATATCACTTACCCTCGTTAGGTGCGTTTCAGTTTGCTTGATGATTTCTCTTCCTGAAGTGATAGTAGAAAGGAGAGCGCGTTGCGGCTCTGACAATACTGACGTTACTTTCGTCTGCTGACTCTGGGATGCCTATTTACAAAATTTAGTTAATATTGTCGAATAAAAACGAAGGAGATATACCAAGTAACGCATAATAGGAAGCTACATACTGTGTAATATTACAATTGCAATCAAGCTTGACCAAAATATAGATGGAAAATTTACCTACACAGCCTATTTCCATCACTTTAGGTCCAAAATGAATGCGTGGAACAAATAATTTTCTCTGTTTAGCTGTAATTTATTGCATAAATATGAAAAACAGAATAATATAAGTAAAAAATAAAAGAAGCTTACGGTAGGCGGCGCATGTCCGGTTATGATCTGTCCCGAGATGGTGGTTTGCTGAGCGCTGATCATGTGACCCATGGCAAACGATTTGGCACCTACATCGGCACACAGCCATAACAAAGCAATAAATTAAAATCGCTAAATCATATATTACAAAAGCATTGCCTACTAAAAACAACTCTTTTTTGTTTTGAGGTGAAATTGGCTTGCCGATATGAAAATACAAGAAATAAAATTGTGCCTGTGATTAAGCATGTGAAACGATTATAATATAACCAATTTCTTATTGAAGCACAATGTGGAACCAAACTAATAACCAAAACTACTAGTGTATAGTTGCGAAAACATGATTATTGAAATACATACAAATTGCATATTTTTACTAATATACTATGTACAAGTAGGAATAATTGTTACCCTCAGCTCCTGGTCTCAAAACGGCCGGCTTAGCCACAGACTCGGTGTTCACGCGGCCGGATTTGAAGGTATCGTGCTGGATTATGTTAGCCCTACAACAACATACAATTTATATATTTTCTGCGTGTAAAAATTAAGGAATATGGCAAAGTTATTTAATTAATAAAATTATAACAAAACTAACTCCTAAATTTATAGAATTGTCTACTTATTACAGCCTGATTAAGTCAGAGCTGAATGTAAAATTATCTTTCTCTTTGATTATACTCATATTAGAAAAAGACACATTTGTTCTAAGATTAGAGATGATGATCTTTGAGAAAACGTAATTCTATTATAAATTTGCTTTAAAATAACAGTACAATAATATTTTTTACTTCAATATTGCCGCATCTAAAAAAGAACAGAAATCAATTAAAAAGTAATATCGGATACTAACTTGCTGGGCGAAACAGAGTCTTCCAGCATAGCTGAACCCTCATCCCCCTCGATGCCCACGTGATCTTTAGCCCGTTGCTTCCGTAAGATAATGTCGATGTATCCCGCGATCACCTGCAGGATTTGCTCGGCCTCCGTCGTTTGCACCGAGTAGTATTGGTCGCTGTAACATATATCAAGGTTATCACCACACCCGTGGACTGGAGCCTATCCTGAATGTAGTGATTACATCATCACTCACTAAATCGTCCTTCGCACTTGTTTAGTTAGGTTGGTGGAGTTTAACGACTACCTCGCCCTCGAAGCCTTCGGGTATCAAACCCAAAGGTCATAAGTCACGCTAAATGGCTAACCATGTAAGTTTTAATATTTTTATACCTATTCAATCTCTCAATACTGTTACAATATCATTGGCGCAGAAAGATGATTTTCAAAAATTTAGATATAGAAAATAGAAATAACTATGGATATCCTTAAATAGAAGGAATATCCTACCTGTAGTCACCAAAGTCAAGGGTGAAGGTGTTAGGCGATGCACACCAGCGCCGAACAGTGGTCAGTGGCCAAGACTGCAGAATCTCCTTAGTCTTCTCATCCAGACGAAGAATGGAATCCTTGGTCACGCCCAGCAAACGGGGCACCAGTTTGTTTTTACCCTTCATTTTTTCCTGTGAAACATCAGTTATATTATAGTATGACCTTCTTAAGTTCCTGTTCCTAAATGTTTGAAGTTATAAGGTGACTTACTTTAACTAAGAAGAAAGCCACGCCATAGGTTTTGAGCGAGCGAGCCGCTTTGGTATAGAGGACCTTCGAGTCGAGTTCACTGAGGCCCGCGTGCTTGCGATGCTCCTCGAAGATTTTCTTCTCGATTCCTTTCACTTTCATGTATGATGCAGGTAAAAACTCTTTGAGGCTGTAATATACATTGTTTAATTAGATTTTATTTTATTAACGTGTTGGTTGATATAAACAAATTTTTTAGACAGTAATAAAATAAATGATAATTCTGTGCAGGCTTGTAATAAAGAATTAAAGTTATTAAAAACTGTAGTTATCATTAGATGTTATACAACGTCGTAATATTTCATTACATACAAAGTGAGTTGCGAACAAAGTTTGTGTTTCTATTTAACGAAGCTAAGTGGTTGTGCGATACCACCCTCAGCGCAACTATAAATAGATTTTCATTATGTCTAATAGTTTGAAAGGGTGAAGTCTTACATGTGGAGGCAATTGGGGAAAATACAAAATCAATTTTATTATTTACTTACTCTAGGAAGCCAGGTTTGTGTTTCTCCTCTTTGTAGTCACCAAATTGAATTTGACACTGGATGCCGGCGAACTCGCAAGCTATTGAGGAAATATCAAATTTAGTAATGTTCCAATAGCTGGCTATGAAAGTTTATACTACACAACCGCAACTAATTTTATACATGTTTTATAAGTGCTGTAGTTAAGAGTTGTATTTGAAAATAACAACTTTATTGCTTCCAAAGGGAAAAAGAATGGCATAAAGAGGTTAGTAATTTAACACTAACATCCTTTCAAATCTAAACCTTTCTCTGTTTTAAATCGCCAATAGTTGTAATTTAAACGTGATTATGAATTGTAATTATTTGTCAATGTTTTTGATATATAGAAAGTTTCAAACCTATAATTTTAAAACTTTAAATTGTAACTTGATAAAGTGTCCCTGTTGACTTTCAAAAGCTGATCTTCCTGACTTAGGTTGCATTAACGAAACAAGACTGACTACAAGTGCTACCTTTCTCCTGCGTGATTGGATGCGTCCCGTCCAGGATGGTGTCCCGGGCCTGCACGTAGAGTAAGTTGAGCTGCACGGGGTCGCGCGAGTCCACGTTGCGGTCCGAGAAGAACAGCTTGCGGCGCAGCAGCAGCGTCTCTGACACGTCTACGCCTTGCTCGCGGAGCGTCTTGGAGGGCTCCACCCAGTTTACTGTGTAAGACGTTTTATATTGGGATATGTATGCTAAGAAATTCAGTAGTGTCTTCGAGATCTACTCAGTTTACTGTGTAACACACATTATATAAGAGCCAGCAGTAGCGTCTCCGACACGTCCATGCCTTGCTCGCGGAGGGTCTTGGAGGGCTCCACCCAGTTTACTGTACACACATACATCATTTTGGTAAATGGGTACTAACAAACACGCAACACACTATATGCGTACTAAGAAAGTCAGTGGCGTCCGTATGGCAGTCAAATAATGAATCTTTTGAGTATTTATATTGTTTTTTTTTACAATATACAATTTAATGATAAAGGTACCTTCATCATCGGTTTTAAGTTTCTTTCGCAATTGGTCCATCTTTGCGTCCCTTTCTTTTTCTTGGTGTTTTCGTTTCATAGTCAGAGTTCCATAATTTGGCTTTTCACACGGATCAGCTTCCTCTTTTTGGTCTTCGCGAACCTATTACATTAATCATTTTAGTTAGTAATACATTCCACATTTATTGATATTATGCCTCTTGTAATTGCCATTAAGTTTCAAGAGTTAAATATTTAAATTAAATCGACTCACCAATCCATATTCGTCATAATTTGTAATACCAATTTTGGTGCAGATAACGACCATCAAGTTGGCAACTATCTGACTGTCATCCACTAACAGTGTCTTAACGGTTCCTGAAACAGTGAACATAATCAATACTGGTCATTGGACACGTAAACGTATCTTAGGAAGCGTATCATAGATGACAGGTTGTGCTACTAACCGTCAAGCATTTTCACTCGCAGATTTCTAGTTTTCTTGTTATATTCGAGCAAATCTCCATTATGCAGAATATAATAGCCGAGACTACGAGTGGGCTCCAGCCAAATGCCTTTTTTGTTGTCTTCCACTGATGTTAGAAAGAGACCGTACTCTTTCGCTGTAAATGACATAAACTTTAATGAGTTTTACGTTTACAACATCCGATCCAATTCATAGAAATGAAACTTACGGTCTCCTTGGTTTGCTTCCAATATTTTTTCTCTAATAATACGACAGGCGTCGTATACCGTAGTGGAAGGATCAAACTGCATGGTTTTCACCACTTTGCCTCCTTCTAACGAGATTTTCAGTGATAGTGTCGCCATTTTGCTAAGTGAATATGCCCTGCAAATACGAATACTAACTGTAATCTAACTGAATCAGACGAATAGAAATTTACATTAATCTTGTATGCTAATCTAATTGAATAAGACGGACATAGCTCTAAGGGTCCGAGGCGGTGCCCCGGAGACGCGCGGTGACAAATAACAGGGTTTCGTGATGTAAATTTTATTAACTGCAGAGGGGCGGGTTCATTGTTTATCAAAAAACTTGTGTATGGTTGCCGGTAAATTTAACTAAATGAGTCTAGACATTTAATGAACGCGATATATTAATGACCGCGTAGTAAAAATCTTTAAGTACTAGAATAAAATAGAAAAAGACCTGTGAATGGTAGCAGTTTCTAATTTGGTGGTAGATGGGGGTTCGTCTAACGAGACAGCGCTACAGCGGCGCCTGCGCTCTTGGCTGAAGGATCGGTGGCGTTGTACCGCGCGGCTCGGATCTTTTTGGGGTGAGCCCTGCCATCAAACATTTGCATGTAAATTAAATAGTTGAGTCACTTTACTGACATATTTATACGCTTAGAGACTGTCATTAGTAAAACGATTAGACGATATTTGATGCTTCATATGTACGATAGTAGTAGACCTAATAGAAATAGAGTCTAGTATTTTTAGGCGATTGCAGAGCTATTTTCATTAAAATACGATCGAGGAAAATATTGTGATTCCGTCTTTTGTATAGCTTGAACGTGTATCACATTAAAAAAAGGAAACATTTAATATACCTATTATGAAAAGTGGAGAATATTTCATTTTTAAGTAACGGGTACAGATTTCATAATGAACGAAACTATAGGTTAATATAACCACCTTAGATCTCAGCAAGCGTCGCCAATTGTCGTGAAGGGCGTGCTCTATGCGCTCACGCAGACTTTGTCACGTGACCGCCGCCACCGCCGATGTTTCCAGTGACTCGCTTTCCAATGAAATCTGATGACAATAGAAAGACATGTTATCATAAGGTAACTGGTACATTGTAAAATATAATATTAACCGGTGAGATTAATATATAACATCAGTGTTGCAATTTGATGATCAATTTACGAACAGTAATATAAATGACTCAGAAGTACATACGGGCGGGCACACCTTTCTATCATACCTGGCTCTAAACATTCTGAGCCAACTATTTATTATAGTTTGTGTAGGTGCTTTACTACACCATCGGCGGAGAAACTGTTGGGAGCGACGCTAGCCATTTTAAACACAAATGCGTAAACGTAAAGTTTATTTTACTCGTAAACAATGAAAACGATGGGCCGCTCTGCGCGAGCACAAAGATATTTTTGAAAAGATATTAATAGGATTGGTTGAAGTTGTTGCCTGTAGTAAGAGAATAGTGTATATTCGATTTGGGTTGACGAACTGTCGACAGTCATGTTAGTCGCTGCAACTTGTTATACGTTGAGTATTAAAATTAATAACGTTAAGAAAATGCTGCCTAATGATCCAAATAGACAGTGCTATGTTTATTATAAGATTCTCGCTGACAACCGCCCAATATTTTTTGATAATAACTTATCAAAAAATATTGGGCGGTATGTATCATAGTTTTATAAAAGTGAATAAATTCGTAGCTAACACAGTAACGGCAACGATGATTAAGAGTATTTTTTAATGACTAACAAAAGTTATTGACACTAAGGCCAGTCTCTCAAAAAGATCAAAACGATAATTTAACGTTTACGCCATATGCACCCGAAGGCTGGCAGAAGTACTACTACTTCCTAACATTACGTGCAATAAATAATGTGACCTAGTGTTCAGACTACACACGTTACAGAGAGCAAGGCGTAACCTCTTAGTAACTAATATTATACTTTATAAATAAATGAAAATAAAGCATAGCTATATATTTTTTATGTTTAATACTCAGGACTTCATAAACATTTCAAAAACAAGATAATTGAAAGATTATATTCTCGTTGTGTGCAATTAAATCTTAATATATCAAAGTAAGAAACTGGTGTAAATCCTTTACATGTCTGCTTTGATAATAAATTGAATTTGTAACATCCATCAGTGACTACATACTAAGTATGTAGCTGTGTAAATATGTTTGATTGATTGACTTATTTTTCATGTCTCTAATATATGAACATATATTACCATGATAAATGTCAATTGCTAATGAACAGCAAAAGAGAGCGTGTCATATGCTAATTCAAGTGCTATGAAATAAAAGTTAGCACATTACTAAATACCCAAGCCCATAAACTTTTGAAATTGAAAGTGGATATTGCCCATTGCCTCCTCACTAGTTGTATGCTGCAGCCCCGGGAGCGTGTTGGAATGCCATCTCACGAATAACGATGACATTGCGCTGAACGAACACTTTTACGAGAGATATTAAATTTTGCATAACTTTCTCGGGTTCACTTCATTTCCAGGAATGTACAGCTGGAAGATTTTACAATTTTTTGATTTACTGTTGAAGGAGTTTGCACTGTAAGTTAAGGATTGAATTGAAATTGAATTTATGTCGTTTTTTTTAAATGCGTACTTCACATATAATATACTTATTATAGCTGATTCTTGTATAACACAAGAGATTAGACCGCCAACTATACTTGAGTTTAAGAACATGTTTAAATTGTAATTCTATTTTAAATTATCGATCGCGTAGTAAATAGTTGAACAGTGAGCATGGATCCGTCACAATCCAATAGCGATCTGTTTCGGGTTCGCAAACATACATACATATACTCACGGCTATAAATCCCTAGGAGGGGCAGCCAGAGCTAAGGAACTAGTAATTCCTCAGCCACTTTTGGAAAGTTGAGTGGGGGAAAGATGGCAAAATAAAGGTTGTTGGTGATGGGTCTCCAACCACATCGCCCAAAAATCCCTTAAAAGCCATAATACCGTTAGTCGCCTCTTACGTAAACCCAACACCAGAAATGGGGTAGTGTTATTCTAAGCCGACACTACACAGCTTTTGATAATATAGCAAACCCCTTTGATAATAAAGAAGTAAATTCAGTAGAATCTGAAATTAGCCCTTCTTACTTGTATTTTTTTCTAAATCTAGTTTAGCTGATGTTGTATGGAATACCTTTAGTTTCTTTTATATATATTCTTAATACCGGCGCCAAGCGGAATCGCGCCGGTCTGCCAGTATATGATAGTAGGATGTGATGGTCATAAGTAAATAATTAATAAACGTTATTTTGAATCATTACATAAAGTTTCATATATTCTAAAATGTCTTTTTAGGTTGTATTTAGAAAATTAATATATATAAAAATACTAAAAACTTTTTGCGTTATATATTCGAACATTTTCAAACGTTGTCATTACAAGACACTGATTTTATTACTATCATCGTTTTAATATCGTAACATCACAACACTATGAAATAGAGAAAAGCTAGCTAGCAGTTCTCATAGATATTTAATTTATGTTAAGTATTGGAAAAGTTTGCTTTAAATGCTTGGAGTAAAATGATCATTAATATTTAAGGTCATGTGCTTGTAAATGACTAAATATTTTGATTAATTTCAATCGAGTGAAGAACTTTTGGACACATAAAACACTCTTAGAAATCTCAATAAAAATCTCTATTTTTATTGAGATTTCTAAGATCTAAGTAATCGAGCGTTTTCTTAAAACAAAACGAATAAAGGATATATTTATCACCACAAATTACATAAAAATCGAATTACATAGCTCTAGGTCCAAGCTATTGATACAAGAATAGATGCGTATATAGTATTCAGATATATAGATTATTTAATAGATATTAAATGTATACTGTAACTTTATTAAATACTTGCCAGTTATATAAGGGTACAGAAAACCCAAATATCTCTTAATAGTACATCACACAAAATGTATGTTTCGACTAACAGAATTTAAGAAAAGCGCTGGGTTAATATGTTTTGCGCACCTGTTCATCACTTGAATTTATGAAGAGATCCCTTATTAAGCGTGTGTATTCTTCAGTAATAGCACTTATTGTCACTTAGTAATCTTAAGAGAAGTTAGATGACACAACCGATAATATATCAAATCCGAACCGTACTTGCACCATGGTTGAGGACCTTTCGATAGGAGTTCTAGTGAAGAAGTGCACAGATGGAGTGGAAAAAGTAGAGAATAGGCTAGGGGCGGGTACGCAAGAACAGATCTGCCTAGGAAAGTGTGACAAATAAGAGGAGCGCATGCGTAAGTAAATGATGGGCGGACGGGTCGATAGGACTCCGGCGCCGTCGCGTCTGGCGCCTGAGCCAGTCTACGCCCTCTCTTCTCAGCAATTCTCGCAGCCTCTTTATACACACCGGTTATCAGGAGACGACGCCGGATCAGATACATGCTTTATTTTGTACGGACCAGCGAAGTTTTACAAGTCTACACATATGCCAACGGCTAGATAGATTTGTAGAAAAGGACTTACTGGTTCTCTTTCGTTTTTTTCATCTAACATATTATATAAAAATTTAGACGCAACCGAACTAATCCTATGCAAAAAATTCAATATTAGATTCAAAAAATGCATTCTGATAGATAGGATAAGTAACAGCCAAAATGCTAATTTCGGAAGTAAAAAAGTAAAAAAAAAAAGTAAAAAGTGAAGTGCGAACTTAATTGTGTAAACGTACTTCTTTCTTATCAAAATAGGGATGGTAATACTTTTCTTTACATTCTAGATTTCTCTACTCGAGCTGGCTAGCCTTTTTGAGTTTTTTTTTGGGGGTAGGAATAGATCCGATATTTGACCCGTCATAGATGTTGCGCCAAGAAGACAAAAGAACGAACACATACACCTCATTATTTAAATTCGTTATACCTACATTAGAAGTAGAAAGAACAAGACTAGAAAGATAAGTTAAAAGGGTATGAAAGTGCATTTAGGGATATTAGGACTTGCGACTTTACTAACAGATTTTGTATAAATGGTAAAATTTCTGCTTTACTTTCGTTATACTTCGAAGTAATCCAAGTGTATAAGTTTTAAAATAAGAGATACTGCCGCTCCGAGCGAAGCCGGCCGCATCTATGAAATGTGCTCTTTACACGTACAAAATAGTTCTCGTCACTTGATACGTACGTTTTAGCAGAAAGCCCCCAAATCTTGTAATGGCGAGGGGAAAAATAAAATTGTTTGTAATCAATATCATCTTCCTTTTTGGTATTTGACGTGATCCGCCGCGTGCCCTGCGACCGGAACTTGTCACCATGTCCGTCTAAGGAAATGCCATAGTAAATCTTCTATTAGCGATTTGGGGGCCGACACGAGGGTCGAATTTGCTAAGAAAAGCAGCAATGGATCTGTCTATAATGTCCGGGTAAGTGACATCGTAAGTAATGCTATACGCATGAGTAGTTCTAGAAGATAAAGCCCTATATTTGCCTTTTGTGAAATGTCTGGAGATGTAAACTGCTAATGTTATCAAAATAACAAAACATGTAATCAATGAAACACCACTGCTTTTCATGCCAGAGACGTGAGTTTAAATCCGGAGTCGGGCCTACAATAATGTGACTTTTGTGAATCTTACACGGCTGATTTGTAAATAGTAATATAGTATTATAATCGTACAAAACGGCGCTATGCCCGTCCCCTATCAGGTGGATCCACTGTCCGAAGAAAATTTGGTGTTCTGAACACCAAGCAAAAAATAAGACATGCAACATTACTTATCATTTGTACCTCATACGCCCGATTTCTGAATTGAGTATTCCAGCTGAGAACAACTTAAGTATCGTTCTGTCGCATTGAAATCCTAACAACCGAATGAGACAAAACGATACTTAAGTCGTTCTCAGCTTGAATACTCAATTCAGAAAACGGGCGTTAGTGATTTACGGCGTCAACATTGAGAGTTTGAAGTATTATGATCTATTAGCTTAACGCTAACCCATTCAATGAATGAATTAAATCATGAATTCCTATATACTACTTCAAAGATACTTCATCCGTACAGTTCAAATAAGGTTATCTGATTTCGAAAGATAGTTTTCAATACAAATAACTAAAAAAGCAATACAATTAAAAAATAATAATTAAAAGACGCTGTGAACGCCTCTAGTGGTGAAAGCCGCGGGTGCCGACACCCCAGGAAGCGCTCCCGCCACCAATCAGCCGGCCGAGAGTCTCACCAGCCTGCCAATCGTGCCAATCGACATCTCTAATGCAGCGACAACTTAATTAATGTCCAAGTTGAAGCGAATCCTTCCGGATCTCTTCCGGTTAAACAAACTCGCCTATTGCTAGACAGTTACTTGTGTGCTGTTCGGGACTTAATCTCATTGTGATGACGGCAAAGCATTTGTATGCATGTATCGATTTTATTGATATCGTAAAATATTAAAAATGAAGTAGTCGAGGACTCAACACTATCAATTTCCTAAGCGTTTTTAAAATGTTTTACTTAGATCTGACAAACTTAAAATCTTTTCGACTTTTAGGTTGAGTAAAGTAAAGGTTGGATAACGAAAGATATGATCAAAAAATATTTTTGTGAAAACATAACCAATAAAACGAATCAAAAGCGTTAAGTAATATAATGCGTCAAGTCTAAGTAATCGTTGTGTGTTGCAAAATAATTTAAATTAAATGAAAAATAAGTTTTCTCCTCACATATTCATTATAAAGATAAAAGTAGTAAATATAGATTCATTTTTTTACTGTGATATTATCTACAACATGGTATCAAATTATGATTCATACTATTACGACTACTTAAACTAATCATTATTGCGTATCAAAATGTGTTATCTAATAACGCTAAATTTACAGACAAAATAAGTATGTTTTTTTTTATATAAAATCTCGTTATATAAGTCTCAAAGTTATAATTACCGACTCTTAATTATGAAAATTAGTTTCCAAATTTCAAGTTTCGTAGAAGTTTGAATTTCGCCTCCCCTAACTTTCTTTTCAAATAATTTCAATACCGATGTCACTTGCGCAATTTTTGTCAATACTTATTTGAGGCGTTCATTCGTAGCAACATAAAAGTTTGAATACTTATGAAGAAATTCAATTTAAAGGCTAAGTGGAAGCACTGAATAATTAAATAAGTTCATCAAAATCATGGGTGACCCAGTCAACGTCGATGGACAACTTGTAAAAAAAAAGACAAAAAGTTTATTTTTCAAAATAAAGTTAAATACTATCATTTTTTGAACGTCAAATTTTTTGTACAAATATGTGATCAACTGTTATATGTTTCTTTTTATAATTTTTGACTGAGTCAAAAACAAAATTAATGGAATTGTTTATTTTAAAGTTTTTATAAAAAAGCATGAGCAAATATGCATTTAAGTTATTTAAATTTTACCTAGGTACATAGGTATAAGAACATATGTGTTCTTCAACAATTAGCCAAAAAGCGGCCAAGAGCGAGATGGACTCGCTAATGAAGGGTTCCGTAGCAGCACTAGCAGCAGGTAGGTAACATAGTAATATACAAGTTTTTGTAGTTCGTTGTAAGTTTGATTGACGTGTTATCTACTATATAAATATAAGTCGGGTTTTCCTTCCTGACGCACGAACCGATTTCCACGGGTTTGCATTCGTTGGAAAGGTCTCGGGCTCCGTTACTATAAGAAAACAATGGTTCACGTTTTATGCGTAAGGCCTGTGATAGTAAAATTATTGTTATATATTTCAGTGAAATTAATAAATTAGGTAAGTAATTTGATTTATGACGTTTAAAAATAGAACTACTGGCTAGATCTCATTCAAACCAATTTTCGTTAGTAGTTTGTATAGTAATACACATCATATATTTTTTTCAGTTTTATCATGCCCATATTTTAGAAGTTACGGGGGGGGGGACACACATTTTACCACTTTGGAAGTCTCTCGCGCAAACTATTCAGTTTTGAAAAAATGATATAAGAAACCTCAATTTAATTTTCAAATACCTTTTAATAGGTTTGATGAAAAAAAAATTGAGTTTCAGTTCTATGTATGGGGAACCCTAAAAATTTTGGTTTTTTTCAGATTTCATTTTAAAATCTTAATGCGGTTTACAGAGTACATCTACGAACCAATTTTCAATAATGTAGTTCTTATAGTTTCGGAATAAACTGGCTGTGACATACGGACGGACGGACGGACGGACGGACAGACAGACAGACATGACGAATCTATAGAGGTCCCGTTTTTGCCATTTGGCTACGGAACCCTAATAAAAAAGGATCAAGTGTCACTTTAGGAACATTAGTGACGTATGTATAAAGCAAATCATAATGGTTCTGTAAGAGCTTCAGCGGTTTATTTCGTTTGAAAAAACATCACGAATAGTAATTGGTTTTCTTACAAAATAATAATATAAGAAAAAAAACAACAGTAAAAGCTCAAGCATGCTGCATAAATATAGTAGTTACTTATTGAGACATTAAGTGACAAATATTTCGGATTGGGTTTATTTCTTAATTGTAATTATACTCCATAAGTAAGTCAGGTTTTACCTAAATATAATGTAGATTTATGACGAAATATTTGAGGTCGAGACGCCATTAGCGTAACTATTCATATCATTATAACATTTAAAGGTCTATAAAGAAACATTACAGCAAGTTTGTATTTATACTTCAAACCATTATACTCCTAAAATCGAGAAAAAAAATTTGTTAACTTGAATTGAACTTCATTAAGTACTAAGAGAGATGGACACATCCTTTATATTATATTCGTAGTAATTATATAATTATCGAATGTTTTCTTAAAAATTTAAGTCGCTAGGAAGACGAAATAACCAAAATATTGTGGAGCAACTTTGATTGAATGATTGATTAAAAAAATTATGGGTTAAAAATAGTTTAGTTTCTATTGAAAATAGAAGAAATGCCTGATAATTACAAACAATATTTTCATAAGAAAATTGTATATATAATTTAAGAAGAATTAGTTAAAACCGTTCCGAAAGATTTTTGTTACAAACACGGGACACGAAGTTTTTATACATAAATAAGGAGTTAGACGTATAAGTATCATGTTTTATATTTTAGCATCATGCCTATAATATAAAAAATATACTGATCTGCACCACAGGTGAAACGTTATCAGCTAAACACCCGTGTGATTTGATTTCGTCGTAAATGTTTACGGTCAAATTAGTATGCTACGTCAAAAATATTCCTATTTCTAAACTAGAAAGCCTAACACAGAATAAGGAAACTTTATGAGGGTCTTATTTTATTGTGGATTTAGTTAACACATATTTACTGTTATTTTTTACTAACCCAATTAATACAGATTATATTTTATTATGCCAAGGGTTTAATATATAAAAGATAGACATAAAAAATTATACTCGTACACGTAAAATTTTGCTTGTGGTGTCTAATTCTTGCAAATGTGTGTTATCTTACAACACTGAAACGAATAAAAGTATTTTATTTACCTGTTTATCTGAAGTCGGGAGCTTAAAAATCAATCTACTGTTATATAACGACACAACCTGTTTCCGTGGCATAACACAATGAAGTCTATATCTTCCGAACGAGAAACTTAATTTGTGTAATTTAATTATTTTTATAGTACTTATAAGTCTGAATTGAATTTGTACTGTCTGTTTACGTGAAATAATATCTATTATCAAATCATTGGAATTCAAAACGACTAAAAATCACCGTAATCCATTGTTCTTAAGTTGAACAAGAAAAAAACCAGTATACCAAAATGAGGAATAAATGACTACTTTATTTCTAGTTGTATATACATATGCTCACGGCTGTAAATCCCTAGAAGGGCTTTACAGTCGTGCTAAAAGCTAAGGAACTAAAAGTTCCTCAGCCACTTTTGGAGAGTTGAGTGGAGAAAAGATAGTAAAATAAAGGTTGTTGGTGATGGGTCTCCAACCGCATCGCCCGAAAATCCCTTAATAGCCCCAATACCGTTAGTCGCCTCTTACGTACACCTACTGGAAGAAATGGGGTATTCTAAGCCGACAATACACAGCAACTTTTTAGTTTTCATTATCAGAAATGGGTAAAAGGATATATTTTCAAAGGTGTGAGAAAATTCTGGTTCTGAAATTTAACTGGGCTGTTGTAGGCTGAATTATGTGCTATGAACGATAATCTATCCTTAATTTAAAAACCTCATGTGGGGATTATTACTAATAAATAAAGAATAAATAAATAAAAGAAAAATTTCAACACAGACGCGGGTTTGATTCCTCCTTCCTCCGGGTCCTTTATTTATTGATTAATCTATCCTGGTAAATGGGCGATGATGATGATGACATTTGGTCATCTATTTATCTATTTCAAATAGTTTTAGCCAGCGCTCTGGGGTCAGAATAGACAAATATGGTTTGAAGATAACAGTTTATGTATCGTACTTTGACCAGAGACATAATGGTGGTTATTATGTCTATCTCAGATATTTGCAGGCCATAATTTATTCAACTAGAAAGAACTGCGTAAGATGTGAAACATGGACGACATATTGTGTATAATTGTTCCTTAATGAAATATTAGTTTATTTTATACGGACATATATATTAAATTTGTAAGATAAGTACTGAGTGAGAAATTATTATTTATTTTAATGTGTTTCGAATAAGAAAAATAGTAGGTGCCAAAAAGATTAACTTTAAGTGTACAAGAAACGCCCATGTATGGTTTTGCAGTTGCAAGAAATAGCTTTGGGCAGGAAATGAAATTAGACTTAAGTGTTTTTATAATATATTGTTTCCATGTTACGGTGTTATATTTACCGTAATTATCAATCAGACATATGGACCAAATAGCAAGTGTGCTCAAAAATGCAGGCGTACGAAGTAGGAAGATTTGATGAGCATGGTATGAGAAGATTGATGGATGTGAACGAAGCTAAAGAGGTTTGCCAGGATCTTACAGTGGCGATCGATAGTCTCTGCCTACCCCAATGGGAACTAATGGCGTGAGTTTATGTATGTATTTATCAATCATACATATCACGCAGTAATTGTATCAGATGTCAAAATAATTGCGTTTGTTTGAGATCGAACACCTTTTAGTTGCCGTTTTTCATAGATAATGGCCGGAACCGTTTGTGAAAATGACTTACACTTGGTCGTGTTACACTATTTTAATTCCTTAAGTGGTAAGGTTACAGGGGGGGACATTGTGTGTGACTTGAGAAGTTTATTTAAAGCTATTCTCTCGGGAATAGTAAGTTATTTGAGAAATCTTAATATCTTTTAAAAGACTTGTGGAAGTATGAGAGAAATATATTGAAAGATATCTTCTTTTATACTTTCTTATCAATTGTGTCGTTTTAAATCACATATTATTTTTTGGTGAATTAATTAAATGGTTTTTAGTATATAAAAAATGAGAGAACAAGAGCATGATTCTTTAAATTATTTTATTTATTTTGTCAATGCTTTGTGTAAATAATAAATAATTATGTATGCCTTTTGATACTGCCGTTAAATTTAAAAACTAGGTGATTTATACGCCGCCCAAGTTTGAGTTTTTCAGAAACCTCATCCATCATATTATATTATTATTCTAACAAAATCCGGTAGTTTAAACTATAGACAACTTTGGGAGCTCAGTGGGCAGAACACCCGCCTATCACGCAGAGAGGCGTGGGTTCGTATCCCGAGTTGGGCCAACACCAATGTACCTTTTTAAAGTTTTGTATGGTAAATTTATCATGGTTGTTAAAAGTGGAGGAAATCATCGTATGGAAACCCAGATGGCTAAATAGAACTTAATCATGTGACAGTGGATTCGTACAAAACAGCGATAGGCCTGCGCCGTATCATATGAGTACGACGATTCACGCGTTTATGCCATATATCCCCGAAGAGGTTGGCAGAGGATACTTTCGATCACTTCACGTTACATTGTCACCTGGTGTTCAAAGTGCCCACGTTTTGCTTGGACAGTGTACTCGCGTGATAGGGCAGACCTATCGCCGTTTTGTACGAATACACTGTCACATGATTAAGTACTACTTAGCCATGTAAGTTTCCTCACTATGTTTTTCCTCACCGTTAACAACTATGATATATGAACCACGCATATGACTTAAGAAAAGACAAACTACCCTAGGCCTGACCCGGGAAATGGATCCACGCCTGTCTGCATGAGGCGGTGCTGTTTTAGCCATTGAGCTATCAGGGTATATTCAATCAGTAATGATTTTCAGATCTTTAGAATAATTATTGAAATCGGACTTCTCTGACTTCACTATCTAAGCTCAGTTATTATACGAATTTAAAGCATGTTTAAAATAATACAGATTTGTCGATGTTTTGCTTAAGTTAAATAAAAATACAGTGGCGAAAGCGATATATAGAGCCAATGGGATTGTATTGTAAGTATCGTTGTATGAATCAAATCATAAACGCTTTACTATGAATGTATGTATAGTGAATGAATCTATGAAAGCTTATAAAGCTAGAAGCTAGGAGTTGGGCGGGCGGCGGCGGGCGGCGGCGGGCGGTACGCTGGGGCGGGCCCAGAAACTAATGCACGTAACTTTTAATGCACTTTTATTAGGAATTAATGAGTTGATTCAGGTGAATTACATTTAATGTCAGCCGTTTTTGACCAAATAATGGTTTTAGTAATCGTGCTGAATTTAAGAGTAGTAATGTGGTGCAGTTCTTTTACTCAATTAAATTAAACGATTTCTATTGCGGGTTCAAACTATGAAAAACTATAAAATGTAACAAAGTAAGATTTGCGATAAATAAGCGGCAATAGAGACACGCAGATACATTTTAGGATTTCAGTAGTAAGCTATTTCAAAGTTTATTAGGGCAAAACCGAAGTCCATTTATGTTTACGAAAACGGTGTATAACCAACCTGAGCAATTACATTATTTGCTGTTCAGACTGTACATAATTCATATGATTAAATAGCGTATTTAATAAGTAGATGGTTTAATACTGAAAACGGTCAATTATGTGAAAAATGTAACACTAGAAAAAAGAAAAATCTATCACATAATATATCATCGCAGTAGTGGTTTAAAGTAGAAACTTTGTATAAATATATCAATTAAAAAACTTAAATTACTAATAATAAAATATGCAAAATATAAAACATCTAAAACAACCACATTGCAGCAGGCAATACAATCAAAGCACATTCATTAAAATAAGCGGTAATACGAATAATAAAAATAAAAATTCGCAGGCAATTCGCAATAACATAAAAATAGGTGTGATCTAGGAATTGTAGCTGAAGAGGGTGGAACAACACGCTGGGAGATAGAGCGGGTGGCGGCGGGCGGCGGCGGCGGGCGTCGACCGAGCCGAGTCGACGGACTCTTGTCAACAAGTCGAGCTGAAAACGTTCACCACGTGACGGTACGGTACAAGTGTCACTTACCTCTGAACGGAACTGCGCCCCATCGCGGTGACTGCTTTCCACCTTGCCGACTACTTGCTCCAACGTGACAGCTCTCTCATCACTATTACTTTTTTAAATTACTAAATTGATTCATTTCACTGCTTAGGCCAGAGCATTTCTATTAATTTATAGTGACAAAGGCAAGCAATACTAACTGTTAAGGCACATAATTTAAAGGTACCGTAAGGTAAAACTTCAGAGGAGATATTTTTGAGTAATAAAATTGGTGAAGTATGAAATAAGTAGGTTTCGCAAATTGGGAGAGATGAGAGAGCAGAGGTCCGGATTCGCGAACGGACCGCAGCGGAATGTGTCGGGAGAGCGGAGTCGCGACTAGATCTAGCCCTTCGGATCCTGGACGCCACCGACACTTCCATAAGGGGAGGTTGGCGCTTGCGCGTAGCCACCGTCGCCGTCTCCCTCACATCAGCTACACCCGAGAAGGACGGGACGCATGCAAGGGGTGATTTTAGGAGGGTGAGCTTCGATGGAAATACATCTCAACCTCCGCTCGGATTTCCGTCCGTTTGATTTCGCTTATTATAGCTCAGTTTGTTTTAAAATACTTAATTACGTTTTTACGATAATAAACACTAACAGACTTAGTTGTTACAAGCTTACATGTGCTCGTAATATCTGATAACTAAGTTACACATATATTATGATTTATCCTACCCACCTCTAACCTGTTATTAAAATTTTATTACGATAAAGTTCGATGACCTATAAGTAATCATCCCTTTTCTATTACTTAAAGATTAAGATTCAAGGCCTAGGGACGGTCTCTAAAATCACTTGATTTTTCTTAATAATAGCACAAAAGCAAGTATATTAATCATACTACCCCAGTTGAGTAGTCAAAGAATTCGCTAGCCTATGAAATCGCAGAAGCAATATTAAAGTTGAACAGAGAAATAAATTCGCATATCTCAAATCTTTCTCCAAATCAATTCCTACAAGTATTCATGTAACAATGAAGAGATGAACAAAATCAATAGAATTAAGTGGCAGGTAGTCAGTGGTAACATAAGTTTTGTTTGCTAGGCAAATAGCCAGCTTAGGAGAAGTGGCAACAGCGTTGCGAGGCGCAAAGCGGGGGTAGGGGTGCGTGACGTTTCGGAAAACTGACTTCAACGCGAAGGGTTGTAACTTGTTAGCGGGCGCGCTCGACACTTTGATACTAATTCGAGATGACCCGCGATGGATTCATGTTTAGCGAGCCGGAGCACAGCAAACCTAGTTTGTGTTACGCATCACTTGTTTGTGTCCCCACTTCTACGGTGTCTAAACGGTAGCTCATATCAGCATTATGACAAATGCACTCAGAAGAGGATCCTATTCAATGATAATATATAGAGATGCACCGAAATTCGTTAAACATTCGGTATTACCGAAGTTCGTATTCGGCCGAATTTCGGTTAGATTAGGCAGATTTAGCCGAAGTTCGGTTGGGATTCGGTGGATAATAAATAAATAATAAAATGTACTGAACAGTAAATAAATGCTGTGTGCGTCGAGTTTTGGTGTTTGTTTTAAATATAAAAGAAACGCATTAAAAAAATATTCAAACATAAAGCAAATTAACATAATTGTTGTTTTATAATTATTGTAAATTTTGATAATTATTGTCTCAGTAATAAGTGAAAATATGTTTGTTTTGTTGTTGTAACTTGTTCTAATTTTCTAGTTTATATAAACAGCTGCTGACGTACTGTCATTACCATGTAGGGCTCACAATGAAAACCAGTTCCGATTTTGTGTATATTCATACACAAATCAGAAATTACTGATTGTGGGCCCAATTTAGCGAAAACATTTCTTTAAATTACCATTGAATATTGTATTAAAAAAATCATCGTCTATAATATATACTAAAAAAATACTTTTATAAATCAAATACTTATCTTATACGTTGCCGTGTAGTGCCGGCTTAGAATGTTACTTTCTAGCCACGGGTGTCGTAAGAGGCGATGCGGTGGGAGACCCATAACCAAGGATACTTTATTTCTATCTTCTTGTCCCCTATCGACTTCTAAATGTGAATGAAGAGTTTGTAGCTCTGAAGTACTGGGTACCGCTTTTAGGGTTTATGGCCGTGAGTATATGTATGTTTGTATTGTATGTACTTATCTTATAATTCTTTCTGACTTATTTTAAGTATTTATTTATGTAACAAAGCAAATCCATACTGTCAAATACTTATAATTCTTAATTGATCAAAAACGCGCGAAATATAAACGAACTTCGGCCGAAATTCGGCTTCGGCATATATTCTCACCGAACATTCGGCCGAATTCGACATTCGGCAGAACCCACATTCGGTGCAAGACTAAATATACATACATACATACATATAGTCACGACTATAAATCCCTGGATGGGGTAGCCAGAGCTAAGGAATTAGAAATTCTTCGTTGTTGGTGATGGTTCTCCAACCTCATCGCCCAAAAATCCATTAAAAGCCCCAATACCGTTAGTCGCCTCTTACGTACACCCACCGGAAGAAACTTGGTAGTGCTATTCTAAGTCGACACTACACGGCATCACTAAATATACAAATAGAAAATATTTATGTATAGCTTTATGGCTTTTTTCTCGGTTTACTAACTTATTCTGATTCTCCGGAACTGTTCTATTATTATAACGTTTCGTTGACATTACTGTTAAAATAACATAGCAATATGAAACAGAAATTGAAACTCTCATTGATGCAATATGATAAGTAAGCAATGGTACTACATCAATTAAAACACCCCCCTGAGACGAACCATTGCTGGCGCTCCAATAACAATTTTCATAAGGGGATCAAAATAATTGGTGCACTCAAGATGTATGCGAATAAGATGAAACTCGTGTTAGTAAATATTATTTAATAGTATTGTCAGCAAAGTGGCGTGGAGAAGCAGCTGTCATAACAGAAGCAAGAGTAGGTAGTCCTATCTAGACGACACTAAAGAAAGGATTTGTTTAGCGTTCACTCTACCTACTACCGCTTAACTGTATGCGACATTTTTAAGTTGGGGATCGATTGCGAACATTCTATTTTGACTGAAATTTTAACGCTGCTGCTATCCACTTAGGTTTTTTTCTAGGAAAAGGCTGCAGTTCTAAATTTTATAAACTAACTGAGTTTGACAACCATTCCAATTTAATAAAATGTCTCTCATAACGATAACAGAACACACAAATAGACCAGTCTTGTAAAGAATGAAAGAAACCCGTATGGGTTAAGAGTTTTTAAACTAAATTTCAATTAAATGGCCTACGAATGCTACTCGTTCACAATAATATACATACATACATACATCCATCACAATAATAGTTATACAAAATATCGTAGCAAGTTTATATAGAGTTTTTAAAAACCTTTACTTATTTCATTACCTTTCGATCATTTTCTATGTATTATATTATATATATTTTTTAAAAACTTACCTAAAATTGATGACTGCGCCAGTGTCTGCGTTAATATTTTTATCATTCGTAGCGGTGCAATATTGAATTACTTTATTACAGTCACCCAAGAAGTGTTCCTGATGACAAAGAAACATAAATTTAGAAGAATTTATTATATTCTTATCATATTAAAAAATACTAGGTTGTCAGTGTGTTGTAGTAGTACTAAGAAGAGCAGTATCAGCAACCATTAGAGCGCAGATAACTGTTGTGCTGGTACACACGAGAGGTGACATTCAAGCGGCTGACACCACGTGATGTTGGAAAGGATCAATAACCCTACCAACGCAAACCACCCCAACGAATTAAGGCGTGAAATAACGTAGTGAAATATTTACATAACTTTTAACTTATTTATCTAACATAGTAGAATACTATGGTTGAAGAGTTATATTTTTTATTATATGTGTATTTTACTATTTGTGACTACCAAAAGTGTTTTAAATCAATTAACGCCCTTTTTTATCGTAAGATAAAATTTGCTTTACGAGACTCTAAACAATACAATATACATCGCCTACAAAAAATTCCCTAGCCAAATTTTTACTATCATCGAAACTGAGCATTTTGAGATGATTATTTAAGCAATCGAATAGAATCTTTTCAGAAGAAGGAAATGGGGTTTGGTTTGGAAGTGAGATTCGGTCGATGGTGTGGCCCGGGCGGGCGGGCGCCACGGTTCTGAGTGCGGGGAATCAATGCGGTCGTGCGTCTCTCTCTAGGCGCCAGCCGCCGCGGCGCCGTCTGCCGGGCCCGCTGTCTACCGCCGCGCTGGAGCCTCTTACATAACGCCACCATCCAATCAACACTTTTTCAGTTTTCTTTCAAAGCTTAGCAATCGACGGAAATGAAATTCGTATACGAAAAATATTTTTCTAATTCTATACGAACAACATGACAATATATCGATATAATCTGCATGAAATACTTATGTTCTTTAAAATACTACTCTTAGAAACTGGATTTATTTATTTAGATTATTTAAAGTAATTTCAACCAATATTCAACTAAGATTTAATTGTATAAAATTATTAAAAGCTCTCTAGTTTCAATAAAGTATAATATCGAATTTAATTACTTTGATGTTATTTTAACTACAATTTAAAAGCATAAGTTCAACCGCCAATAACATCCAAGTGAGCTGCGAGGCCCTTTAGAGATTAGATACTTGAACTGGAAGTAGTGATGTGTAAGTGAAACTAAAATAACGCGGGGAATCCGCGGAACTTCATTTAAATCTTTGTATTACGTCTATTCATAATATACGCCAATTAGCATGCTATTGAAACATTAATCCCTTAATAACTTATGACATCGACGTTATTAAGTTTATCATTCGTTATTTTCAAAATTGAAACACTACAAATGTAGTTATATATAAATATATATATGCTGTAGATGCATTTATATGTGCTGTAGATCTAAGTATAATTTTTTCTAGAACTTTTTTGTAAGAATACGTAGTCAGGAGACAAAGCGCATTTTCAACAAACTTCATCAAAAATGCAAAATTAAATATTTTTAAAATATGTATTATTTTTTGAAATATTCTATGAAATAGTGCTTTTAAAGCACAACCTTAGCCCGTTATAGTTAAAGCACGTCCCTAATAAAGGCTAACCTAGTGTCAACAGTGGTGGCAGCAGCGCTTAAAAGCGCGGTTATTATTGGCTTTATTGGGTTTAAGTGGTATCACTCAGCAAATAAAAACAGTCAAATGGGAGCCGAACTCGCGTAGGGTTCAATGCAATAATTTATAAAAGTTATAAAGAGAAAACAAGATTTATTTGCGTATTTGTGCGAGTGTTGAGGAGTGAGTAGGCCCTCAAACAGACTAAACAATTTCGAAAATTTGCTATAATGGAACGAACGAACAACTTCAGAAGAAAGGTTTCTTTGGAATTTGTTGGTTCGTTTGGCTACAATACTTCATGCTAAATGTTGTTAGCAGAAGTAGTGATACACTGAGTCAGGGCAGTCAGTCTGTATAAATTCCACTACCCGTGCAAAGCTGACTACTGATATTTATTTTTAAAAAACGGCATAGTGCGAGTCGGCTTATGCACTTATGGTAATGCACTATTGATAGCCCATGGACTTCAGATGTCTTTAAATGAGGTCATTATACAAATACATACCACATACTTAAATACATATATATATATATAATAGTTGAGAAGAAATCAAGTCAAGTATCGCCAATTGTACGATGTGAGTCAAGTATCGCCACATAATGATGACTTAACTCACATCACTTTGCATTAGCCAAGGGAAGATTCTTCAAATTAACTTGTTTTTTATTTAGAGCGTTTTTTTAGATATTAACTTTATTCCTTTAGTAAAACGTTATAACCTCCTCAGATAATTTAATGTTTTTTTGACATGAATTCCTCATGTGGGGATTATTACTCATAAATAAAAGATGTTATTAAAGGAAAGAAAAATTTTCGACACTGGCGGGGTTCGAACCCGCGACCTTCGGGTATACGCCCCCGTCGCTCTGCCAACTGAGCTACAGTGTCAGTTGGCATCCAGCGCGAAATTTCTCTATCCTTTGTTTCTTTCTTTTTTACACGTTCAAGTAGTGTTTGCGTTTCCTACCTCCGAATTTTAACTAATTCGGACGGCCACTTGTCTACCTTTTCAGATAGAATGCAAATGTTGGAAACGCTTAACTATCACATAATTTAATGTTTTTTTTGACATGAATTCCTCATGTGGGGATTATTACTCATAAATAAAAGATGTTATTAAAGGAAAGAAAAATTTCGACACTGGCGGGGTTCGAACCCGCGACCTTCGGGTATACGCCCCCGTCGCTCTGCCAACTGAGCTACAGTGTCAGTTGGCATCCAGCGCGAAATTTCTCTATCCTTTGTTTCTTCTTTTTTACACGTTCAAGTAGTGTTTAAAAAAATTTTCTTTCCTTTAATAACATCTTTTATTTATGAGTAATAATCCCCACATGAGGAATTCATGTCAAAAAAACATTAAATTATGTGATAGTTAAGCGTTTCCAACATTTGCATTCTATCTGAAAAGGTAGACAAGTGGCCGTCCGAATTAGTTAAAATTCGGAGGTAGGAAACGCAAACACTACTTGAACGTGTAAAAAAGAAAGAAACAAAGGATAGAGAAATTTCGCGCTGGATGCCAACTGACACTGTAGCTCAGTTGGCAGAGCGACGGGGGCGTATACCCGAAGGTCGCGGGTTCGAACCCCGCCAGTGTCGAAATTTTTCTTTCCTTTAATAACATCTTTTATTTATGAGTAATACTCCTCAGATAAACATCATTTGTAAAATTACAATTTTCTAG
>OY755170.1:14706974-15030661 GCA_963576735.1 Bedellia somnulentella
CCTCCGAATTTTAACTAATTCGGACGGCCACTTGTCTACCTTTTCAGATAGAATGCAAATGTTGGAAACGCTTAACTATCACATAATTTAATGTTTTTTTTGACATGAATTCCTCATGTGGGGATTATTACTCATAAATAAAAGATGTTATTAAAGGAAAGAAAAATTTCGACACTGGCGGGGTTCGAACCCGCGACCTTCGGGTATACGCCCCCGTCGCTCTGCCAACTGAGCTACAGTGTCAGTTGGCAGAGCGACGGGGGCGTATACCCGAAGGTCGCGGGTTCGAACCCCGCCAGTGTCGAAATTTTTCTTTCCTTTAATAACATCTTTTATTTATGAGTAATAATCCCCACATGAGGAATTCATGTCAAAAAAACATTAAATTATGTGATAGTTAAGCGTTTCCAACATTTGCATTCTATCTGAAAAGGTAGACAAGTGGCCGTCCGAATTAGTTAAAATTCGGAGGTAGGAAACGCAAACACTACTTGAACGTGTAAAAAAGAAAGAAACAAAGGATAGAGAAATTTCGCGCTGGATGCCAACTGACACTGTAGCTCAGTTGGCAGAGCGACGGGGGCGTATACCCGAAGGTCGCGGGTTCGAACCCCGCCAGTGTCGAAATTTTTCTTTCCTTTAATAACATCTTTTATTTATGAGTAATAATCCCCACATGAGGAATTCATGTCAAAAAAACATTAAATTATGTGATAGTTAAGCGTTTCCAACATTTGCATTCTATCTGAAAAGGTAGACAAGTGGCCGTCCGAATTAGTTAAAATTCGGAGGTAGGAAACGCAAACACTACTTGAACGTGTAAAAAAGAAAGAAACAAAGGATAGAGAAATTTCGCGCTGGATGCCAACTGACACTGTAGCTCAGTTGGCAGAGCGACGGGGGCGTATACCCGAAGGTCGCGGGTTCGAACCCCGCCAGTGTCGAAATTTTTCTTTCCTTTAATAACATCTTTTATTTATGAGTAATAATCCCCACATGAGGAATTCATGTCAAAAAAACATTAAATTATGTGATAGTTAAGCGTTTCCAACATTTGCATTCTATCTGAAAAGGTAGACAAGTGGCCGTCCGAATTAGTTAAAATTCGGAGGTAGGAAACGCAAACACTACTTGAACGTGTAAAAAAGAAAGAAACAAAGGATAGAGAAATTTCGCGCTGGATGCCAACTGACACTGTAGCTCAGTTGGCAGAGCGACGGGGGCGTATACCCGAAGGTCGCGGGTTCGAACCCCGCCAGTGTCGAAATTTTTCTTTCCTTTAATAACATCTTTTATTTATGAGTAATACTCCTCAGATAAACATCATTTGTAAAAATTACAATTTTCTAGCTATCACGATTTATTAGAAAACGTTTGGAGACAACCGGACAGGCAGAGAGCGGCGGCGGCGCTACGAGAACAGGGTCCCGTTTTCATCATCAGTTACGAAACCCCAAAAACTAAAATTAAAGTACTAATAAATATACGGAAATATAAAACATACAACGTTTCGTGAGATACAGCTTGGAGATGGCGACAGACGGACGAACAGACAGACACCAAACTCTCAGTAACAGGGAACTCTTTTGTTACGGAGCATAAATATCTCGAAAATTAACTATGATTTATTCTTAGAAACCGCTCGGTAATAAACCACATAAAAGTAGAAAAAGCAGTATGCATATTTCAATATAGTTAGTCAGCATTCATATGATTGCATATTTTCTAGCCGAATGGCTAAAATTAAACCCAGCGATTAGTCATTTCTTTTGGTCCGTATATTTTTCACTTGCCATGATGCAATCCATCAAGTATTCAATGCAAATTATAGATACTTTGGTTTCTTAAGGTGTTTTAAGATTTAAGCATGAAAATTGTGAAAGATAAATAAACCTACAATGAGTTTCTAACTAGAAAACCCAATTCAGGATCCGGCGATTTGCGGAATTGGATTCCTTTGTAAAGTTATCCCGCGCCAATACGTATGAGATGTAAAAAAAACTCAGCTCAGACGCCTGATAACATTTGAAAAGCAATTCAATAACTCGGGTATGCCTTTCTTCATGAATGTGTACAGAAAATAACTCAGTTTTCAGCTAAAAACTTAACTACAGCTTATGATTTTTATTATGTTTAGAATCGGAACTTTGCTATTATTGTTTGTTCGAAATTTTGAAAAGAGGATTCACTTATGGAACATATACTTTATATAAATATAATATAGCTGAATTGCTTCGCCTTAGGATAGCACTAACCCATTTTTCCTTGCGGATGTTGTAATAGACGACCTAGGGTTTTGGGGCTTATTAAGTGATTGTTATCAAATGAGAAGTTAGGGTAAATCGGAACAACCTCTTCCTAATTCACCGACGAAAAACGGATGACGTGACGTTATCGATTCGACGCATACGAGTATATTGTCTTAATGTTTGTTAAGCCGTGGTTGAAAGGGTTAGTGATATTCTAAGCCGGCACTACACGGCTCACTAAGGAGACTAAGGGTATGGGGCTTTTAAAGTAGTCTTTGGGCGATGCGATTGGAGACCCATCGCCAACGATACTTTATTTCTACCATCTTGTCCCCTATAAACTTCCAAATGTAGCTGAGGAGATTCTAGTTCCAAAACTCTGGCTGCCTCTTTTTGTGACTTATGGCCGTGAGCACGTATGTTTGGTAAAACAATTTACATTTTTCGCTTGATCATTGGATACTTGAGATCTAAGTTTTACCTAGTTTAGGCTCCAGTCTGCCACAAAATTTTATGCTTACACTTTTTTGATATTTCGACTCGTGGTGCTAAATAACCGCTTATTTTTAGTTTCATCTATACTTATAATAAATCTGTAGAGAGGTCAATTCTGTACATGAAATATATTTTCAAAATAACTATCAGGTGGTGATTTGGGATCGATACTGATGCCAAAAATGCAATCAGTAAAATTTTTGTCTGTCTGTCTGTCGGTTTGTATGTGCCTTATGGAAACAAAAACTACTCGACGGATTTTAACGAAACTTGGTAGAATTATTCTTCATACTCCTGGGCGGGTTTTCGTATACTTTCCAGCAGAGTAGTAAAGGGGAATTTTGGGAAAACGGGAGAAGTTACTCCATTTTTTAAGCTTCCGTCGCGTGTGCAGCCTTAATGGTTAAACTTACATAGAAATCATGTACGACGGAAATATTCGTCATAAAATTATCTAAAAAAAATCCTCAACAGTTTATGTCTATCTTTTACGGTTGACTCACAATAACACGTGTAATTCCTGATAGCTTAGCAGTTCGGAACATTCTGATTATATTTGTTTACTCTTACGTTTGTAAACCTCTCTCTCATCCCTAATTTAAAAAAGGTGACATTATTACCTATTCAATAAAAAAGAATCATAGAAATCGGTAGAGAAACACCGAAATTATACATAAAATAAGCCATCGCGCCCGTGACCAAAACCAAATCTTTACTAATTTACATATAACATACTAGATGGCGCCAGTAGTTGCATCCTACATCACGTAATGATTTATTTTTTATATTGTTATAAATACTTCATAGCGTTTTATTCCAAAATTTGCTATTAAACGGAAATACTGAACCGTTCATTAAAGCGCATTCAAAATCACCAAACTACACTGTTTAGGGAGTGCTATAAAGTTAATAAATTGAAAACATTGCGCTGAATTTCACAATGCTTGAGCAGTGACTGAAGAAAGAAAACTCAGATATTTAAAAAAACACCGCTACCCGTGCGAAGCTGGGACGATCCACTAGTAATAAATATTAAGTAGTACTTATTTAAGAAATAATTTATTAACTTGTATCTTCTCAAAACAATCAATAAACATTTTGATTCGGGTTTGGAATATCTTATTCTAATTACAGTGAAACTTGGTCAAGTGATTCCTGGGTAGAAACTTGCATATTTAGAACAAATGCTCAGGTTCTATCGTTTTGCTACTGTTTTTTTTATTATTAGGAAGAAGGAAAGCTACCTATAGCGGATTCGATCTTTAGGTTTTACCATAGTAGCACTTTACACACATTAACTTCAGTAACAGGGATATTATTCCCTTTTGTTTCCTCACATATGCTAACGAAAAAAAATGCACGTAACAAATTTGTAGCCTCAATGACCTCCAGTTTTCAATAAGTTTCAGTACTTAAATGGGTACATACATAGGTACATATACTCACGGCTATAAATACCTAAAAGGGGTAGCCAGAGCTTCCGAATAAAAGTTGAGTAAGGAAAAATTGCAAAATGAAGGTTTTTGGAGATGGGTCTCCAACCGCATCGCCCAAAAATCACTTAAAAAGCCCAAAAAACACTGTTAGTGCTATTCTAAATCGACACTAAACACTTAAATGGGTCTTAATGTAAAAAACTAAAATGAAAGTATAGTTATTATTTTCAACTGAAGTTTATGAATATAAGTCAGACACGCGATGAAACGTGATTTAAATTCAGTTTATATAAATTCTTGTACTGACAAAAAATAGAGGACTTATAAAGCAAATGTGTTTAAATTATGAAGCACCACACTATAGAAGACTGTACAATAATCTCAGATTTAAAATATATTATATTCTATGGTACCAGTGATAATAATCTAAATGTTTAGTAAGTCCAACATCTAAACCGTTACTAAAAATGTGTCGATAAATTACGCCTACTGTTATTGTACAATTCAAGTGACTTTGGGCCGTGTGTATCGGCATAATATAATTTGCGTGGGTAGGCGTGGCAACTTTCACGCGCTCTTTACTCTGCGCTGTGGGCCAGCGGCAGCGGCGTATTATGGGGCAGGCAAAGCGTGGGCCGGCTCTACACCTTGCACTGCATCCAACTAGACTGTACTGACTCACTATCAATGACAAATCAAAGCAGTAACCATAGGCCGAGTGAGAAGAAGAAACATTTTATTGATTCTTGTAATTTTTGGTGAATGACGATGTCGCATTTAAACAGCTTGACCAAATATTTCATTATTATTCTTCTAACGATACCCTTATAGGGAAATTTTGGAAAATGTAAAACTAGTTTAGGTGAATAAAGATAAAGAGTTTAACAAATTTATTACAACATCCATGCCATACTGACTATATAATGTTTATGGGTATTTCTTATTCTTACATGTTTTCTATGTCCGCGTAAGAATAGCATTTGTTTTCTGAGCAATCTCAAATTGTATCTGCTGATAGGGTTTCGTACTTATTTAAATTTTTTTGCTCAGTAAATAATATTATGGTAAATATATTAGATTATTTTATTTAAAAAAAAATATAGGCAAAACGTCATGACCGTGGCGTGTCCGTTTTCCAAAATATTGTGTGTATATGAAGGTTTATATTAAAAAAATCTAACATAATCGCTATATTATTGTCCTAATAGTTTCTTTTTTAGTTGTTTATCTTTATATAATATAGATATTTAAGCTATTTCTTATGTATATCACTAAAATTTCAGCAGTAACTTTGTACGCAAGGTTTTGCGTCTCGACCGTAGAACTGGATAAAAAATTCCCGTAAATCAAAACTATTAGTCGTTGCCTGGTATTCTTTTTTTTAATTATTTAGCCCGGTATCACCAATCTATTTGTCTTTTCGTTGATAGCAGGGATCCTGTATTGACTGACTTTTTTCAATTTAAATGTAATATATTTTAATCCGTCAAGCATACCGTGTGTGGACCGTAGTTTCGGATTTAAAGGTAAGTTCTTATGTTTTACTTATAAATTTTTGTAATATGTTGTCAAAAGCAGTATACTTACTGCATAATTTTTTTTGTTGCTTTTGCTTTATGTTTTTTGAGGTTTTGATGGGAATGGTCGAAAATTTTCGCGACCATAGGTGTCTCGACCGCAGGTTTTTCAATTTTTTTTTGCTACGGTCGCGACAAAAACAAACACGGTCGAGACATTTAGGTTTTAGGCCATACGCCTACGGTCTATAAATAAAGAATAGTAATAATCCCCACATGAGGATTTCATGAACAAAAAAAAAAGATTTAAATTATTGTTTTTGGTATTGATAAACTTAGTTATTTTTCAGTTGAGTTACTTATCAATATACATTTAAAGAAAAATACAGTTTTCACATCAAGTTTTATATTTACACAATTCACATGCTATTTTTTTACAACCTATATATACTATTTTTATACTTTTTGAAGCATTTATTAGTTCATTATTTTTATTATACTTATATTACTGACAATAATGCCTTATCTTTTTTTAGAAACGAAGAATAAAACGAGAAGATGCTCGTAAACGTAGAGCAAGAAGCAAATACAAGTCGCAAGAGGAGACAAGAAAAAAATACTATGGATGATATGATATACTTTGAATGATTATATTACCTTACAGACTGCAATAATAAAAAAATACATGTAATTGGTAGTTTTATTAAAATAATTCAGAACTACTCTGTTCACTACACAGGTAAAGACCACAAGCCATTGCTCAATTCAAAGAAGCGTTATGTAGATCAGTGAGGAAAGACTTTGTCCAGAGTGGCCATGCGACAGGCTTATTACTGTCACAGAATTTAATAGTAACACAACAACCTGTGTGTCAGGATTGTTTGTTATTGTCGCGACCGTACATGCCATTTAGGCGACCGTATCTGTTATTTTCAAGACCGTAGATGATATTGTCGCGACCGTACCTTATTAACTTCATGCAGCCTAAAAATCATTAGGTTTCAATGCATAAATAAGTAGGTTATTTATAATATAACATCGGTACATTAAACAAACCAAACACATAAAACAATACAATTTGTATTCATACGTGTATGAAACTCTCAACAAATCAGTCGCGACCGTAGCAACAAAAGTCGCGACCGTAGCTTTTTCCTCCCTTTTCCCCCTTTTCCCATTTTCATTAAGCTAAGCCACTATTTTAAGGAACTTCTTTTGGTCTAATCTATAAGAAAAACAATATACTTTTTTGAAAAAAACATGTTAACAAAAATTTTATTATTTTTTTCATATGTGAGAAATACCCTTATATTCTCTGCTACTAACTCATCTAAATGTTATGATAGAATTGGATGAATTAGTCATATTTCCTGTATTGTACGTAAATCCAGCTTTATCATAACTGATGTTATAAACGACTGTACAGCTCATAGATGTTAATTTCAATATCGATGCATTGGTGGACGAGCGTGCGGTTATAGTATTTATTATCGATCTATCACTCAAACAATCCTCAGTTGTTTTCACTTGACCGACGTTTTCGATTAAAGCAGCAACTTCCAAAGGAGGCTGATTTCATTAGATTTTGAAACTTATTCGATGCATTAAAGAAAACTGTAGAGAATTTAAAAAAAAATTGGCGCTGTCTTCGAGTAGCATTACCCAGTGTGAGACCGTGGGTATCGTATGATCGTCTAAAGATACGGGACTTTTTAGGTGGTGTTGGGCGATGCGGCTGGACACGTACAATTACATTTATTTATTCGTCCTTATTTCACTTTTAACTTTTGTAGCAGCTAAGAAATTGTTGAGATCGAAACTTTGGGGTATACCTTTTTTTACGATTTTAGGCCGTGAGTAAGTGGAAGAAGATCTTCTAACCAATACGGTTAAGAAGAAGTTACCGGATAAACATTTTATGTTACGAATGGAAGGCACAAGTTCAAACGTATTATTTTCACATTAATGGATTATCATAGAAACTTATTATGTAGCTCGAGACCAGCTCTTTTTATTTGACTCGTGTATAATATTGTGAACAGATAGCACACAGCCGCACTGCACTTCCGCTGAATTCTCTTACATCACGCACATATCGCTACTAAAATAAACTATATTAATATGTTTGAGAAATTTTCGAATCTCAATAATTTTAATGTGACGACTTGTCACAGCAGTTGTGAGAAGGCTCTATTTTGCAATATTGCGTGAACCGGTTGACTTGGGCGTATATTACGCAATGTCCATTACAGGCGTAGGTGTTTGCCAACAACACTTGACAAAAATGTTATTCCTTAATTATGCTTTTGTGGTTTTATGGCTGCAAAGTAATTATACAAGTATTACTTAAGTAAGATACAAAAAACATAGATAATTACCATTTCACTATCATTCATGCAACATTTCGTCGTTGAAATTCATATAACAAATTGATCAGCCTCAAACGAAAGCTTTAACATGAACGATGGTTGCTTTAAAGGTCATTATTAGGCTTGCCTGCACTTAAATAATGGAACTATTGTATGCTCGGATAAGCCGTCTCGTCGTCGGTTATTTGGTTCGATTAAAACGCTACTCGCTACATCAACTTCTGAAACCCAGGGTACCGCAAAACTAACAATATTATGTGGCATCTGAGGGGTAATAGGCGACTTAGGAAATTGGGGATCTTTATGTAGTCGTTGGGCGATGCGGCTAGAAACCCTCACCACCTTCATTTTACAATAATTTACTTAACATCAAAAAGTAACTGAGGAATTTCTCTTTCTGAAGCTTAGCCTACCCTTTTCTGGGATTTATATCTGTAACCCACAAAAAACTATGTTTATGAGAAATCCATAAATTTGAGAAAACTTGGCTTTCAATTTTATATTAATTATAAAATTGTTTATATTATTCGTCTGATGATGGGCCAAGAGGTTGTTTGTGACGTTTTCCGAGACGCGAGAGAACTGAAGCTTGTAATGTTGAAAACATCGATTCGGTACATCCGGTGCGTTACCGTCTGAAAATACTGTTGATAATGGGGTCATGAACATCCGTTCCGCATTCTCCACTCTAAACCTTTAATTGTTCACTCTAATAATTCCGCTTCACCTCAATCAATTTACATTAACTGTCAATCAATAAAAAGTACTTCGTTTCATTAGCTGAAATAATTTAGTATTTAGTAATTGTTAGTTCCATGTACGTATGTAAATTATTAGTATTGAATAGTGTTAAAAGATAAAATAGTTTATTTTTTATTTTGAGACTGTTGTTCTGAATGATGCCACTTGGCTTTTTTTATATTAACAAACATATTGTGTATATGTGCTGCAACACCGTTGTTTAAAAATATTTGTAAACATCTTATCTTAAACTAATAGATTTAGTAGCTGATGTTGGGAATTGTTACGATCTGTTAGAAATTGTTTAATGTTTTAAGTGCTCCTACACTGATGGAAAATGTTAACAAACATTTATAACAGATGCAAAATCGTGTCTCTCGCTGTTTGGGTTTACGTTCCGAAGCATCTAAACGAAAATGGAAAAAGTTTTGCTCAGTGTTATATTTAAATACAATTTGCTCATGTTTTTTTTTAGAAATGTTTACTAACTTTACCTCATATGACAATGTTTTCTAACTTTAAAGAACAGTGTTGGAGCATTTTATCATGTGATATCGATCGTAACTTCAAATGATTATTATTATTACGAAAAAGAATTGATCGTCTCTAATTAATATGATCTGTAAACGTTGTACCGATTTAAAACAATATTTCACCAATGGAAAGCTAAAATCTTCAGAAGTAATATAAGGTGCATTATAACACCCTTTTTTTATTATTATTATTATAAATAGGCAATATTTGAATGATATTTTTAAATTAAATTAATAATTTAATTAGGTAATGCAGATAATATTTTTGACAGACCGCCCTATAGATATTATTCAGTATGCCTTCGTACGAGTTTATAGGTACGTAGTTTATAGGATTACTCAATTGGGTCGTGCGCTTAAACTGGCAGCAGGCCAAATAGTGGATTCATTTCATTAATGTACCGAAGCGTACCTACATGGGACTGTGACTCACCTGTCTGCACCATCATAGTCTCAGAGAGCAGATAAGTACAACCAACACTTCAACGGAGGCGTACACAAATAATCATTTAAACTAGTGTAGATGTAGTGTAGGTTAGGAAGACGTAAGCAAAAGTAAACTATTAAAATTCAAGACGAAAGCCCGAGCGTGAATGGAAAAATCCTCCTATTAATAATTTCACAAATTATGCATAATATACGCTGGCATGCTAGACAGTTTACGTTATATGTAATTGGAAGTGAGAATCGTATATATCATTGCTATGTTATGTTAATATAAAATATGTTTTTTATAGGCTTATTCCTACCTGTTCATGTCTAGATTATTATTCACTTACAATTTAATTATACTGGGATCGCCGTAACAGTAGTTTATTAATTTTATACATTCCAAATACTTTCCGTTACACATTATTTTTATTACTTAAAGAGATAGCTATTGTTATAAAATAAAAATTATTTAGCACATTTCAAAAACTCAATTAGACTCAACGTTACATACTAAGTAGGACATTTTTGTTACCTTGTGTTTACAATACCGACTTTTTTCTTAGTCTGTGCATTTCCGTGATGGGAGCAAGCCTACCGCAGCTTTGTATGAATTCACTATCATGACATAAAAAACATGACTCAATCATGTGGGATTCCCTACGATTTTGTCCCATATCATTAACAAAATTTATAATTTAACTAAAATATGGCATGAGAAAGGATACATTGCTTTAAAAGAGGTGGTGTTCACACTGATCTGGTCAAGGTTGATCATAATATAAATAAAAAAAATATTAAAAATATGAAGGCTTATTACTTGTGCTTGAGAGTTCTCTGAGGGATTTAAAAATAATCTTGTGAAAACTGTTGAAAACTTCACCAGTGTAACGGAGAAAGAAATTTGCTTTAACTGTCAATATACATGTGACAGTTAACTGGTTGAATTCACCGATTAATTTATTGCGTAGTAAATTCATGAAACACCAGTGTTCAATCACATTGCTAGTCTGTTGGTCAACAGGATTAATTTGAACTAACATCCAATAATTCTATTGAATAACCCAATCATTACGGCTGGCATTGTCAGGTGGGCGATTTGAATTGAGTTAGGGATCATATTGGAATTGAACTTTATTGACTTGGCACACAAATAAATTGGTATTTGGATGGCATTCCCATTTAAAAAAAACTTTTGCATACAAAGTAAAAGGTTGATGTCTTTAATGAGATTTTTGGTAATTCATTGATTTGAATATGCTTTTATCAGAACTGGGTTTGAAAAGCTATGCACTACTCTAACCTAACCAATTTTTAATACCTGTGATGAATATGTATATGTTAAGATGTATCTTAGTATATAGTATCAAAGTAGAATAATCTCAAAGTTATGCTAGTTGCTGTGCCTAACAACCCTTCAAGCAAACAGCATATATTGCATTCAACTGAATGTCTGACTGAAGTTAGCTACTGAATTGAGAGCAGGTGTTCAATGAATGGACCAAGCATCCAATCAATTAGGAGATTTAACCAGTTGACTGCGACATACATATTTATTAAACAGATTAAATACTAAAGAACTGTGATTTTTTGTCCATATTAATCTATTGGAAAAAGTCTCACAAACACAACTAATAAATACTTTCCTTGACACTAGGAAGAAAGACTGTAAATTTAATGCTGCTATGCTGCAGTTCAGAGCAAAATTTAGGCTTAACAACAATTACATGAGGATTTTTTCAAATTAAATTGGTATTATTATTAGATGGGTGGTAAAGGCCATGGGTTTCTGCACTGAGCCCGTCATGGCAGGCTATTGTGCGTGGACCTACGGGTGAATTAAATTATTACTTTGTTGCGAACAATGAAGTGGCTGTGTGGCACCACGAAATATCTTTAGGCAGAAAACATATTATTCAATTTAGCTGCTACCTATTCGGCGGGATATGTATCCTGTCCACATGTATAGGTAATTAGGAAGGAGTGCACTTAAAACTGCACTTCAAATTTAATACTAACTGACTGTATATGCCTGACAAATTTATTTTCTTTTGGCATATAACTATCTTACATCACATCAGACAAGTTCATTAGGTCTATAGTTCAGAGTAAGCCATGTCATGTCATGAGGTGAAGAATCAAATAATTCATTTTTAAAAATCGATCCTTGATGATGTATTGTGACACTAGTCACTAATTATGAGGCTCAACCTCATGACTCATCATTGCAGCTTACAGAAGATTTGTTTGTGATCAATTATTAGTATTTCTTTATTAGAATGAAAATGAGTCATACAAGATGACCAATAATTGATTTGAAAATGTGTAAATAGTAGCTTATTTTAGAACTATGATGTCATGTAGAATAGACTACGACTTATATGCGAGGCCATTTAGCGACCTCTAACTAAAGCTCTAAGATCAACGCTTTGTATAAAAATTGAGAGATGAGAAAGTAATACGTCATCGATCAATATTGCTATAGAAATTATAGCCCAATATATATTTCCTGTTTGTAACAAAACTAAATCTAGATTATAGAAACTTTTTGATATGTCTATACACTGACGCTGACATCATATGTCATATATAACATGTTATTGTTTTGCAAGATGACAAGGATTTACATGGAAGCGGAAGTAGGTTATCCTATTTTTACATAAATTATGAAAACCTGAAAGCTCCTTACAAAATGGCGTGAATATTACACTACCATTGTGAATATACGAATACGATAAAAAGAACCAACGCGCCCCATACGACCTACATTCGGTCGGGTTATATTTCTGATAGAACAGATGTAAGGTTTCAACTGAGTATTTCTTTATTTTATATAGTAAAACTGGTCATTATAAGAGTGTTAAATAAATAAAGTTAAAAAAATAAATACTTACAGTTAACTTTCTTCTTATTTAACAAAAAAACAACAAAAATAACACTTTATTCGGCACAAGCTCTTACACGCCCATTGTAACACACAGGTTTATTTGCGCCACCTATCGGCGAGTAGGAAAAGGAGAAACAAAGTTTGTTTTCTGATGTTGTTTAAACTGTAAAAGACGAACTGACCTGCTACCAAGCTCATGTTGCTGTGTTGTGTTTGTGATTGTGTTATGTTGAGCTCTTGAGCGTGTAAAAAAAGTACTCCGAGTTGATTTTTTACGTCAAGCTTTAGTTAGACGATTTCCCCAAGTACTGTCCTAAATACTTCATCTTGTGTTTATACACATTTATCAAGTTATAATTTTTTTTAGCAAAAGTAGCTTGAGCTTCAAGTTTAGAACTTATTAAGCCACTTTTGGAAGTGAGAAAGGATTAGTATTACATAAAAAAATTTTAGCCTTTTACCATAGAATAAAGTGGATACTAAGTTTGTGCCTTTTACATTGAAATAACAAATTTCAAATAACTTATCTTGGCCCCTGGATTGCCTGAACCGGGGATCAAACCTACTAAAAACAGGAAACACAAAAACACTGTAATTAATCATAGCGAACACAATACATTTTTTTTTGGATAATACCTGTTCGTGAATTTTAACAGCTAATGTGAATAAACCTACAGAATGATCCTAAGTACACCGGACATATGATATTTAACATACATACATTATGCTCATGGCCTCAAATCCCAAAAAGGGGTAGACAGAGCATGAAAATCCTCAGCCACATTTGGAAGTTGTTAAAGAGACAAGTGGTAAAAATAAAGTATCATTGGTGGTGGGTCTCCATCCACATCGCCCAAAAACTTACGACACCCGTGGAGTAGGAGTAGTAACATTCTAACCCGGCACTACACGGCAAATGTTATTTAAATGTATATATTTTCTGTAGAAGTTGCGATTTTTTGTAATAATTATCTTACTAAAGAACCACCCAAAATAAAGTCACTACTATCGGTACCAAAGATACAAAATTTTTGAAGTGCGTGTTGGCCACGAGCAAAGATAGGGTTTCGTCTATCTATACTTATAATAAATCTGTAGAGAGGTCAATTTATACATGTACATGGTACATAAAATATATTTTCAAAATAACGTTTATTTTGATTTTAACGGGTGATTATGATTAGTTATCTATACTAATGCCAAAAATTCTAAAAGTAATATTTTGTCTGTCTTTCTGTCTGTCTGTCGGTTTATATGTTCTTTATTGAAATAAAAAGTACTCGACGGATTTTAACGAAACTTGGTACAATTATTCTTCATACTCCACTAGGGCAAGCGCGAGCACTATTTTATCGACACGATAACGGTTAGAATGAAAGATTAGAAGAAAGATTAGAAGTAATAGGTTACGGTGGTATGGTCATGTAATGAGAAGGGATGAAATGCATGTGACTAAAAAAGTGATGAATATGAGTGTAGATGGATACAAGGGAAGAGGAAGACCAAAGAAAGTGTGGATGAACTACGTGAACGATGATATGGGAATAAAAGGTGTAAGCTCCGAAATGGCGTATGACAGAGACGAATGGACGAGAAACACAAGTTGTGCCGACCCCACCTAGTGGGATAAGGGCAGGAGAATGATGATGATGATAACGGTTAGAATGAGATGGCAGTATACGATACTAAGTAAGTGTGTAAGAGATGGCTGCTTTATCGCACGCGATAACTAGTTTAAACACCGCTCGTGCTTGCCCTTCTGGGCAGGTTATAGTATACTCTTCAGTAGAGTAATGAAGGGGAATTTTGGAAAATTTTGGGAAAACGAGAGAACTTACTCCATTTTTATATCTTCCGTCACGTGTGCAGACTTAATGGTTAAAGTCATATAGAAATTATGTATTATGGAATTTTCACAGGATTGTGCATGCAAAGTGGTGTTGGCTCAAACCTCGAGTCGGGCCTACACCAATTTGTCTCGTCTTTAGTCATCTCATTTGATTAATTTATTATGGTCTAGGGTTAAAATATCCTAATAAGTTGGACGTATGAATTTAATTTTGGGTAAAACATCAATAATTAGTCTAAATACCAGTTTTCTTAAAGGCAACTTTGCAGTCCTATTTTTCGATTCTCTGCCTAATTTTGTTAAATAGGATTTTGTCGTCGAAAAGTTAAGATCTTTTACGTACGTACAGCTACGAGTATTTATTAAAAACGCACAGTTGAAACTTGATGAGATCACAATTCCATTAAAATTTCAGATCGGATTATTCTTACCACATATTACTATCACATAGTAATAACACCTGAAGTAATATTCGGTCATCAAAATATACGATTATATACAAACCGGAGTAGCTTTCTAACCAAAGGAATTATATGTAATGTATGTCATTAGAATTAAATTCAATCTGATGGAACCATACTTTAATCTCAATGAGTTGTCGCACAAGAAAACAAGTGCATTGGTATTTGACCACATTGCAATGTATCTGCCATACACGGAGCGGTCTACCTATATCGGTACGTTTCCACCATATTGGGTAGAGCAGTGAATTAACATATACTACATTTTACGTCCACGTCCAAGGCTGTTCTAATACAACGATAACGCTACTGATGCAAACAGTATGGGCAGAGTAAGTTTTAATGTGAACGGTTGCGCTCAAATGCGAAAGCTTTATTAAATCTATAATTGAAATTGAATGGTAAAATCATTTAAAATATTTTCATATTTCATTAAAGTTTAATGGTATAACTGTAAATATATTTTACAGGAGCTATAGGTTCACTATCGATACAGGCGGGAATCGAACCCGCGACCTCGAGTATACGCCCCGACGCTCTGCCAATTGAGCCACCGTGTCAATGGCTGCCAGCGCGAAATTCTTCTATCCTTTATTTCTTTTACACGTTTATGTAGTGTTTGCGTTTCCTACCTCCCCACATGAGGTTTTCATGAACAAAAAGATTTAAAATACATTAAGTGTTTAATAAATTAATAGTTAAAAAACACTAAAAAAACACGCTTTATCACAAGAGCTTTCTAACAAGTCCAAACACGGCTATGATACGATAATCCATCATGAAGTTTCAGTTAATATCTTCCGGCTCCATCATCAGTTCAGCTCGACAGTACCATATTATTGTATTGTCATCAAAATCACATACAACCGCCATTGTTTTTACGTAGTTTTCTAAAATTTAATTACACTGAACATCTCCTGACAATTTCACCTAGTGGTCAGAGTACCCACGTTATGCTTGGACGTGCAGAGCCGGGGCAATATGGCATTATGGGGCAGGCCTATCGCCGTTTTGTACGAATACATTGTCACATGAAAAAGTTCAACTTAGTCTCATTTCCACATGTTCAATGCATTCTTGTAATATAGGGTAGGCCTATCTTAAAAAAAGTATTGCCTCGACTCTGAGTTCGAAACCATCCTCGCGATGTTTTCTCTCACCGTTAGGAACCGTGATACATTAACCCCGCATAAAATTGATGTGAGCCCGACTGCATTACACTGAGCTATCACTAATACTCACACTATTAGTTCTATAAAGATTGGCAGATACTACCAGTCATCACTTTGTACAATCCTGACAAACATCTCCAGCTTCATTTACATCCATCAATTTTCTAATACATGCTCTTTTATTCTTCATATTTTGGACACCTGTATTTTTGAGCACATTCTCGATTTGGTTCAAATGAGTCCTCCGAGGTCGTCCTTTACTAACATTTTCTTCCACATTGGCTCTATAGATCGCTTTCATCAATTTACTATCATCCATCCTCTCTATGTGCCCAAACTATCTTAACATTCCTTTTACTATCTTTTTTACATTATTATCTTTCTCACAGCACCTTTCACGAATGCCGCTATTTCTCACTCGATCACATTACCTTCGAATTTCTAATTCCTTAGCTCTGGCTACCCCTTCTAGGGATTTATAGCCGTGAGTATATGTGACGTGATGTGATATGTCGAGCAAGCACTGAAATTAATGGCATCATATCTTTATAAAAGAACTTTAAAGGTTGAAATTAATGGAACCACGTCGGAAGGATCGGAAATAGAGATGGGCCTTCCTCAAGGTTCTATATTTGGCCCATTACTGTTTCTGATTTATATTAATGATTTACCATATATGGTACAAACGTATTCTGAGATAGTTATGCTTAATTATTTAATGTAACGAGATCCTCTACATCTCTTGACGACGTAAATAAAGCTATCTCACTGGTATTGCATTGGTTTACTGTAAATAACCTGGTTCTGAATGCCAAAACACTAAATGTATTAAATTTTCTTTACCGAATGTTAGGCAAGTTGATGCCAATATTGTTATTGACAGTGAAAAAGTAGAATTAGTGAAAGAGACAAAATTCCTAGGGATAATAATCGATTCTGAGTTGCAATGGGGACCCCATATACTAACACTTTCTAAAAAGCTGAGCTCAGCAGCGTATGCCGTGCGTAAGATTAGAGAAATAGCAGACATAGAAACAGCTCGCATTGTTTATTTCAGTTATTTCCTTAGTATTATGTCGTACGGTATTTTATTATGGGGTAAAGCGGTTGATTTTCATAAAGTTTTTGTCTTACAAAAGCGAGCTATCCGATCTATTTACATGTTAAGGTCGAGGTATTCATTGCGCGAAAAATTTAAAGATATTGGCATTTTCAAATCAAATCAAATCAATCGTTTATTGCATTCATCAATGTGTATAACAGTTCTTATTTCATAATTTATAACAGTTCTACATTGAAGACCCGGTGGGGCACAGCAATTTCTTATATCTAAGTTATTTTACAATAAAACTGAATAGGAGAGGAGGAGGAAATTCCATAGAAGAAATTATAACTTTCATTCTCACACAAACACACACAAAACAAATACATACACAAGCACAACTTTAGAGCATATACATTTTCATGTAATATTGGCCGTTTCTAGCACTCTTTCATCCCAAATTTCTTCTAAGTACTCTTAATCGGGTCAATTTATACATTCAAGGTTACATAAATTCATAAGAAGCTGAAAATTGGCACAATTGTTCAAAACATGATTATAAATGAAACCTTAAAAGTCCCCATCGTTCCGAGGTGTGCTAAAAAATTTACACGAGGTCAAAGGTCAAAAAAATGAGTTTTTTGCGATTTTAAGCGAAACAGTGAGTTTTTCCGCAAAATCACCCTGGTACAAAATTGTAGATCAGAAAATTCTCTACAAAAAAGATATCAATAATTTTGTTCCTAAAACCCACCATTTTGAAGATATAACGCGTTGAAAAGTTCGATCATTGGTAATCTTCATACTTTGCACACGTTTCCACGCCACCTATGACTTATGTACTTATTTACGCGTTTTATTTTAACGTGGTATCCCCTGTAGGCCTATTCCACGGGTCTGCAGTGATTTTATTTGTTTTAAAACTATTGTAAAATATTATTGTACATATCGGTTGGTTAAAATAATGGCGGTGTAATTGAAAATGAAATGATTAATATTCCTCGTCTGATTCGTAATTTTCCAGGATTACTGTTTCTTGTTCTTCGTCTTCTTCTTGTTCTTCTTCCTGTTCTTCTTCTTCTTCTTTTTCTTCTATTTCACAGATCAACTGTCCCACTAGCGATTCCTCATTGGTATCAAATGAGTCTTCTAGATTAGCTGACTCAACATTAGAGCACGATCGGCCTTGGCAGTTTGTGCATGCTAGGGAACAAAACAGTCCAACTTTTCTGCATCCACATTTAGCATTACAATACAACCTTTTTTACAGTTGAAAATATTGAGTTGAGAAGTTTCTCAGGTGCTGGTGGAAATAAAGTTAGAACTGGCTCTAATGTATTGTCGACCAACTTCCAACCCCAGTCTTAAGGGGGCCAGCTGATTACCAAGCCACACTTGAACTTGGTAATATACCCGAAATAAATGTTGGTGAGCAGCTACTGGGGTTGGAGGTAAAGAAGCTAGTTGTACTTGCTTTTTATTACGCGTATTTTTAACAAAAGTTGCATATCGCAACTTATCTAAGCAAGTAAGTAAGTAGTTTTCATATTTTAACTTATATTGTATAGAAACAAGTTACAATCACCAATAGCAAATAAATTTAAGTTATAACACCTTATAAGTGATGTTCATACGTGGCGTACATGTGCAAAGTATGAAGATTACCAATGATCGAACTTTTCAACGCGTTATATCTTCAAAATGGTGGCTTTTAGGAAAAAAAATATTGATATCTTTTTTGTAGAGAATTTTCTGATCTACAATTTTGTACTGAGGTGATTTTGCGAAAAAACTCACCGTTTCGTAAAAATCGCAAAAAACTCTTTTTTTTGGCCTTTGACCTCGTGTAAAATTTTTAGCACACCTCGGAACGATGGGGACTTTTGAGGTTTCATATATAATTGAATTTATGTAACCTTCCTCCTTATTTTAGGCCTAAATTGACCGGACTATCTGTTATGCTGTAATAGCACTTACTGATCAAGAAAAATTTTAGTTTTGTTGAAAATTTTGCATATGGTTCTATATTTTTTAACGAGTTTGGAAGATGGTTATATATTTTAATTGACATGACGAATGGGCTAGACGTGTGTAGAGTTAATTTTGAAATTGGAAGGGTCAGTTTATTTCTATGCCGAAGTGAGTAATACGTCTGAGATTCATCGCGATTCTTGTACAGTTCTTGGTTATTTCTGACAAATTTACACATTTCCATAATATAAATAGACGGAACAGAAAGTATTTTGTTATTTCTAAAATGCGGTTTACAGCTTTTGAGTTGTTCGATGTTAACAATAATCCGAATCATTTTTTTCTGCAATGTAAGTAAGGCTGGAGCTTCCGTACTGTTTCCCCACAATATAATGCCGTAACTGAGCCAGGAATGGGCGTATGCATAGTATACGGCCTTAGCGGTTTCAAAATTTGTTGTTTTTTTAATTTCATTTAAAGCATAAACAAATCTACTAATTTTCGATACTATTTTATTGATGTGACTTTTCCAGTTAATGTGCGTGTCAATATTAGTACCTAAAAGCGAGAATTCGTCAACTACATTTAATTTTAACTGTCCCTTGCCAATACATATTTGAGAATTTAATGTATGCCAAAAAGAATAAAGGCCAATTTAGTAAATAGTGATAGGCATACTGTTAACACTCGAAATAAGGAGAAACTTAACGTACCGAAGTGGAGACTTAATAAAATAAGTAACTCCTTTATGGGACTACCCCTGAAAATGTTCAACAAACTTCCTTCTGACATATTGGGATTGCCTGTGGCCTCTTTTAAAAAGGCAATTAAAGCCATGCTTTTAAAGAAATCTTACTACAGTGTTCAAGAATTTTTTAAACGACATAAGCCCAACGCGCATATGACCATGTCCGTAAAGCTATAAATCTTCCCTCGTTATTCCTAGGAATAATTGTCTGGTGAGGATTTTTCTTCTCACGTTATGTGATTGGTTTTTGTGATGGACAATTGATTTTAATTATATCAAACTAAAGTTTGGTTTAGTCGCATAGAAATTTTTTTACAAAGTAAAAACAAGTTTATCAACTGAAATTGTACAAACTAGTCCGGTCAATTTAGGCCTAAAATAAGGAGGAAGGTTACATAAATTCATAAGAAGCTGAAAATTGGCACAATTGTTCAAAACATGATTATAAATGAAACCTCAAAAGTCCCCATCGTTCCGAGGTGTGCTAAAAATTTTACATGGGGTCAAAGGTCAAAAAAATTAGTTTTTTGCGATTTTAAGCGAAACGGTGAGTTTTTCGCAAAATCTTTCCAGTACAAAATTGTAGATCAGAAGATTTTCTACAAAAAAGATATCAATATTTTTTTTCCTAAAAGCCACCATTTTGAAGATATAACGCGTTGAAAAGTTCGATCATTGGTAATCTTCATACTTTGCACACGTTTCCACGCCACCTATGAGGTAGTGTACTTAGCGCGTTTTATTTTAACGTGGTATCTCCTGTAGGCCTATTCCACGGGTCTGCATTGATTTTATTTGTTTTAAAACTATTGTAAAATATTATTGTACATATCGGTTGGTTAAAATAATGGCGGTGTAATTGAAAATGAAATGATTAATATTCCTCGTCTGATTCGTAATTTTCCAGGATTACTGTTTCTTGTCCTTCGTCTTCTTCTTGTTCTTCTTCCTGTGTTTCTTCTTCTTTTTCTTCTATTTCACAGATCAACTGTCCCACTAGCGATTCCTCATTGGTATCATATGAGTCTTCTAGATTAGCTGACTCAACATTAGAGCACGATCGGCCTTGGCAGTTTGTGCATGCCAGGGAATAAAACAGTCCAACTTTTCTGCATCCACATTTAGCATTACAACCTTTTTTACAGTTACAAAATATTGAGTTGAGAAGTTTCTCAGGTGCTGGTGGAAGTAAAGTTAGAACTGGCTCTAATGTATTGTCGACCAACTTCCAACCCCAGTCTTTAGGGTCCAGGTGATTACCAAGACACACTTGAACTTGGTAATATACCCGAAATAAATGTTGGTGAGCAGCTACTGAGGTTTAAGTTATAACACCTTATAAGTGATGTTCATACGTGGCGTACATTTGCAAAGTATGAAGATTACCAATGATCGAACTTTTCAACGCGTTATATCTTCAAAATGGTGGCTTTTAGGAAAAAAAATATTGTAATCTTTTTTGTAGAGAATCTTCTGATCTACAATTTTGTACTGGAAAGATTTTGCGAAAAACTCACTGTTTCGCTTAAAATCGCAAAAAACTAATTTTTTTGACCTTTGACCCCGTGTAAAATTTTTAGCACACCTCGGAACGATGGGGACTTTTGAGGTTTCATTTATAATCATGTTTTGAACAATTGTGCCAATTTTCAGCTTCTTATGAATTTATGTAACCTTGAATGTATAAATTGACCGGACTAAACCATATTTTGAAAAAATGTGAATGTAAAGAGTTTCTTTGTTGCTTCTTCTCTTTACGAACACCTTCCGAAGCAACGGATTAATGATAAATTAAAAATTTTGACGTTCCAATTCCAGTATTTAACTTTATTTTGAAAAATAAACTTTATGACTTTTTTTGACTTTTTATATGAATGTATGTATGTTTTTAAATAGTACAAGTGATTTGATAGATCGAAATGTCATTAATGGAAATTAAGATGTCATCTTTTTATAAAATTGCTGTTTGTTATTAGATATATAGTCAGTCAGTTTTGCCTTTTATACTTACATATACTTCTATATATACACAGTGATGGATTTACACTAGGGGCAGTCTTAAAGTGAGAACTTGAGTCTTCATTAGATGACGAATTTGTGCACTTTCATGCTCATTGCACCGAAAAAAAGATGGAAAAAAATTCACCTTCTGATCTTCTGAAACTTTTGCACTCAAACGACCTTTATACTGAGTTTCCAAACTTAGAAATCGCTTATCGAATATTTATAACTTTAGCTGTAACAAACTGTAGCGCAGAACGATCGTTTTCTTGTTTAAAACGAGTTAAAAATTACTTGCGTTCTACAATGGGTGCAAATTGACTTAATAGCTTAGCTATTCTATGCATAGAGTCATATGTCCTTCAACGTTTAGATTGTGAGGATTTAATCGACCAGTTTGCGATTCAAAAAGCCAGGCGAGTTTGCCTGTGAAAAAAGTAATGCAATACCAATATAAGTCGTCCTTAAGGCAAAATTTATAATTCTATATAAAGAGTTTCAAATTCATTTCGCGTATCAACTACAACTCGTGCAAATCCATCACTGTATATAATACATAATAAATTTTCTTTAATTAATTAAATACTCTGATTCTTAAAAAATAAGTTATCAAAACTATTAAAATACAATTCCGATCATAGGGCGGCACTTTCTTCAGTGCCCCAGGGCGGCATAATTGTAAATCCGTCCCTATATATATATATATATATATATATATATATATATATATATATATATATATATATATATATATATATATATATATAGGTATATGTACGTAGAAAAGGCAAAACTGACTGACTATATATCTAATAATAATAACTCAGCGGGAATCGGACCCACAACCTTCGGATCGAGAAGCTAGTCGACCATGGACGTCGTAAATAATTACTAGCAGAGACCAAATATTTATGACTAGCTGTTCCCCGCGACGTCGTCCGCGTCACTTTGTGTTTTTAAATAAAAAATAATATATCTTAAAGTACTTCTGCGTAAATGATATATTTTTTGTTTTCTTGTGGCAGAAGAACATACTGATTTTCCCCGCAATCCGATCTTGACAATACGACATATAGTTGGCCATGTGAAAAACAATCTTAGCCGTAAGCTCCACTTAAATCAATTGTTGTGAAAGATACACCAAAGCCGTGGTTAACTCCCAACATAAGGTTTATGATGCGACTTCGGGATGAAGCACATAGTAAGGCTAAGAGGGAGAAGAGTGAGACTAGCATTAAGTATTACAAAGATTTGAAACATCAAGTTATATCATCGTTACATGCTGAAAAAAAGGCTTTTTTCGAGCATTCCATTAACAATAATGATGGTGATTCACGAACCCTTTGGAAAAATTTGAAACGTTATATCTTGCCAAATAAGCGCGATGTTGAACTGCCACCTTCTTTTGATGATCCAGATAAGATTAATGATTTTTTCTGTACCGTGCCAGGATCTTGTAACGTTAGTATTTCAGACTTGACTTTTTTTGAGTTTAACCGCTACGGAGACAGCACATTATCGTTGGAACCAGTGACGAGCGATATTGTTTATAAAGCTGTCAAAAAAATCAAAACAAAAGCTACAGGTTTCGACAAGGTTTCGACAGAATAAATATTGACATGATACTTCTGACATTTCCTACTACACTTGACGTATTGACAGCCATTGTTAACAAAAGCATTATCTCTAGTAAATTTCCTTCTTTTTGGAAAACAGCCAAAATCACACCGCTCCCGAAAAAGCCTAATCCTACCCTTACTTCCGATTTACGAGCAATCAGTATACTCCCATGTGCATCGAAGATAGTAGAAAGGGTGGTATATGATCAGCTTTCGAAATACCTAGAGGGGAATAATATTTTGCCGGAGCTTCAATCTGGTTTCCGCAAAAGCCATTCAACAGCAACAGCGCTGTTAGATGTTGTCAATAATGTTTTAAAAGATCGCGATAGTGGGTTAAGCACGTTATTGGCATTATTAGACTTTTCTAGGGCTTTCGATTGTTTGTTTTCTACCCTGGCTCTATCCAAGATGTCGTATTATGGATTTGATGTCGCTACAGTTCGTTGGTTCGAAAGTTATTTGTCCGACCGTAAGCAATTTGTCGAATTACGTAAGAGGAATGGTGTAGTCCTTACATCCTCCGAGAGAACACTAGAGCGAGGAGTTCCACAGGGTTCGATATTGGGTCCACTCTTGTTTATTCTCTACACTGCAGATCTTGTAAATAGCATAAAAAAATGCAAGTTTCATATATATGCAGATGATTTGCAACTGTACATTTCTGGTCATCCCAAAAATATAGTAAACACAGTAGGTAAATTGAATAATGATCTAAATCAAATTGCTGCTTGGACGGAAAAGAATTGCCTTGTTTTGAACCCGGCGAAATCTAAGTTCATGATTCTTGGTACTAAGACTCAGATCTCTAATACGTTGGAGGCCTTAACGACTTGTGATGTAGCTAACATGGATCAACCATTAGAAAGAGTCTATGAAGCACGAAATCTAGGCATACTGATGGACGGGGAACTGCGGTTCGTAAACTATGTTCTGTCAGTAGTCAGCAACTGCTTTTATAGACTCAAAATTCTATACAATATTCGCGATTACCTAAGTGAGAATTTGCGTGTTCAACTTTGCGAATCATTGATATTGTCTAGGATAAACTATTGTGACGTGGTCTATGGTGGTTGCATACTGGGTCGTACACAGAGGCTTATACAACGTGTGCAAAACGCATGCGCACGTTTTTGCTATCGTATTCCTCCTCGCTCCCATATCACCCCGTATTTGAACGAAGCAAAACTTTTAAATATGAAGGGTCGTAGATGTTTACATCTCGCAAGTCTTATGTTCAGTGTAGTTAGGCTTGAATCACCGGCTTATTTGCATAAAAAACTGCAATGGTCTAAAAGTGACTATCAGTTCAAAGTCAGGGCGATCTTGCCTCTGCACCGATCAGTGGCGTTCCGGGGTAGTTTTAGGTTTGCTGCGTCCAAATGCTGGAACGATATTCCCCCACCTATACGTGCTGTGACTGGTAGAATCACTTTTAAGCGCAAGCTTAAAGAATTCCTACTAGCCCAGCAAAACCCGTCCAGCAAGGCTCCATAGAGCAATCAAATGTTTTCCTTTCATGAAACCTATCCTATCCTGTCCAATCCTGTTCTCATTATTTTTATTATTATTTTTTAGTATTTATTATTTGTATCTCGTAGTTACGTATCTTTAGGTATAGGGAAAAGTTATTTTTATTATTTATATTTTTAGAAAATACTAAACAATATATATGTTATTCTGATGTATTCGTTACAATGTATGTTTTTTTTATGTTATTTTTATTGATTCTCTTTATATGTCGTATGATTATGAGCTATATATTTATATCGACTATTTGTTTTTACATAAGTAATGTATTATATATTGTATTCCGCTTGTATGACTCTCGTGCTGTCACTGGAGAGCGCTGACTGAAAATCAGTGCTGTGAGGTAACTCCTCACAGTTTTTGCTGAGTCAGCGCCATTTCGCTGTTCAATGGCACAATGTTTTTTTTTAGTTTATCATTTTAATTTGTTAATAATTTCCTCTTTTTGATTTTGTGTTTCTTTGTAAACATTTAAGGTATTATTTTTATTGTTTTTTATATTTTCACTGTTTTTTTGTAGTTGTAAATATTTTGTTAACTTTTGTTTTTTTTTTTGGTTTCGTTATTATTATTTTTGTGTTGCATATCTGTTGTGCCATATTTACGGCGAATAAATGTATTTCTTCTATCTTCTTCTATTTCTTCTAAATATAAAAAATCTTTTACAAAATGAAAGTGTATTGAGTAAGTATTAGGTATTACACGACACGACGAGATGTAGAAAATATATTTCGGATGTTTATATATTATTATAACGCTTCGATGTATCGTACATAGCAAAAACCAATAATATACTGAATTCTACTGTTCCGTAAAGAGAGAGAGAAAAGATACCAAGGAAAAACAAAGTTAAAGCCAAGTTTCAGTATTTATATAAAGCCAAGTTTAAGTATTTATACAAAAACAAAAACGAAATCATACCGCTATGTAGAATATATATAGTCAGCGCCATCTAGTGTTAATTCATGACCACAAAAAAAATATTTGTTTCAACGACTATACCTCCAAACATAGATAGTACACGAATTTTAATGATGATTTGTTAATGTTAATGCCACGTTTCAAAAAAATGTACACCACCTGTTTTTGCACTGTCGCAAATGTTTGATGATTTTGGGAAGTTATGTATAGCTAAATTTTATTGCAGAAGTATTTTTAAATGAAAGCTTATTTAATAAACTAACACTAGAATAAATATACATAACATAAAACATAAACATAAACGTTCACGCCGAATATCCCCGAAGGGGTTGGCAGAGGTACTAATACTTCTGAACATCAAGTGACTTTGTCACCTGGTGAGAGTAGAATAAATATCAAATAATTATAATGAGAATCAGTTGTAAATGAACATATATTTTCGCTCTGATGACATAATTTTTTGAGTGTCCCACCAACAATTTGATACAAATAAAACGTGTTTGCTAATTTTTTTATATGAAAACCCTTTCTAAATTTCAGTTTTGTGTAAAGGTTGTACGATGTTTTATTTATTTTTAATGCATTTTCCCTAATTTATACATAACTTTTCCATTATTTGTACGATAGTGCTGTCCCAAAATTTACGAAATCCTCACTAATCAGTTTGGTGACGGCTCATATAGTAGATTTTTTACACATAATACGATCAAGTAGTCTTTTCTTTTGTGCTAGTGGAGTCAACGTCTGCAAAGAGCTGGATGTGTTTTAAGCTGAAGCACCTGTAAGTCATTTTTGAAAGTCAGTTTGGTGTGCTCATTTCTTCCTAATAGTGGCGAATTACTGTTTCAGGAATATTCAATTTGATTGAGGTGCTCATAAGGTTCCAAATTCCAATAAAATATATAACTATTCTGTGATCTTTTGAGGTGAAAAATATGTATTTGTGTGGAACCAAACAGAGGTGACGGTCAGTTTGCTGACGTCAAGTATACACATACACAAGTATAAGCTTCTCGCGCGTGTCACCTCGCTCGCCGGCCAGCGCAGCGCAGCGTCTTGTCTTGCGCTTCATGTACGCGTGTCAATTTTGTGGCAGAGTAATTTTAAAATTGTATTATCTTCTAAGATGTTAATTTAAATGAAGTGATGTAAAGGACAATCAATTGTTCACAATTCAATAATCTTAATCAACAACACGTTTATTTTGATAAGGATTAATGTTAGGTTTTAAAAAAATATGGAAATAATTGGCAATAATGCATTATTTTGACCAAATTTGATTACCATAAGAATGGTTATAGTGAGTCAATCTTAAAAGCTAGACATATACTGTTCTGAAATTTTTTTTAGAATATTTAAAGAGGATTAATTTTTCAGTACATACTTTTTGGGTTACTTCAACCGTTTACGCAGCGCATACAACGAAGCCTGCAAATATGAATAATTTTCCCCGTTTTTGCAACATCTATCGCTGATTCTTTGCTTCTATTAGTTGCAGCGTAATGCTATGTAGCTTAAAGCCTTCCTCAATAAATGGACTATCTAACACAAAAATATTTTTTCAATTTGATTGGGTAGTTCCTGAGATCCTAGGGTTCAAACAAACAAACAAACAAACTTTTCAGCTTTATAATATTAGTATAGATTTATATATATATATATATATATATATATATATATAGTATAGATTTTCGAGGGTTTAAATGGTTTTAAATATAATAATATAAATTTCACTCCTCTTATGTCTAAATTAAACTAAAAAAAACTCAATCCTTGACGCTGTATATCCTCGAAAGCGTGGCAGAGATACTAGTTCTTCTTAACATCATGTAACATTGTCACCTTGTGGTTAGAGCACCCACGTTTTGCTTGGGTAGTGTACTTACGCAGTAGGGGGCAGGCCTATCACCGTTTTGTACGAATACACTGTCATATAACTAAGTACAACTTTCAACCGTTAACAACCATGATAAATTAAACATACAATATGACTTTAGAAAAGACTAATAGGTGTAGTACCGACCTGGGATATGAACCCACTGCTGTCTTCATTTTAGGCGGGTGTTGTCCCCCTTGAGCTATCATGAGTTTAAAAAAATGGATATCGTAATAATTAAATAAAACAAAAGCGTGGCAGAGATACTAGCACCTCTGAACATCAGGAGACATTTTCACCTCAAAAAAACACAAACTCAAACGTTCACGCCGAGTATCCCCGAAGAGGATGGCGGAGGTACTAATACTTCTGAACATCACGTGACATTGTCATCCAGTGTTCAGAGTACCCACGTTTTGCCTGGACAGTGTACTCACGTGATAGGGGGCAGACCTATCGCCGTTTTGCACGAATACACTGTCACATGACTAAGTACAACTTATACATGTGGGTTTCCTTACGATGTTTTCCCTCACCGTTAGCAACCATGATAAAATACACACATGTCTTTAGAGACAAATTGATGTAGGCTCGACCCGGGATTAGAATAAACGATAAGCGGCGTTCTACCCACTGAGCTATCACGTTGTCACAGTACCCACGTTTCGTCGTGTTCAGAATACCCACGTTTTGCTGGGATAGTGTACTTACGCAATAGGGCTGTTGCCTATCACCGTTTTACCCGAATGTACTCTCATATGACTTAGTATACAACATGCAACCGTTAACAACTATGATAAATAAAACACACAATATGACTTTAGAAAATATTTTTTAACAAAAAGAAAACCGACTTATGAGTTGAAAAATCCACCGAAAATAAACAATCAAGTACTAAAAAGAAAGAAATAAGTTTTTTAATTAAATATGAGTTCTGTGATTAACACCTTAGGAATTTCTTTTCCACACGCGTCAGTTCAACCTACCTAAATCTTAAAATTCTCTTAAATTAATTTGTGAGTCGGTGCCAGCCTGCGTGATAATTGATAATAAGTGTTTGTTTCGCACTTCATGTAAATTGATATTTGTAGGTATTACCATTTAAAACGTTTGGCGATAGATATACATGTATATTGTTTAGATTGTAATAATAAGAGATAGATAGTAGGGAGATAGCTGTGTAGTGTCGGCTTTGAATAGCACTACCCCATTTCTTCCGGTGGGTGTACGTAAGAGGCGACTAACGGTATTGGGGCTTTTAAGGGATTTTTGGGCGATGCGGTTGGAGACCCATCACAAAAAACCTTTTCCCCAATCAAATTTCCTAAAGTTGCTGAGGAATTTTTAATTCCTTAGCTCTGGCTACCCCTTTTTAGGATTCATAGCCGTGAGTATATGTATGTTGTTGTTTAGAAACATATGTATGTATAGTAGGGTGAATTTAATTTTGTTTACCGGCACCGACTCAAAAATTAATTTAAGAGAATTTTATGATTCAGGTAGGTTGAACTGACGCGTGTGGAATACAGAAATTCCTAAGGTGTTAATCACAGTACTCATATTTAATTTAAAAACTTATTTCTTTCTTTTTAGTATTTGATTGTTTATTTTTGGTTTTTTTTTCAACTCTTAAACTTTTTTTTCTTTTTGTTAAAAAATATTTTATTTTACGAGTTTTAGAGATGGGTAGACCTGGCAAAGATGCCTCTCGCTCGGCTGAGGAAGCGACGTTTACTGTATTATTCTTCGTATTGCCAACTAACTGAAGATTTTGGCATATTGCACAGTATTAAATAGGCTCAACCATATGTAACGTTCACGCCGAATATCCCCGAATGGGTTAGCAGAGGTACTAATACTTCTAAACATCACGTGACATTGTCACCTGTTGTTCAGATAACCCACGATTTACTTCGACAGTGTACTCACGTGATACAGGGCAGGCCTATCGGCGTTTTGAACAAATACATTGTCACATCATTGTGAGTTTCGACAGTCCCCTCGATTTCCTGGGATGCCATCAACAAATCCAGGTCAGGTCATAACAAAAGAAATGTTTAGTGAACCTGTACTTCCCTTCATAAAAGCTACGAAGAGGAGTATAAATCTAGATATAAATGTTGAAAGAACTATTTCCTAACTCCAAGTGATTGAGGACCTACCTTCCATCATCAGCTCAGCAGCATAACATTATGATTTCCAAAAGCAAATGCCAATATAACTTCAGAAAATATGTAAAACGCGGTACATGTGCCTATAAAACTTCAGGATTCCCCTCGATTTCTCCAGGATCCCATCATTTGGCCCTGATATCCTCATCATGGTACCAATCCGGGAGTATCTACTTTCTAATGAAAAAATATTAATCAAAATCGGTTCATAAATGACGAAGTAATCGGCGAACAAACATAAAAAAATACGGTCGAATTGAGAACACTCCTTTTATTGAAGTCGGTTAAAAAGACTAATTGGTGTAGTACCGACTCGGGATGGGAACCAACGCCTGTCTACATGATAGTCTATCATGAGTCTAAAAAATGGTTATCGTAATAATTCAATAAGTTCCAATAAACCTTAGGTATAGTGGTAGGTGGTAATGCATTATAGGCTACTTTAGCCCGTACTCGTATATTGCAAATAGATATTTTGTAAATGAAAGATTTTCGTGGCGTAAAAGCAGCTAGAAGTAAGGTTTACAAGATGCAAATGAGATATTTACACTAAATGAAAAAAAAACAACTTACCAACCAATTAGATTAAAATGAATTTTTGTTGTCGTGGTAGTTTATTGTTGTTCATTTTAGTTTCTATTCATGAATTTTATCTACAAATCTGTAACTGAAAATGGTTACGTAAATTGCACGATTCCTGCAGTAACTACAAAAGTATTTTTATTATAAAATAAAAAAAAATCCAACTTAGAGAGCTTTTCGACAAATGGAAATGCAGCTCAGTAAAGATAAGCATCGTGATGTTTTCCTCCGGATTTGTATCACAAATCTTGTGTAAGTAGTTACTTTGAAAAATTGCAGTACACGCCGCGGCGAGACAACAGTGGGTAGGTTTAACAAGGGTTCATCAACAGGGGCGACGACAATTCGTCGGCGGCGGCTCCTCTCGCTCGGGTACACGCTCGCTCTGCGAACTGTTATGAATATTTTTTATTGCTCAAGGGTACCACATCTTGGAGGGTGGAAACTATCCCGATGAATTGTTAGATAACTTTGATTGCGCGATTCACTTTCGTTGATAGGTAAAGTTAAATAAAGACATTATCTTATTCGAAGGGGAGGCAAGATGCATTGTAGCGAAGTTATTACTTAATTTCAAAATTGACAATAGCGGCTGTTTTGCCAATTAAGAACAACAACATTTAATTTAAAGAATCTGATAAGCGATAGAAGTTTGCTAGCAGGGCATTTTTTATGCGTCTCGTCGCGTGTACTTATCATTAAAATATTTTATTATAGTGGGGCACGTAAGGCTTAGAAACTCTCCTCCACCTTTTCTCCACAGTATACCGGCAATTATATAAAATATATTGCTAACGCAAACTAATATTTGAGTACCAAAACACAATAAAATAATATATTTTTCTATATTGATTTATACGTAACCTTTTATTCCTTTAAGCAATAGAAAGGAGCCTACTAGATTTATACTATCGATTTTTTTCATTTCACCAACTAATAAAATAACTAGTTCTTTGAAATATCCCAATTTACTTAGGAAAACTTAATAAAAGAGATTCAGGTACAGGAGATTATGAACGAGTATTTAAGCTCCGGGGTTGACATAAATTGTATAGTAGTCCGGTCAATTTAGGCCTAAAATAAGGAGGAAGGTTACATAAATTCATAAGAAGCTGAAAATTGGCACAATTGTTCAAAACATGATTATAAATGAAACCTCAAAAGTCCCCATTGTTCCGAGGTGTGCTAAAAATTTTACACGAGGTCAAAGGTAAAAAAAATGAGTTTTTTGCGATCTTAAGTGAAACGGTGAGTTTTTTCGCAAAATCACCCCAGTACAAAATTGTAGATCAGAAAATTCTCTACAAAAAGGATATCAATATTTTTTTCCTAAAAGCCACCATTTTGAAGATATAACGCGTTGAAAAGTTCGATCATTGGTAATCTTCATATTTTGCACATGTACGCCACGTATGAACATCACTTATAAGGTGTTATAACTTAAATTTATTTGCTATTGTTGATTGTAACGTGTTTCTATACACTATAAGTTAAAATATAAAAAAAACACTTGCTTAGATAAGTTGCGATACGCAACTTTTGTTAAAAATACGCGTAATAAAAAGCAAGTACAACTAGCTTCTTTACCTCCAACCTCAGTAGCTGCTCACCAACACTTATTTCGGTTATATTACCAAGTTCAAGTGTGGCTTGGTAATCAGCTGGACCCTAAAGACTGGGGTTGGAAGATGGTCGACAATACATTAGAGCCAGTTCTAACTTTACTTCCACCAGCACCTGAGAAACTTCTCAACTCAATATTTTGCAACTGTAAAAAAGGTTGTAATGCTAAATGTGGATGCAGAAAAGTTGGACTGTTTTGTTCCCTGGCATGCACAAACTGCCAAGGCCAATCGTACTTGAGTCAGCTAATCTAGAAGAATCATATGATACCAATGAGGAATCGCTAGTGGAACAGTTGATCTGTGAAATAGAAGAAAAAGAAGAAGAACAGGAAGAAGAACAAGAAGAAGACGAAGAACAAGAAACAGTAATCCAGGAAAATTACGAATCAGACGAGGAATATTAATCATTTCATTTTCAATCACACCGCCATTATTTTAACCAACCGATAAATAAAACGCGCTAAGTACACTACCTCATAGGTGGCGTGGAAATGTGTGCAAAGTATGAAGATTACCAATGATCGAACTTTTCAACGCGTTATATCTTCAAAATGGTGGCTTTTAGGAAAAAAATTATTGATATCTTTTTTGTAGAGAATTTTCTGATCTACAATTTTGTACAGGGTGATTTTGCGAAAAAACTCACCGTTTCGCTTAAGATCGCAAATAACTCATTTTTTTACCTTTGACCTCGTGTAAAATTTTTAGCACACCTCGGAACGATGGGGACTTTTGAGGTTTCATTTATAATCATGTTTTGAACAATTGTGCCAATTTTCAGCTTCTTATGAATTTATGCAACCTTGAATGTATAAATTGACCGGACTATAGGTACTCTGCGCTGTTCGCATATTACTATAACAAACTGCACTAACAGAGACAGTGCTCATAAAGGCAGGTGTCTGAAGTTTAAAGAGTAAACGAGCATGTATTAAAAAATATATGAATGTGAACGAAGCTAGAGAGGTTTGCCAGGATCGTACAAAGTGGCGATCAATAGTCTCTGCCTACCCTAATGGAAACTAACGGAGTGAGTGTATGTATGTATGCGCAAACTAGTATCAGGTATTTTTAAACGGTGGCGAGATATGTTGGATAGTAATTGTAAGATGAAAATATTATGATGGTTATTCTTAACGCTTAAATTTAGATTGTAAATTTTTAATTTAATTATATTTGAATTGTATACTTTTGAAGGTTGTAATCCTACTGATATGAAATGTTTTTCTATTATTGTTACCTATTCGTTACAAACAAAAGCACACAAACAAATATTTTCTCTTTATATATACATACATATACTTACGGCCATATATCCCAAAAAGGGGTAACCAGAGCTTCAGAGAGAACCCCTCCGCCACATTTGAAAGTTGTTAGGGGAGAAGATGGTAGAAATAAAGTATCGTTGGTGATGGGTCTCCAACCGCATAGCCCAAAAACCACTTAAAAAGCCCGACACCTTTAGTAGCTTCTTTCTGTTTATAATAAGATTAAAAAGTTACTTTGTTATCAATTTTAAAAATCCCCTGTCATCCGTATCCGTGGTACCTATTATTTTTTACAATGCATGGGTGTATAACCAATTCTCATAGAACATTCATACAATATCGAGTAATCATTTATACAAATGTGTATACTCCCTTAAAGCGTCAGTGTCAATCAGTTTTTGGGAGGATTGGGCGGATTATGTGTATGTCTGCTGTAATAAGTTACCCTACAAGCTTCTTAAAATCTTGGTGGCAACCACTTTCAATTTGGTTATACGAGTTACTTTAATAAAAAACCGTTTTTGATTTTCCACTTCTGTCTGTCTACAATTTAGTGCCCACGATTCATATACCGCAATTTAATTTTTAAGTGATATTGCTTTTGTTTGAAGCGTGGACGTAATAGTTTGCCAAAGTACTTAAATGTAATTATGGTATTATAGTGGATGTTTCTGTCTTTTCAATGGTTTTTTAAATATTTCTATAAAATTACCTTTTTTTTTCTTTTTTTTCTTTACGGTATTGGGGCTTTTAAGAGATTTTTGGGCGATGCGGTTGGAGACCAACAACCTTTATTTCACCATCTTATCCCCACGCAACATCCAAAAGTGGCTGAGAAATTTCTGATTCCTTAGCTCTGATTCCTTAGCTCTCTATCCTTTTAGGGATTTATAGCCGTGAGTATATGTAAAGAAAAGAAAAGAAAAGATATCATTTATTCATTGCCTCTGGGAACAATAAGACATTACATTTTTACAAAAACACACACAATTTTAACAAAGAACAAAACAAAAAATATATTAATAAAACATTTAGGGACATACATAATTAAAGTCCCCTCAAAGGCAAAGAAAAGGTTGCTGACTCAGCATTTATTAAAGGCATAACCTTTAAAACTGATTTTCAGTCAGAACCGATTGTGTCACGTCACGGACCCTATCATAATACTACTATATCTATAAATAATACTTAAATAAATAAATTTACAAAGTATAACCTTAAGATGTATTATTGCAAAATATAAATATATAAAACTAACAATTTGAGATAATACTTAGACGTACGATAAAACGATAAACTAAATCAGACTATTTTTGTACACTACATAAAATTTAATCATAAATACATACATACAACCGTTACATAAAATGTATGTATGTTTGTTTTTATATATATGAATCTGCTACTTACAACCTGTGAAAAATTAGTAAATGAAAAATGCACGACAATATGTTTTCAATATAACGAAATCAAAATGAAGAGACTGATTTATTACAAATCTGGTGGTGGTATTACTTCCAGAGATTTATTTCCCTTATGTAATCGTGTATACAATGTAAATAACTCCGCATAATAGGGGGGCAGTTACAATGTTACATCGCGCTTGCCACGTACACATACGAGGTACTTTCGAAAAAGAAAATGATTGATTCAATTTTAATAGAGTAGGTTCTTGAAATAGGTAGATCTGGATTTTGAAAAATAAGGGCGTGTTAACAGTGAGCAAAATGGCGGCTGGGCGGGCGGTCTTTACACTCGCCCACCTGTAGCTTCAACTCTGATTGGTTCACTCGCTATATCCTTGGTCTGAAGGACTTTCAATCCCACTGTTAGAGTCAAAGAAAATATATATGCCTCCCTATTTTAGCATGAAAAAGTAAGGGACATCCGTGTACATTTTCAATTATAATCGTAAAAGTAATATGCATTCATTCGACACATTATTAATTAAAGTAAAAAAAATACACTACATCTTTACCGAAACAAAATATGTAGCCTTTAATTAGGTAATCTCCGTTTGCACCTGCCTATAGCAACTTAAGCGGATCCCTTTAAATAATCTGCACATACTCGTATAATATAATAAAAGCAATCTGGTTGAGTGCTGTGTGTGTACTAAGCTTCTTGTTTGCTCATCAATTTTATTAGTGTGCAATTTGTGTAAGTGGAATTGTGTAAGTCGGATAAAGACAATTTCGGTCAACGACTTACCACAGCCGGATAAACCGATTTACAAACTGTGAATTTGAGCTTACATTTTGTACTCAAAATTGTCAAAAAAACATCTATTTTTTGACGATGCTGATCACTATAACTTTCTCTATACTGTTCGTTTGTAGGGCTAGTAGATCACTTTTAGATGGTAGATTTATACCTTTAGTTGTACGTACACTATATTATTGACCGCACTCATCACAGTCTTTTGTAATCGGTGGGTGACGTAAGTGCGAGTCTTTTTCGTTGCAGAGATTGTCTTAATGTATTTACATATAAAAAGCAAAACTGGCAGAAGCTGAAACCACTGTACACAGGAATTTAAAATTTTGAAAAGGGGTGTCTTTTATTATGTAAGTGAGCACAAAGATGGCAATTTCAAAAATTTCAGCCCTCAGGGGTGATATAGGGGTGTGCAGTTTATATTTAACTTTTTAAATTGTATACTTACAAGTTTGAAAACTGTTATTTAAGTTTTTGATTACGCTTACCAAAGGTGTTCCTTTTATCACAGTAGTAACAAGTGGTATTTATGTAGGGGAAAGTCACAAAATTTTCCCCTAAAAGGATAAAATCGGGAAACGAAGTTTGTATAAAAGTTGACTCACTTTATATTATAATAAAGTTATCTCAATAATCCATCCCGTAAGGGTGTAAAATTAAGATTTGGAGTTTATATTGATTTACTTCGATTCTGGACTTAGCACTATACAAATTTGTATGTTTGTTTTTGATTAAAAATTAAAACAAACTATGTACGTAAGAGGAACATATTACAGTTGCGCAACTAGAGGTGTATAATCTGTATGATATTATAAAGCAATATTTCATTTTCGCTTTTTCTTATCACCCTCCGATATCACTACAATAATACTATTTAAAAAAGTCGTTTTCTTTATCCCTAGGTATGCTTAAATCATTAAAACTTCGCAACGGATTTTAATGCGTTTTTTAATAGATATAAAGATTGTAGGGGAAGCTTGGTATGTATAAAAAATAACATTCATTCATAAATAGTGGAAAAAAAGAGGTAAAGTATATAAATAAAAATATATAACATATTTATATGTAGTATATATAAGTATTAATTTATTGTACCTATCATATGTATTGATATGTTCGTTAATAGTTTATTATTTTATAACTAGATATAACTATGTCTGGATTGTTGTATTGTTTGTGTAGATTAACGCATAGTTATCAGTTTCACAATGTTGTTGGACATCTATCTCACATGACTATTATTTATTGACCTCTCCATTCAATGGTTGTCTGGAAGAGATCGCTTTTAGTGATAAGACCGCAAATTGTACTTTTGTTATTTAATTCTGTGTATTTGTAAATGTTTCTCCATATTTGATGTGCAATAAAGCGGTTTCTATTCTATTCTATCTCGTAAATAATTTCATTTTTTCCGCTTGTATGGCAAAGGCAAGCTGATCACTATGCTGCAGTCCAGAAGCTTAAACGCAATAATAGCACAAAGACGATTCCGAGATAAACGCATATAAAGTATTACTAAAAAGAAAAAGGTATTTCCGAAAAAGTTTAGTTATTATGCTAAGGAAAGAGCTTAATAGTGTAAATATTATAGGCCCATAGTAATGACACAAATCGCTTTAACATACAAATAAATAAAAAATAATACATTTTTAGCCACTGGGCTGCATTAAAAATATGGTGATGATAACCTTACTAAAATGCAGTACAATAAGCCTTAATCTCCATTTGACATGAGATAAACTGCGTTTTAGTATGTATTCTTGTAAATGTTTATTGAACATTGATTTAAATTAGAAAGCAGGGGCTATTCCACATATCCCCCTGAGCTATCCCCCCTGGGGGGGAAGAAAGGAATTTTTTTCCACATAGTGCTACCAGGGGGGATACTTTTCCGTCTATCCCCCCTGATGAAAAAAAACAACAAAGGAGTATCATCAATTACAAAATACATAAGTATTTTTTTTTGCTCTTGGCTTTTGCTTTGCTTTGACTGTTCCATTTTTCGCATTGTGTTTTGGGGTCTTGTAACATTATTAGTATATAGAAAAACATTATTCTCTAGGCAATACCAATACGAGCTAAAAAAAAAATTGGTAATTACAAAAAAAAAGTGTTTTAAAAAAAATTCGTAGTGACGAAATTTTATAATAATCCAAGAGGTAAAATCTTAATAATTTCATATCAAATATTCACAGTTTTATATAATTTCTATAATACCAGGGCGTCATAAATTCATGCAGCTATTCGTTTACCAGAAATGTTTTTTTTTCTTTTACCAACTATTTCTTTTACTATAATCTCATTATTCCAAAGGTTTAAAAAACCGAAGTAACTTTATTTATAGTCTTACAAATCGTGAATCTCTTTAACTAGATATTATTTATGTTAGAAAAATTGTATAAATAAAACGCGGATGCATGCTTGTTTGTATGCATACTTGCTTGATTGTTTGCATGCTTGTTTGCTTGGTTGCAGGTAGAGCACCCATAGTACTTCATTAAAAATATTTTCGCAAAATCAAATTCAAATTCAAGTCATTTAATGCATTCATCATTATCAATCTTGTGTGAAAATATTTCTAAGTGTTGTTACCTCTTACGTTTTTTTGTATGATGAAAATATTTCAACTATCAAACCATTATAGAATATGAATAAAAACCCTATAAATGTAAGCGAGACTTTTATTTTGGACAGTTCATATTGAAAAAGGGACCATGAGCCATTGATTTTATAAAAAGGACTATCAGAGGGACCAAGGGTAATTAGCCGGTTTGATCATTTTGTCTTTTTTACATTTCCAAACAGAGGTTCACAAATTTCTCTAGTCATATGATTGCCTGGTACAGAAATTAGTCTTCTACAAGTTTACAACATATGATACGATCACGTCAATGTAAGAAAATGATAATTAAATATTGCTTAAATTTGTTAATAGACTAGGTTAGAGTATAAACTTTTCTAAGTGTCCTGAAGACACCTTAACTAAAAATACTTACCTTTTGATTTAAAATATCCCAAACAAACAAGAACATTAGCAGTAAGATTGATGAAAATTATTACATACATACATATACTCACGCCATTAATTCCCATTGGGGTAGGCAGAGACTATCGATCGCCACTTCGTACGATCCTGACAAACCTCTCTAGCTTCGTTTACATCCATCAATCTTTTCATACATGCTCTTTTATTCTTCATACTTCGGACGCCAGCCTTTTTGAGCACACTCTCAATTTGGTCCAAGTGTGTTCTCCGTGGTCGTCCTCTACTAACATTACCATCCACACTAGCTCTATAGATCCCTTTTACCAATTTTCTATCATCCATCCTCTCTATGTGCCCAAACTATCTCAACATTCCTTTTTCTATCTTTCTTACAATATCATCTTTCACACCACACTTTTCACGAATAACACTATTTCTCACTCGGTCACAAAATCTAACATTACAAATTTTTCTGAGGGACCTCATCTCTACTGCATTCACTCTGCTCTCATGCTTCTTCTGCCACACCCAACATTCGCTTCCATACATAAGCGTAGGAACAAGAACAGCATCATGCACAGCCATTCGGGCCTTTTCAGACACCGATTGACTGATCATTAGGCTATTCATTGCTCCATTTACCGCATTACCCTTTTTCACTCTTCTTTCAATGTCTTCATAACATTTTCCATCCCTTGTAAACAAACTTCCCAGATATACAAACTCCTTCACCTGTTCCACATCCTTACCATCAATCGCAATCACGCATTCTGTCACATCTTCCTGTCACATGCAATATTCATCATCTCTTGCAACTCTTTTGCCGGTGATGCAAGTAGCACTTGATCGTCAGCATACAAGAGGCATTTAATGATGAATCCACCCATTCTTAGTCCATAATCACTTTCACGCAACTCTGTCAAACAGTCATCCATGAACAAATTGAAGAGCCACGGAGAAGCTACACATCCCTGTCGGACACCCCTAGAGATTCCGAACCAGTCAGTGTTTTCCCCGTTTACTCTTACACATGCACTAGAATCCTCATAGAGTGATACCAATGCACGTATAAGTTGACTCCCCAAACCGAACTTGGATAACACCTCCCATAAACACTTTCTTACCACCCTATCATACGCCTTCTCTAAATCAATGAAGGAGCAATACACCTTTTGGTTCTTAGCTAAGAACTTTTCGGTGATGATCCTTAGAGAGAAGATTTGATCCATACATCCCATTCCTTTCCTAAATCCCGCTTGCACATCCCATATTTTCTCATCAGTTTCATTCAACACTCTTTCAATCAGTTCCTTAGCATACAATTTACCAACAATGCTGAGTAAGCTGATGCCGCAGTAGTTTTTAGCCTCTTGGTGTGACCCCTTTCCTTTATATAGAGGCACAATCACCGCCTTGCACCAATCTCGTGGAACTTTACCTACTTTCATACTTTTCATTGCTTTCATTATTTCTTCCATACTAATCTCACTGTCACTGAAATCACCCATCTCTTCGTTCCAATCAACATTACTGTCGATTGGCGGAGAAATGGATGCATCCTCTTTTTCAAACAGTCCCTCAAAATAATTCTTCCATACCAGTTTCATGCTACTTTCATCCGTCGCCAATTCACCCTGTTCATCTCTTATTACACTCACTCTCGTGTTTTGGGAAACTCCCTTTTCCTTCCGGATATACTTCCAGAATAACTTTTGGTTATTCCGGAAATTATCAGAAAGTTTCCTCTCACACCACTCTTGCAAATCCCGCTTTTTCTTTTCTATTTTCTTCTTCACCTCATTCTTAACTCTCTTATATTCATCTTCACTTTTCTGCACTACATCGTCAGTTACACTCGCATTCATCCGTTTACTAGCTTTAATCGGTAGTAAATCTAACCACGCTTTCTTCTTATCTCCAACCGCCTCTTTCACAACTTTATCCCACCAACTTGTTGGTGGTCTATTTGACCTTTTACACACTCCACAAACTTCCGTCGCCCATTCAACCATCGTCGATTTGAGCACATCCCATACCTCTTCTATTTCCATTTCATCCTTCATCTCCACGCAACTTAGTCTATCATCCAATTTCCTCACGTATTCATCTCTGATATTTTCACCTTCTTGCAGTTTTTCCACTTTTATTCTCGCAAAATCCGTTGTTGACACTTTAGGCCTGTGACGCCAACGCGTACACAGACCCCTTAATCGTGATATAACGAGAAAGTGATCTGTGCCAACGTTCGTGCCCCTATAGACCCTGGTGTCAACAACCTTTGCTCTCAGCCTTTCATCAACTATCACAAAATCAATCATACTTCTCTCGCTTCCCCTCTGTCTTGTATACATATGGATATCTTTGTGTTTAAACAACGTGTTTGTAACACAAAGATTCCTCTCCAAACATACCTCAATCAATTTCTCACCATTCTCATTCATCCTTTGATCGCCAAACTTTCCTAAAACTCTTTCGCAACCGTTGCGTGACACACCAACCCAGCCATTAAAATCTCCTAACATTATAAGTCTCTCATTCTGATCACACCCATTCACAACATCGTCTAACAGATTCCAAAACTCCTCCCTCTCTGATAGGGATTTAGACATGTCCGGAGCATAAACGCAAATTATGCGCATCCGGACTAGTCCCAATTTCACCTTAATCCACAGGAGCCTTGGACTCACACATTCGTAATCTTTCATACACTGAGCCATCCTTTCAGATATCAGAAGTCCCACTCCTTGGCTAGCTCGGTCATTGTCAGCGACTCCAGACCAGATTGCTGTGATGTTGCCAAGTTGTGAAACTTCCTTTCCCTTACGCTTCGTCTCATTTTAACATAGAAAATCCAGTTTTCTTTCATTCATAATCATACATACTTCATCTAATTTTTCAAATATTCCTCCACATACATTCATCGTACTGAAGCGGGTCTCTTTAGCCCACTTTTCGCCCCGTGAGAAACCATGGCGTGATGAGTGGCGAGCTACATCGCCGCCTCCGTGTTTATTATAATTCGAACACATATTGGACCCACGAGAAGCAAGGGAAGTAAACTGTCCACCTAGCCAGAGCCCCGCTTGACTAGGTAAGGTTATTTAGTACCCGGAGTGCACCAAGCTCCGGGACGGCGGCACGCTAGCGACCAGGCTCACCCCTGGCCATGCATCCCTCGGCGCGGCAGACCTTGGATTGGAGTGGTAAGGGTGAAGATGGAAAAGCCCTAGTCCCTTAGTCGACTTCTACGACACCCACGGGAAGAGATGGGGTAGTGCTATTCTAAGCCGACACTACACAGCACTTATTAATATTAACAAAAGGCAATAAAATAAGGTCAGTAGTCCACGGGCATAATGATTGTTCTTTTCGATTGTACTTTGTCTTAGGAGGGATAAGTGGAAGAAAAATTTCCGTTTATCCCCCCTGGTAGCACTATGTGGAAAAAAAATCCTTTCTTCCCCCCCAGGGGGATAGCTCAGGGGGGATATGTGGAATAGCCCGAATGCAGTATGTGAGCGCTAACTGCATGTTAATTTGTTTTATAGTTACTTATTATAAACTTCATTACATATTTGACTGCATTTTAACTTGTATATTAGACTATTTGACCGATTTTGCCAAGTAGATCTAATAGTCCTAGGAAAACGTGGAACAGGAAAATAGCGCAAAATTTCCTGATCACAAATGAGCGAGCATGAGATTCATCAATTAATAATGTACTAAGTTTTGTACACATTGAAATGGTTTACAGAAAACTCTTCAATAGTATATGGATATCCTACAATATATTGTTTTTGTCATTTACTTTTATGAAAAATAATAGCCAATTAATATGCTCAAAGCATCCATACGCTGTTTGTAGATTTTGCATTGAGCGAAGTGCTATTCACAATGTTGAGGAACTTCAATATTGCCTAAAAGTTAGTGGACATGATTCAGGTAGCCACGACGGATAGCAGGATGCGAGTTTGAGTAGAAGGAGACTTGACGGATGAATTTCCTGTAGGTACAGGTCTCAAGCAAGGTGACGCCTTGTCGCCAATACTTTTCAATTTAGTGCTTTTCAAGTTACTGCTAGAGATCGACGTCCGCATTCAAAACGCCCTGCGTTGTAGCGCTGCTCTGCATAAGGTGTTAGTGTCCAAATGTGGCGACCGCTAGACGGCGAACTCACTCGCATACTAGCAGCGTCATAAAAAAATCGTACATCGCGGTATCGAAATGTTTCTCTAGCTAAACATAAATACAAATTCTAAGTTGGTACACAGCAGGGTGTACTGTCCAGTATATCTTTGCTGTTCCCACAGTGGTGACCCCCGACGACAACATGACGAATCTTTCTACTACATTTCTCAATCTACCTACATCTTATACTCCTCGCTTACCTTACCAAACTACTCGACTCACCCTACCGAGCATCTACTGGCACGCTACTCTGCCTCACTGCTCACACTGCACTCTACTACTAGACGGCGAACTCGCTCGCACACTAGTCCCTCTCTACTATTGGTAACAGGTACCTCCTAGCTCTTCGATATCGTCTATCGACTAGGAGGGGAGTACTGTGGCGACCGCTAGACGGCGAACTCACTCGCATACTAGCAGCGTCATACAAAATCGTACATCGCGGTATCGAAATGTTTCTCTAGCTAAACATAAATACAAATTCTAAGTTGGTACACAGCAGGGTGGACTGGCCAGTATATCTTTGCTGTTCCCACACAAACTTCTCAGCAGAAACACCAAGATACGTATCTATAAGACCGTAATTAGGTCAATTCTCATGTACGGATGTGAGTCTTGGACACTGACTCTTAAAGAGGAAAGTAAGCTCCTGGTCGCCCAGAGGAAGATCCTCCGGAAAATCTTTGGGCCAAGACATAGGCCAGATGGAACATGGAGGCTACTGAAGAACGCTGAAGTCGAAGAACTGTTAGCTGACGCGATCATCCTTGGGGAAACCAATGCCCATACATTTCTCTGGCTTGGTCACCTAGTAAGGATGGGTGAAAATCGAGGAGTCAAAAAAGCGGACATGGGTCGTCCGACTGGACGAAGATCGGTCGGGCGCCCTCGGTACCGCTGGTGTGATGTGGTAGAAGCAGATCTTCGTGAGCTTCAGGCAAAAGATTGGCGAGAAACCACACAAGACCGAGGCAAGTAGCGAAATCTCGTATCGGAAGCCAAGACCCATTTTGGGTCGTCGAGCCAGCGAAGTAAGTAAGTAAGTAAGTAATTTTCGAAGCGATCGATACAATGAAATACGTTAAATACAAAGATTTATTATATTCCAAGATATTACAGATTTAAAAGTTGTGGGACGTATTGTTTGCTGCGGTACCCGCCGCCCGGCCACAGGGGGACAAAATGCAAATGATTTTTGAATGATTAAATGTTCAGTACTCAATCACGTCTGAACAACAGAAAAGGTTCTGATAATTTTTGTGTAATCTCACGCAGACGAAGTTACGCGGGTCAACTAGTGGTATTACAAATGGTTTCATCACATTCCCATTCTTATTCTAAAAGTGACAGGGGCATTAATGTTTTTTTTATAATTATTATACTAGTTCGGGCAGTTGAAAATTCAGGTGTCACCAAAATCCCCCGAAACGGCTGAACCAATTTAAATTAAATTGGGAATACACGTTTGGTTTTTCATTTCTAACATTTAACTTTTAATAGTAATAATCCCCACATGAGGTTTTCATGAACATAAACATTCTAATAATTTAACTTTTACTTTATCGACTAGAACTTTGCCGTCGTGTACTGCCGGCTTAGAATGTCGCTACCCCTTTCTACCCACGGGTGTCGTAAGACTTACTTACTAAGGGTATTGGGGCTTTTTGTTGGATTTTTGGGCGATTCGGTTGGAGACCCATCACCAAAAACCTTTATTTTACCCCCTTTTCCCTACTCAACTTCCAAAAGTGGCTGAGGAAATTATAATTCCTTAGCTCTGGCTACCCCTTCTAGGGAATTATAGCCGTGAGTATATGTATGTATGTATGTTTATCGACTAGAAATTCCCTAGGAATAATTTATAAGGCAAAACAACGTTTGCCGGTTCAGTTAGTATAATATACATTTACTAGCTTTTTGCCCGCGACTTCGTCCGCGTGGACTACATTTTTTGCATCCGCTTTACATCCAAAACACCTAAACACTATCACAACTTCTGTTTTTTTTATATTTATATTCCCGCGGGCGTTATAAAGAATATAAAGGCCGTTGAGGCTTTTTAAGTGATTGTTGGGCGATGCAGTTGGTAACCCATCACTAACAACCCTTATTTAACTATCTTTTCCCTAATCTATTTCCAAAAGTGGATGAAGAATTACTATCTCTGAAGCTATGGCTACCCTTTTATGAGATTTATGCCCGTTAATATATACTCATTAATGATGGATAGATGAATTTCATAAATTCAATCGCACCATGTATTATGTTTCTAGATAAATAAATTACAAAAATCTCTATATTAACTCTCATTTGCTATTTCACAAAATCCTTTTTAATGGTTCAGAAAAATCATGAAACAAACCATTTTGTACCAAGTTTCTATGTTCAGAAATAAGAATATCTTCGGTAAGTATGAATGAATACTATCCAGCAGGGCAAGCACGAGCCGTGTTTATACTAGTTATCGCGTGGGATAAAGCAGCCATCTCTTACGCACTTACTTAGGATCGTATACTGCCATCTCATTCTAACCGTTATCGTGTCGATAAAATGGTGCTCGTGCTTGCCTGTAGTAGTATATAGATAGATAAAACTTATACCACAATTATTAATACAATTAATCAATGTACAGCGCCATCTAGTTGAATCAGTAGGAAACTCCAACATACTTCGTCAATACTTCCACAAATATATTTCATGTAAATGAAGAAATGAAGAGGTAAAGTATTAAAAGTTTATACATAATATACTCACAACCATAAAGTAATATATAATAATATATATAAAGGAAAGTAATATTTTTAAGTGATTGTTGGGTGATGCAGTTGGAGACCCATTTGACTACCTTTTCCCCATTCAACTTCCAAAAGTGGATAGAGAATTACTATCACTGAAGCTGAGGCTACCCTTTTTTGGGATTTATAGCCGTCAGTATATAGTCATGATTGATTGATGGATGAATTTTATAAATTCCTTTTTGTAGTGGTTATATCAGTCAATCAGATCAAGTTTCAAATTTCTAATACAGTATATTTATAGATCAAAAATCTGTATACTATATTTCAACCCCTTAGGGGATGAGTTCCAAAAAACCTTTTTAATTGTTCATACGAATCATGAAACAAACCATTTTATAGAAAATAGTTAAAAAAGCAAAAGCTATAAACATATTCTCAAACCTACCAAATGAATACGCAAAATTCATACAATATACTTTCAATTATCTTTATTCATACATATTCGCATAGTTGAATGTGAAAAAGAAGGATTAGTGCATCCTATTATTCTAACCTAACACAAAAGCAAAAAAGTCTCAAAAAGACTTTTTAATCACCCGGGATTCGAACCTGGGTCATCCGTTAGTTTAGATCTAACCAATCGGTATACAGCTACGCCACAAAAACATTAGTAATGATGTCAAATTTGTGATATGGTATATATCTAGTAGCCATACTATTGACAAACAATTAAATACATACATACATATACTCACGGCTATAAATCCCAAGAAGGGGTAGCCAGAGCTAGGAAACTTGAAGTTCCTCAGCCATTTTTGGAAGTTGCGTCGGGAAAAGATAGTGAAATAAAGGTTGTTGGTGATGGGTCTCCAACCACATCGCCCAAAAATCCCTTAAAAGCCCCAATACCGTTAGTCGCCTCTTACGTACACCCACCGGAAGAAATGGTGAAGTGATATTCTAAGCCGACACTACACAGCAATTCATTAAATGGACATTTATTTTGTTGAAAATGGATAAAACCCTTATTTTTTTCAAAAACACTATTAATGAAGAGTCTGATAAAGTCGGTCGATGAAAAAATTAATCGTGTAAATATGGGGAGCAATAAGTTGGTGATGTATTCATTATCAAGAGATTACAATCATCGGCCAATAGATGGCGGTACTGAATTAAAATTGAGATATTTACTATTATTTACCAACTATGCATTCTGAGGCTGGCCAATAGATGGCGGTACTGAATTAAAATTGAGATATTTACTTTTATTTACAAACAAACTATGCATTCTGAGGCTTAAACAGAATATTAATTTATGCGTAAGTAAAGTATAATATATCTATGAGAATATTAGTTAAAAATAGTTAAATAAACAAAAGTTATAAACATATTCTCAAACCTACCGAATGAATACGCAAAATTCATACAATATGCTTTCAATTATCTTTATTCATACATATTCGCATAGTTGAATGTGAAAAAGAAGGATTAGTGCATCCTACTTATTATTCTAACCTAACACAAAAGCAAAAAAAATACGCAAAAAGACTTTGACCACCCGGGATTCGAACCTGGGTCTTTCGTTCTCAGTATTCACAAAACGGTATACCGCTACGCCACGCAGACATTAGTGTAATACTCAAATTTGGGATATACTATATATGTAGTAGTCATACTATTGAGAAACAATTAAATGGACAATTATTTTGATGAAAATGAATGAAACCCTTATTTTTTCCAAAAAGACTATTAATGAAGAGTCCGATAAAGTCGGTCGATGAAAAAATTAATCGTGTAAATATGGGGAACCACATAAAAGTTATGTTTTTTTATGCTCCTGTGGGAACCCTTGCGAAATCCGGGATAAATTATATCCTATATGTTGGCTAGGTGTATAACCTACATTCATGCCAAATTTGATCAAGATCGGTCCGGTAGAATTAACGTGATGAACGGACATACAGACAGACAGACAGACAGACAGACATTTTTTTCAAAAATAGTAAATTTGGCTTCAGTATCGAAAATAAAACATATTCCACCGGTTTTTATTTTTTTTTCGTCTATGTACAGTTTTGACCTCGTTACAGTCTTATTATAGTATAGATAGATAGATAGAAGATATAACATCCCAATCCGGCTTCACAATGCTCCGGAATTAGACTACTAAAAAGGGATACCTTTCATTTGACTATTTTATACATAGCCTTTCATGAATGTGAGGTGCCTTATATAGCATTGTATATCTAAAAACTAAATCAGTTCGATAGCCTAAAAGAAAAATCCTACAGCCTCCCTGCAAATCAATTGGTATGATTTCTTCGCAGCCGGAGTACATGATGATTGCGACATTAATTTACTTTATATCTCTTTTCGATTTAGCTTAATTTTGCCCTCAGCTGCCCGGCACACATAAAATCATGGTGAAGCCGCGCAGGCCAAAGGGTCAGCAGCAACCAATCGTTTCGAAAAATAAGTTAAATAATTACTGTTTGTTAAGACTTCTCTTTTATTATATTTTCTTTATAAGTGTAAGTAAACTAATGTTTAAATTGCAGTTAATATGAAGAAAACAAATAAGAATACAGTCCTACTTTTTTGCTTTATTACTCAGTTTCGTGACAGTCTTAGGAATTTTGTACTGCTGCAAAATAAATGTATGTGAAGAAAGTCGAGTGCCGAGCAAAGCCGAGCTAGTAAATATAACAAATTATTGTTAAGAATTGAAAATAGTGTCAGGTCTTTCAATTAATAGTTAAACAAGAAAAAAGACCCATTGTCATTAATAAAGATGTTGCCAGTGACTTTGCAACTTTATTGTACAAGACATCAATTGGTGTTCAGAAATGTAGAATGGGGTGTATCGATTCTTTCTGGAAGCTGTTATCGCTTACTCATCTCTAGATAATCAGTAGAAACTTGCCATTCTCCGTACCCCAGACACGAGCTCGCACTCCTATCCCGCTAAGTTAAGGCCTACATCACAGTAGCTGCCAAACTTGAGCTACCCTCCCGCATAAATCATAGCTATCGTCGTAGTTTTATGGGTTTTATATCTGTACTGCATGAAGTTTGACAAATAGCTTCCTAATGTGCATTACAGTACGAACACAGAAATCGGTTCGCGGACGTTGCCTTACTCAGATACAGTTATAAGATTGACTTTCGATACACAAATATGTTGTGTAAGAATCCATATTAGTAGATAGGCTACCCCATACGATACCACAATTTAGGGTCTTGTTTTGTTACTCGGAGTCTAACTTAATTTTATAGATAAATTCGACGCAGTGCGGCCATAACTATAAATTAGGGAAGTTTTTATTACTCTACAGTAGGAGAATGTATCTGATAGTAAGAATAGCTACAAATTGTAACTTTACCAATGAGAGACTGAAGTTTAAATAAATTCAATATAGTAACAGACTGTTTTTTATTGAATGGAAATTCTCTACTTCCTCTCTAATATCTTACTCCTTGTTCCATACATACATACATACATATACTCACGGCTATAAATCCCAGGAAGGGGTAGCCAGAGCTAAAGAATAAGAAATTCCTCAGCCACTTTTGGAAATTTGAGTGGGGAAAAGATAGTAAAAATAAAGGTTGTTGGTGATGGGTCTCCAACCGCATCGCCCAAAAATCCCTTAATAGCCCCATACCGTTAGTCGCCTCTTACGTACACCCACCGGAAGAAATGGGGTAGTGCTATTCTAAACCGACACTACACGGCAATTGCTATCCTTGTTCCATTTGAAATGATTTATTTACAGGGTATTTTTTTAACCTCTAAAGGTTGGAGGACCTATTTTTACAGTTTAACGAATACTACTTATGAATGTAGTATTTAAATGCAGTGAAATAGGGACATACACACAGAAAGACGGAAAAACGGACTGACAGGCGGTGGAGCAAAGTCTAAAAAGGTACAACATTCGGCAACGAAACCCTTAAACAACGTATAACTACACCTGTTTTCAATTTTATTAAGTTATGTCACTTACCAAATTAAAATGTAAAGAGTTATAAAATGATGATTCGCTTTGGATGCGATTGGATGCGACATACTCAAAGATAATTAAAATGGCTGCCGGCTAGGTTTGGGGTCCGGACGGCCGGCGGGCGCGCGGGGCGCATGCCGTTACTGCCGCTGCCGGGACAATTAAATAGATGTTAATGTTCGCAATAACCAACTCCCCAAATTGTCGCCGCTCTGTCATCATTGACGACCCTAAAAATATAGCAATAAAAAGTCGTGAGCATTTTATAACTCAAACGAGATTGTGAGCAATTAAAAATGAAATATAATTGCGTTTTGGCGACCATCAATATAATGAAAATAATCGCAAGTTACGCTTAGCATTGAATTTTCTGAACTTAATAATCAGATAGCAAGAGTTAAGATAGTAAAACTTAAGCATTTGTATTTTTTTATTAACTTTCATATTCACCATGCAGTTTAATACAATTTTTCATACACTTGAACCAGTTACTAAACATATTATATAAAATTTATTCCCCCCGAATTGGGGATGTTAAATATGGCTGATCTGAAAGCGTCGACAGCTTCAACATTAGAGTTTTAAAATTTCTGGACCTGGAAGGACTGTCAAGAAGTCATTAGGACTGTGCGAATGTTGGTTAAGATTTTTTTCAAAAGTCAAGTTTCGTGAGCACTGAATTCGTAGATGTGGTTGGATTTCACTCGGTTAAACCTCTGAAGGGTTTTTAGTCAGCATTTCTGAAGGTCCGCCTTATGATCATCGTAAAGAAAATATAGAATATATCGGCAACATAGCTTTCTAATACCAAGTGTTTATGAAAATTTATAAAATTATAATTCTAAATACAAGAAAAAAAGAAAAGAAAGTCGTGATAAGTCTTCCAAGCTCTTTGAAAGTTAAAGTTAGAGAAAATTTTCTTTAGCAATATTAATTTTCGCACGTGGCACGACAATGCAAAACCTTGCTTTGAATAACGAATTGCACAAACTATGTTTTCTTTGACTTTATTTGTTATTCCAATAAAATACCAAACAGTTCCTAATGAAATTCTATTGATTTGTAAACTGCCTCACTCTTCCTCATTAAACGGTTAGTAAATAGTTTCACCTCAATACAAAGTCTTTTTAATCCTTATTAAATAAATACATACATACATGTACTCACGCCGTTAGTTTCCATTGGGATAGGCGAAGACTATCAATTACCACTTTGTATTATCCTAGCAAAGCTCTCTAGCTTGGTTTACATCCATCAATCTTTTCATACATGCTTTTTTGAGGTATTCCCCACTGACCAACTAATCCGTACAACTAGTTGTACGGTTAATATATTATTGGAAAAAAAAATACTAAATCGTTCCCCACCGACCAACTATTTTTTTTTGAATGAAACAATTTAGCACATGGTGTTTGATATAGGAATGGGTTTCTTTTTTTCACGAATCACTTCTATAAAATAACTTTAAAAAATCCTCAGTCTCGTATTTCTTCCTTTTCTAAACTTATTTGTATGTAAGATTAATTATACATTTTAAAAGCGTTTAAAACCATTATAATAGAACAAAGTAGCTCATAGTCGCATTTGTTATAAATCCCTATAAATTTAAGCTCATATGAAACCATAGATTAGTAGGTATTTTCCGTTATTGATTTCACTATTGTGATATTCATGTGAGTCGCAGACGACAAGGGAGAACTATATGGGGAAGGGAACTAAAGGAAAGAAATGGGGATCGCACCACCCTTATGCCTCCGGAAGTGATGTCATTCCGGAAAAGCAACATTAGAGGAAAATCGCAAGGCAAAAAAACAATGGTTTTCATATTCTCTTAAATCGAGTAACAAACTAAACATACATTTATATTCTCACGACTATAAATCCCTAGGACGGATAGCCAGAGCTTCATGGAGGAAAGATTGCAAAATTAAGGTTTTTGGTGATAGGTCTCCAACTGTAACCCCAAAAGTTCTTTATAAAGCCCTAATACCCTTAATCGCATCTTACGAACACCCATGGGAAGAAATGGAGTAGTGCTATTCTAAGCCGATACTACAAAACTTTAACAAACTATGAGCCATTTATTTAGATTTAGAGCGACATGATAGTCCAGTGGATAGAACACCCGCCCGAAAACAGAAGGGCGTGAGTTCCAATCCTGGGTCGGGCCTACACCAATTTGTCTTTTCTAAAGTCATATGTGTGGTTAATTTATCATGGTTGCTAACGGTGAGGGAAAACATCGTGAGGAAACCCACATGGCTGAGTTGTACTTAGTCATGTGACAGTGTATTCGTACAAAACGGCGATAGGCCTGCCCCCTATCACGTGAGTACACTGTCTAAGCAAAACGTGGGTACCTTCTCTGGAAACTAGATGGCGCTTGCCATGTGAGTTCAGGAGTATTGGTACCTCTGCCAACCCCTTCGGGGATAAACGGCGTGAACGAACGTTTTATGTTATTTAGATTTATTTTACTGAGTGTCGCCATAACATAGATCTACTTCAGCTCTTCCCGCACGTATCCCATGATATGGCTAGACATCAGTTTTAGGTGAGTGGTCGGCGATTTTTTATTTCTAAATATTACCCCCTCTCATTGATCCTGTGAGCTGAGATATTGTTAATTTTGATGCCGAAGATAAAAAAGTAAGAGTTAACTCCCTTAACAGTTTTCACGGAGGGTGTTGAAATAGCATCATAATGTTTTCGTTTTTTTCAAATAAATCTAGTACTTTGAAGAAATACCAGAATTGATCCAGAGAAACAATAAAGAAGAAAAGGTGTAGACACTCAAGCATAGTTACTTATCAAGGTTGTTAATGGTGATGTAAACGTCTTGAATAACTCAAAATACTGAGTAGTACTTAGACGTGTGATAGTTCGTTACGTGGACCTACTGAAAGCGGTAATAGGTATGTTAACTGAGACATGAATTGGTAATTCACACAAAAAATTGGTAACTCAGGATGCCTGGTGACTAAATAATAAAGTAGACAAAGCTCGAGAAGTTTCGAAGGATCGTACAAACTGGCGTTTGATAGTCTCCTCCTCTCCCAATGGTAACAAATGGCGAGAGTATTTGTGTGTGTACGAACTCAAAAATCATAATATATTTTCAACACATAGAACCATTTTATTTAATGTATAACACAAACCTTTCAGGGAATGGACCAAAATTTATTTTTTTCCTTCTGCCAACCTTATGAATGTATAATTGATGTTCCTGCTTGTGTTATTTTTACTTTTATAAAATAGCAACCAATTTTTTCCTAAGTTATATCCACCAACCAAAGTTGGAAATACAATTATAATGATTACTAATTGTAGTTGTATAACAAAATGACATCTATCCTTCATTCACAGTAGCCGCACTTTGTATTTACATAGTTAGCTGTCATTTTGAACATTCCCCTCCCTATTTCAGTTGTAGGCGGCGGCAGTAAAACAATAAGAGCTAATGAAGAATACTTTACAAACAAAAAGACAAAAGTAAAAGTGCCGTGTCACAGTTACATTATAATTTAATCTTTTGCGCTCTTTCCCTCTGAACCTTTTCATTTGGCGTGGTTCTTAAAAATGACAGTAAATAAATATAAATCATCGTTAAGTGCAGACCTCCCCTATCGTTAAAAGACGGCGGCGCTTGCTCCACGGCTCCAGACCTCCGAATCACTGCACGACTCATTGAGCGGCACCCTATTCTCGTGCTCCTACGACTTATATTTGCATATTCACCCAAAAGCACTCCAACAAAATGTACATATGAATTTGGATGCTACATAAGCTAATTTGTCTCAACGAAGACATGCTAAGGCTTATATTTCACCTCCATTACCTCACGAGTATGAGATATCTTTCCAATGTTCTTTATAATAGTTTATTGAAACACTATCTGGTAAGCACATAATGTCCATTTATTAATATTTTTCTTATCTAGTACATCTAAGAAGTCTTTGAAGCTTTGAAGTCATGTCATCTCAATCCCGCCCACGTTCAATTAGCGACGGCGCGACACGGGGCGGTCGTTTTCTTAAGAATCTCTACAAAGGACTGTCAAAGGATGCTTTTATGTTATTCAATCTTTAGTCTATTAGTGCTATGTATCGGTTACATTTAGAACTCATTAGCTCTTTTGTCTGTCTGAATAATTCTCATTAGACAAAGTACCTTTTTAATGGACACTAACATTTATAACTTGAAGAATAAATCCTCACTCATCGAAGCACGAAGCGATAATTTGATGACTTTGTCCATAAATACTTGTTATGCGTTATTGAATTAGGGGAGCCCTCGCACTCTACGTTTTAGTTTTGCCGCATCCCTCAGTGCTCTGTGATCTATACATTAACGCTTGTTTCCAATTGAATGCAAACTAAGTATGAGTAATTATAGTCATACAATACGGAATTCGTTGAAAATACAAATGTTTCTCATAATTGATGTAATGTTCAGAAATATATTTTATTCATTTTGTAATATATGCCCAAGGTCCTGGATTAGAAAGAGCAATATTTTGCGTATTGCTTACATAATATTGTTAAGATTACCCAGTTATTGTTTAGACTGTGTATCCTTGCATAGGAGGTAGGAATATCGCCACTTTGCGTCGTACTACATATTCAATTAATTAATAATCATATGAGTCATGTGTGTTTTCTCATAAAGTTCACCTTATGGGTTTTATAAATTAACATATGACATGTGATGTGTAGACTTGATACAGTATTTACAATGCCTCTATCTAAGGGATGTGCATCTGGATCGAGGGCCCAATTTTTTTTCTTTGTAAAACAAATTGAGACTTACAGGGAATTTAGTTAAAATTACTTAAAACTCATAAAACAGCCCCATAAATTTCTTAAATATGAATTAGTGATACTACGGGCGAATTGATTGGGCCCTCAGTTCAGACGCGCGCATAAAGTGGCATCTTCAAATCTCAGAAAGTACTATGTCCGAGTAAATAATTTTTATTTTCAAATTTACCTAAGAATTTCTGAAATTATTTAAGAAATTTACAATCCGCTAGATTATGGCTTTACAGATTTATGATAGTTTTATTTGGGCCCTCAATCCAGACGTTACTGTACTGAGAGCCTTAGTTTACAATGGGTTCACATAAGGTAACACATAAATTGACTTTTATACTTTATAGTTGATCACCCCTATAAATTAGTTAAAAAGAAATAATGACATAAAAGAGACAATTGAATAGTGTCATAAAAACATTTGAACTGAGGGCCCAAATATTTTCGATCTTATTGTCTAGGAACAACGTCCTTGTTAAAACAAAATAGATCACCTGTTTTAAGTAATTCTTAACTAAAGTTTTTCATACAGTATTTTATTCTAAATGCCATACTTTAAAAGAAAACTAATTTGCATTTTTTAAGTAGAAGCAAAGGGTTAGGGTTACCATGATGTTCTTTGGACACGTTGCTAAACAAACTTTATTTTACTTATAATTATAACTAACATTATGGCCGTGTAGTGTCGGCTTAGAATAACACTACCCCATTATTACCCACGGGGGATCGTAAGAGGCGACTAAGGGTATAGGGGCTTTTTAAGTGATTTTTGGGCGATGTGGTTGGAGAACCGTCACCATAAACATTTATAATTACCATCTTTTCCCCAATCAACTTCCAAAAGTGGCTGAGGAATTTCTGATTCCAAGGCTCTGGCTACCCCGTTAAGGGATTTTTTAGCCGTGAGTATATGTATGTATGTATGTATTAATGTAGTAAGTACTGCTTAATTATAGGTTAGATATAGTCACAGACGATACGATATAGTATTCAATTTGTGTTTGTATATCTACTTTCGGTTTTCGACCCCTCCGTTTCATAGCGTTTCGTTTCTGTAAATTATGAGCCGCCAGTGTTACCTTCAGTTTCCGCCTTACGACAAATTAAATCAGAAGCTAAAATTGGAGAATCGTTTGATGCAAATGCTTTATTTTCATTTTTAATTATGGCCAAATCTTCAGATTATTCAAACGCTATCCGTGATATTCATGTCCATCCAAATTTTTATATTTACTATTGGACGGATAAAGAAATTGAATACTGCAATGTATTTTATAATAAATTCAACCAAGTTACTATGAAAAATGTTTTTTGAAAAAATAATCCTACCTGATGTTACTGAACTAACTAAGTCACTATTTTTGTATGCTGTGCTTGTTACAGCTAATCAGTTTTCAAAATCTGTTCCTATTCTTTACATGGTTACAGATTCTCACACAGCAACATCTATATCAAATTGGCTGAAAATATGGTTGAGTAGTGTAACTAATGTGCCCACTGAAGTAATCACTGACGATTCTTCAGCTTTGCTATCTGCTGTCACTCAAGCTTTTACATCGTATAATAGTATAAGAGACTACATACACAGCTACTTCCATAAGGCTTGATACTAATCACTTCATAATTTCTCGTGTTTCAAAGCTGACACAGATAATCGTATAAAATACTTTTGTAAACGCTGTATTTTGCTGTTAATAAAATCTGAGGAATTTAATGTTGCGAAACGGATAATTGAAGATATTGTGATAATATGTCAAGGACAGTATAATGATGACAATATATCGGAAAAAACTAAGATTGTTGAAGCTAAAACACGCCTTGACCAATTAATGAAAGTTGATGCAGATACAACAGCAGATGATATCAAAGGAGAGACTTTTAAAGAGACATTTGTTGAACAGGACCAATTAGACGAAACGGAAAGCGTTGAATTATTGACATGGTTTGACTGCTTAGTCGATCGTAATAAAAAAAGCTTAATAGTAGAAAACAATGCCAATTCTTATTATTATCCGCCGTTTCTATCAACACTGAAAAGATTATTATATAAGTTACCATTATGGTCAAATTTAATGTGTCCTTTTTTTAATTCATATAATAAAGCTCCATCATCATCGGCAGTTGTAAGCGATTTTAAAGCATTAAAGAAACATATATTTAAAACAAAGATTTTAAAACACCGTATTGATCAATTTCTGAAAACACATTTAGAAAATTTAGATGGTGAATTAAAAATTGCTCTCAGCGATTTACATCAAGGTTTAGTTACAAAAAAAACTCCAGCAAAGAAAATTTATAGAAAACGAAAATGTGAAGATGCAAAAAATACAAAATCCAAAAGAGAAAAAAATTCTAAATACAGCCGATGCCAATGATTTCCTATAGACTCGATATTTTCTGATGCACCTAGTTTTAGTGAAAATTGGAAAGGAGAGAACATGAAAATTACAGATCCAAATTGTATTTTCAATGAAAAAAATGATACCTGTATCTCTTGTAACTATCAAGCAATTACTAATTACGAGGTCTCGAAGTTGATCTCGTTTGATTTAAACGGGACAAATAAAGTAAATTTAAAAGATATACCCAAGACAGACAGTTAACTTTAAAGGTAAATATTTCAAATTATTAGGCTGTACTGAATACGTTCCAGCGTCTATACCAACTGGTATCGGTCATTACAAAGGACATGGCTTTGTAAATGAGCACATGATCTGCAACGACGACTTGATGACAGCATCTTGTAATAGTAGAGAAGGAAAATCTATTTATTTACATACTTTGTCGTATATGATTTCTGGATCTGTTGAAGATTAAGATAAGGAATCCTGAATTTTCCGGTTTTTTTTCTGGTCTTAGTTATGTATAATTACTTATGTGGAAATGTGTAGGTACTATATCTAACCTATAATTAAGCAGTACCTACTACACTAATGTTAGTTATAATTATAAGTAAAATATTTGTTTATAAAGAATTAACTAAAATAAAGTTTGTTTAGTAGTATTTGTTTTTGTGTCCAACGTGTCCAAAAAACATCATGGTAACCCTAACCCTTTGCTTCTACTTAAAAAATGCAAATTAGTTTTCTTTTAAAGTATGGCATTTAGAATAAAATACTGTATGAAAAACTTTAGTTAAGAATTACTTAAAACAGGTGATCTATTTTGTTTTAACAAGGATGTTGTTCCTAGACAATAAGATCGAAAATATTTGGGCCCTCAGTTCAAATGTTTTTACGACACTATTCAATTGTCTCTTTTATGTCATTATTTCTTTTTAACTAATTTATAGGGGTGTTCAACTATAAAGTATAAAAGTCAATTTATGTGTTACCTTATGTGAAGCCATTGTAAACTAGGGCTCTCAGTACAGTAACGTCTGGATTGAGGGCCCAAATAAAACTATCATAAATCTGTAAAGCCATAATCTAGCGGATTGTAAATTTCTTAAATAATTTCAGAAATTCTTAGGTAAATTTGAAAATAAAAATTATTTACTCGGACATAGTACTTTCTGAGATTTGACGATGCCACTTTATGCGTGCGTCTGAACTGAGGGCCCAATCAATTCGCCCGTAGTATCTCTAATTCATATTTAAGAAATTTATGGGGCTGTTCTATGAGTTTTAAGTAATTTTAACTAAATTCCCTGTAAGTCTCAATTTGTTTTACAAAGAAAAAAAAATTGGGCCCTCGATCCAGATGCACATATCTAAGGGTATGGGGTGATTTCTGTTTTGTCTTGAAATAAGTAAACGTTTCAAATCTTTCAAATTGGAATTACTTTACGTAAATTCAAACTATTTTACTAGTCCCTACCGCACTGTACCCTAAATGAAGGAAGAGTGGTTACTTTTCAACTTTTCCCTCTATTAATTGATGTATTTTATAGTAAAAAGTAGAGTCGATAATAACAGTCGTTTGGCCAGCAAAGGGCTGTCGTTTATTTTTGCTGATCCTGTCGGCACTTGTACAATTTTCATGAGTGCAAATAACACAAGAAATAAAAAACATTAGTTATAAACTTATAGATACGAAAGACTTTATTTTAAGGATAGACTTTATTTTGTCCTTTGACGTCATGTTCTCTAGTTATTTAACTAGAGAACATGACGTCAAGGGACAAAATAATTAAATTATTAAATTAAAAAATAAAATTAAAAAAATAAAATAAGTGAATTGTTTAAGCAAAAGCCAGCGAACTTTTGAGTAATAGTGCGCCATTTTCATACTACAAATTTGTATAGGGTTTAGAAAGGTAATCGTCGTAATTGCCCGCCTGGCTTATTGGACTTATTGGCCGTGGTCGCTTCGCTTCCCCTTCCGTATTAACCGATCAAAATGATAGTCATGTTTATATTGTTTTATTAATCAGTGTTTCTAAACATATTGTAGATGGGTTTTGATAGATAAAAGTGGTATTTGTGAAGGAGTTCTTTCACGAAATATTGATTAAGCGAAAATATTTCTTAATGTATGTGTTATGTATGTATGTATTCAAAAAGGCCGGCGTCCGAAGCATGAATAATAAAAGAGCATGTATGAAAATATTGATGGATGTAAACGAAGCTGGAGAGGTTTGCCAGGATCGTACAAAGTGGCAATCAATAGTCTCTGCCTACCCCAATGGGAAATAATGGCGTGAGTATATGTATGTATGTATTTCTTAATGAAGTACTAGGAGGGGATAGAGTCAAATAAATATGTTTTTCTAAGAGAGCTCAAATTAACAGTCTCAGATCATTTCTTTACTCCTAGTTTTATACATATTTTTTTTATATAATATCACCACACGTATGACATAGGAAAATAGACATTGGTGTAGGCCCGAATAAGGATTTGCACTCACGTTTCCTGTATTAGAGGAAGTGGACTTCCCACTAAGCCTACCGCCCTTATGGCACATGCAATTTATTTTCTTTCTGTTTGTATTAACACGTGAATGCAAAATAGAACCAGCCTAGCATCTATATTTACCTAGTGTAACCAAGATGAATAAGCATCATCAAGATTGTTAGTTTGAGGGGTTTTATAGCTTAACATATTTATGGCCTCCTAGTACTTTACTAGGTTTTTTTACTCTTTAGGCTCTACGTTTTTCGTATCACAAAAATATTTGACTTTCAAACCGATTTAAAAAACGAATAAAAACTCTAATTAATCAAAATATATACAGGTGAGTATCATTTTGATCGGTTAATACTTAAAATGGGACCACGGGCCATAGATTTTCAAAAAAGGACCAGGAGCATTAAGCCGTCGGTCGTCACCGGGCACACTTTACTGCTTATTATCAATCTTTATAGTTTTGAAACATAAAGGGCATTGTCCGGATAGACGGCATGGACAAGTGGTTGTCTTCACAGTTATCATATATTTTGAAACAGTAGTAAGACCTATTAGCAATTAAGATATAGATGAGCCGCAAAACATTTTTCTATGTTATAAACGATGCAGAGCAGTAAAAAGCAGGCCTGCCAAGGAGTCCAAGCTCTCGCATGATATTGACACCTATATCAATAAATAACACCTATGTCAAAAGAAGATAAATCATTTTCATATCATTTTGAGTGTTCAGTTTCATAGGCATTACAAGCGAGTTCTTATCTTAGTTCTTCAGAACAATGTATAAACACTTGGAATAATAATTTATATAGAAAACATGAAAAAACATGATCTCCCTTTGAAATGACAAGAATCAGACCTCGTTTTCCCACTTAGCTAAGAAGGTCCCGAAGTGGCTAAAAAATCTGAAGATTTTGATTAACTTACTTAACTCCTTATACTTACGCACTTAATTCCCATTGGGATATAAAGCGACTTTCAATCACCACTTTGTACAACTGACAAGATATCATCTTGTCATCTGGTCTTCTCGCAATGTTTTTGGTCACCGTAAATGACAATCACGAATGAGCTGCAAGTTTATGAAAAAGTCAAATAGGTGTAAGGCCCATTCTGATTTTGAACCTATGCCTCAGTTTATTTAACAGTGTAAACAACGTTGGGAAGAGTTTAAATTTCTTAGAGCCTTGTAGAGAGACCAGTAGATAATTCTAGCATTACTATAACGCTGTCGAGAATAATGAATGTGCTCAGGTAAGCTGAAATTCGCCTAAATTGGGTATTTATATTGAAAGTGTGAAAAGTTTCAGGAATGGGCGTGTGCGGTAGTTTCGAAGTAAGATGGAAGCTCGCCCGTCGCAGTATCCGGGCGGGCGCCGGCCAGTCTGGCGCCACCGCCCGGCGCCCGGCGCCCGCCACCAGCCGCCCCAGCCCCAGCACCCGCCGACATCTCTCTACTCACCGCATAAGGTTCTACTTAGCGCGGCCTTTGGGAAATCTGAGTATTGACTTTATAAACGCACGAATGTAGCAAAATGGCCACTCACAGCCGCCGCCGCCGCCCCGCTCCACTTTTTCGTTTACAACCAACCGCTACATGTTTTATGCTCAATCTCACTTGTTTGTCCAAAAATATCTTACATTTTCAGATTCCCTTCGGAGATAATTTAAAACTAAGATACCTTACTATAGCTAGCAAACCATTTTAACATAATGATTAAATTCATCATCGCGTATTTAATTTTAAGTGACAATTTGGTTCAACTATTATTAATTTTGTATACATTTAAGGGTTTTTTTATTATACAAAAAATATTACTCTTAAATAGTTTATGTAGACATTTAATGGAATATTGTTTTGACTTGTGGTAAGTAAATAAATAACAAAAATTTAAATGAATTTAATAGTCCACGTCTAATGCTGGACAAAGGCCTTTACTAAAGGTTCATCCATGGGTTTTTCTACACCTTCACCCAGACGTACGTGGTCGCCGCCGCTCCAGAAGCTTCAATACCAAACGGCTATCAGTTCGTCGTACACTAATTAAACGATAACAATGACGTCACAAAATTATTTTTATCTGAAGAACTCATTCTAATAGTGATAAGGGTTGTCCAACCGTAAAAAAATATTTTTTACGTTATAGACAAGAAATTCTCTAGCAATTAATTTATATGGCAAAACCACCTTTGCCGGGGCAGCTAGTAATACTACGAGTATGAATGATGTTACAATATTTGAAGGCATGCCATTCTGTGACAGGTTAAAACTTACAATTGAAAATATATCTAAAAATATATGTATGATCGAAATACTCTGCTTAAATAAATCTCATAAAAATTGTGTGATTCAATTTTAAAGATCGAGCAGAGCTACTGACGGGTTCAGATTTATTTATCTTGTATTGTATAATCTATGAAAAAGAATATTAAACAAATTATCTGTCTGTCTTCATCAATACAAATAACGTCAGATAGATAAATATATTACTAATAGATTTTTTGATTGCAATAATGAGGTAAATAAAATACGGTTTATTAAATTAGTCGAGCTTGTTTTTTTATTAAAAGAGAAATGATTGTATGAAAAGACTCTTGTTAATTTGAAGACATCGCCCTAGAAGTAATTGTACCACCCGCTACTTTTGTATAATTTCTTATTTCTCTCATAGCAGGACTTTGGTATGCGAACTTTTTTCTCAAATGGATAAAGAAGGGAGTCTACCCACCGTTTCGCCGGAACCGTGCGGTAATTATAATCAAAAGCTTTCAGCAGTTTTTTTTCCATGTCATTCAACGTAAAATCGAATATATCAATGTTTTCTGCTATCCGGTCTTCATTTATAGATTTCGGAATGGGAATGGTACCAAGCTCCACCTTTAATTTTAAGCAATGTATTTTTAAATACAATCAATGACAAATTATATATTTAATCATTTATATTTAAATATATTATTTTATTTAAACTCTTTTAAAATTACCGAGGTTTATGCTGTGTAGTGTCGGTCTAGAATAGCACTGCCCAATGGTGGAGACCAGGGGAGCCTAGGGGAGACCATGGGTGATCGTAAGTTGGCGAAGGGTATTGTAGTTTCTGGGTGATATGGTTGAGGCCCATCACCAACATCAATTATTTCACAATCTTTTCGCTGTTGAACTTCCTTAAGTGGCTGAAGATTATCCACTTCTGAAGTTGTGGCTATCTCTTTTAGGGATTTATGGCCGTGAGTATACGTATGTATTTAGGTCCTTAGTAAATTGGCTTAACACTTAAATATGTTTTGATATATGGAGCATTTATTGTCCATGGCGTTACAATTATAATGAAAGTATTCGGGGTTAAAGAGTAGTTTCAAACTATTTGCCTTTACGTCTCGTGTTCCTAACTATGTTTGCTGAGGTAAATCAGAGTTCACAGCAGCGTTTTTGTTTCCAGTACCACAAAGGGGTAAAAAAATTCACCACTCACCAGATATCTAAGAATAATTTGGAAAACCGTCTTGTTATGTTTTGTTGCTATGTTTTGCAGCAAGGGATCTGTCAGTTGCGGTCTAGGAGCGTCCGCGGTGGCCTTGCTGGGTACCAATGATCCGAATGGGGAGTATGCCACCACAGTGATATGGTGCTTCTGGCAGAATGCTCGCAACTTTTGCTGTTGGAGATTTAAGTTCACCTAAAATAAAGGTCATAATAATATAAAAATATAGAGATAGAGAATATAGATCTCTTTCCGAGAGTATTGTAAAAGATTGGTCCATTCCACCAGGGTTTTTTGAAGTTACTGGTAGATAAGGCGGAGAATAACTTTTCACCTAAATTTGGCTTCCTACAACGCTTACTGAGCAAATTGTTCACTTTGAAACTCAGCTATAATGTCAAATTTTGCTCTTTGTATTATAATCTACCACTTACTTCGATAATTATCATTCGGGAGCCACATCCTTAAAATATTAAATTTTATAATTTTCCAGTGCGAAACACCAAATTGAAAAAGGATTTAGTTACCAGGCTTTGTACAGGGTGTCTACACTTTGGCTATATCTGTACATTCTCAATAGTAAGGAAGCGCACCGTAAGAGACATCGATACTAATTAACTTCGGCGGATCAAGATTAGTTGAATGGTTCCAATTTAAAATTTATTAAAAATAATAGTGTAGTGTAGTATTAAAAATAGGGGTGTGATTTAAATCAATTAATACAAAAAAATATATTTATGGCATCAGATTCAGATCTGAAAATTTACATCTTATCTTTTTACCATTTTTTTACTATTCTAGGAAATATTAAATTGTCTACAAGTATGTAATAAAATTTAAACTGGTGTTTCGAGATTATTTACTTACATACATACGAGTACATACATGCACTCACATATACTCATGGCTATAAATACGTAATATTAATAAGAAATTCCTCAGCCTCTTTTGTAATATGAGCGGGGAAACGATTGTAAATAAAGGTTATCGGTGATGATTCTCCAACCGTATCGCCCATAAATGACTTAAAAAGCCCAAGTGCTTTAGAATAGCCTGATACTACACAGCGTTCAAAGCGTCTATGGCCATAATTATTTTCTTAATAATACATTATAGGTAAGCGATTAAAATTAAAAGAACAACATAGATTTATCTTACCTCGATCTGCAAGACGGTGGGTCTCTCACGGCTTAGAACAAGTAGCCGCTGAATTTGCTCCTCATTAAAATTTGACAAGCCGATAGACCGGGTCAATCCGATTGTCTTGGCTTGCACCATGCCTTCCCAAGTCTCCAAGTAATCGCAGTCGTCGAATGAGTCGTCGTCCTGTGGATAAATATGTTTATTAGTCGACGTTTAGCATAACTGCAAGCACGACCGGTGTTTAAACTAGTTATCGCGTAGGATAAAGCAGCCATCTCTTACGCACTTACTTAGTACCGTATACTGCCATCTCGTTCTCCGTTATCGTGTCGATAAAATAGCGCTCGTGCTTGTTCTGCAGGTCTCTAGCAAGCTTAGTGGGGTTCTTATTCTGTGTACTTTTTAGAAACTAGCAATAATAATAAAAAAAACTGTAAAAAAAATATGTTCTCCTGGTTAACTCGGATGATTTATACTATTTATGTCTAACACTTTTTGTCTGTATTCTTGGTAGCATGTAAATTTTACTGCGGTACATTAGCGGTATTACTATTATTTCATGGTAACAATATTTTTGAATTCTAAAATCTAACCTGAAAATCTGACAAACGAATAATTAGCTGACATAAACGTACTACAAACTCTTAAATATATAAATTTTAATTAGAATTACAAATTAAAAGTTACGTTTAATCCAACCGGCCAATGAATTAAGTACAGGTCCACGTAGTCTAGTTGCAATCTTTTCAGCGATTCCCGTAGAGCAGGTACTACTTTGTGCTTGGCATGAGAATTGTTCCAGAGCTTAAACAAATTAAAATAATCTATATTATACAAGACGTGCTTTGTAAGTTTTGGCGTTTGATTTTTAAAGGTCCGTTTCCCGAAGCACTTTAAAGAAGATTTTAGGTACTCTTAATCTAAATCAGCCGCTTGGGAGTAGAATAAATGCTTTAATCCAAAAAATATCAATGAACAAAATCAATCTATATTAATATTATAAAATGAAATGTGTTTGCTTGTTTGGTTTGAACGCTTTTGCTCAGAAAATACTTAACTAATTACATACATTCTTTCACATTCAAAACAAGCTTCAACTTTCAGAAGAATTATATGCTGTATATTATCTGCTCAAGGCCCTTTGTCCCTGCTGAGGGACGTCAGGATGGATGTATGTATGTATGTATGTATATTATCACGCTTGTCATAGGTGCATAGTGCATAGCAGTGATCGAATGTGATAGCGCAGCCAGAGAACGACCAAAAAGAGAAAAACACCACTGATTTTCATATTTTAGCGTATACTACAGAGGTGGGTGGAACACTACTGTCCATAAATATAAATTTAAAAAAACCTTTGTTGTAATGAATAGTTGGTCTCTCCTAACAACTCCTTCTTTGATCTTATTTTGAATCGCGTCTCCAACCTGCTCCTCCGTCATGTAAATAGCAGCAGTGTCAAAATGGCGGTACCCCTTGTCTATAGCCAGCTCCACCGCTTTCTTTACTTCATCGCCCGTTACTTCGACTCGGGAACCCTGCGATTACCGATTTATTAAAAATGTATACGTGGATGGAATCCTTAGTAGCTGAATACGGTGCGGTGGTTTGAATCAGATCGAGTCGAGATTGAAGTAACTTTTATATGTATTTTCTAAAACAGTTCATACTAAGTTTAGTATGAACTTTGTTCAGCATGAAATTCATGTGACAGTATTACAACAATATTGGCGGAACAACGTGATAGCTAAGTTGGTAGAACACCGCTTATCGCGCAGACGACTAATGTTCTAATCCCGGGTCGGGCCTACACCAATTTGTCTTTTCTAAAGACATATGTGTGGAATATGTATCATGGTCGTTAACGTTGATGGAAAACACCGTGAGGAAACCCACATAGCTAAGTTGTACTAAATCATGTGACAGTGTATTCGAACAAAACGGCGATAGGCCTGCCCCCTATCACGAGCTTACACTGTCCAACCAAAACGTGGGTACTCTGAACAGGAACACCAAGTGACAATCTCACGTGATGTTCACAACTTTTAATACCTCTGCGAACCCCTTCTTGAGTTTGAATTGGCGGATCTGCCGAACTTATCGTTCGAACCTATGCTAGAGACCTGTCGTGACTAACCAATTTACTTTTTTACCCGGGCAGTATCCCTATAACTTCATAACTGTCCCTCCGAACTACATTCGAATGGTAGAAGAACCCTGATTATCAGACTTGGCAACTAAGTAACGCTTTCGTAAATAGTTTAATTATCTCTTTTGTAACTTAATATTTGTGATTCGAAGAAAGGTACTGTCTGAGACTTAATGGATACAGATACAATTAAATGTCAATGTATCTTATTGTATTTGAAACAAAGCCTGCCAATTCAATGTACCATTTATAGCCTCAAACAAAGAGATATAGAAAATTAAATATAGAATCTATTTTAGCTAAAAGGCTTAACGTTATAAGTACTATTGTCTAGAAACTAGTCATTAGGTGCCGTTTCAACAAAAATCCTTTTTTAAATACATACATATACTCACGGCTATAAATCCCTAGATGGGGTAGCCAGAGCTAAGGAATTAAAAATTCCTCAGCCACTTTTGGAAAGTTAAGTGAGGAAAAGATGGCCTTTTTATATATACAAAAATATACTCGCGGCAATAAATCCCTATAAGGAATGCCCAGTGATTCAGAATAAAAAAAAATCAGCCTATTCTGGAAGTTAATTACAAGTCTTCAATGTATTACCCAGAAAAACAAGTAAAAGGCCCCAACATCCTTAGTTCGTAGTAGTAACCGACAGCCTTGGAAAAAAACTGTAATTTTTTTATTTTATAAAACATACAGTTTAAAATCTTTTAAACAACTGTTTTTTTCTTTTATGTATAGCATATGAGATTATGAATCGAACAAGGCAACATATTTTAATGCTAGCATAAAATTAGGGCAATAACAACGATTTCGGGGAAAAACTTTTGCGTCTGCCGAGCTGGAAATGTGACGGACCGAGCGGCTCTTTCCCGCCAGGACTTCACCTGAGGAAATTTTTGTCGTACACTACAAATTTTATTTCTGAGTATTGAGAAGTTTATAACGATGGCAGCACAGCTAGTACGAGCGATCTTTTAACTAGATACATACATACATATTCTCACGCCATTAGTTCCCATTGGGGTAGGCAGAGACTAATGATCGCCACTTCGCACGATCCTGACAAACCTCTCGTTTACATCCATCAATATTTTCGTACATGCTCTTTTATTCTTCATACTTCGGACGCCAGCCTTTTTGAGCACACTCTCAATTTGGTTCAAGTGTGTCGTGGTCGTCCTCTACTAACATTACCATCCACACTAGCTCTATAGATCCCTTTTACCAATTTTCTATCATCCATCCTCTCTATGTGCCCAAACCATCTCAACATTCCTTTTTCTAACTTTCTTACAATATCATCTTTTACACCACACTTTTCACGAATAACAATTTCTTACTCACCACACGAGACTGGTGCAAGGCGGTGATTGTGCCTCTATATAAACCACACCAAGAGGCTAAAAACTACCGCGGCATCAGCTTACTCAGCATTTGTTGGTAAATTGTATGCTAAGGTACTGATTGAAAGAGTGATGAATGAAACTGATGAGAAAATATGGGATGTGCAAGCGGGATTTAGGAAGGGAATGGGATGTATGGATCAAATCTTCTCTCTAAGGAGCATCACCGAAAAGTTCTTGGCTAAGAACCAAAAGGTGTATTGCTCCTTCATTGATTTAGAGAAGGCGTATTTCTTCTTTGCATGCATGATTCTAGTGCATGTGTAAGAGTAAACGGGGAAATCACTGACTGGTTTGGAATCTCTATGGGTGTCCGACAGGGATGTGTAGCTTCTCCGTGGCTCTTCAATTTGTTTATGGATGACTGTTTGACAGTGTGCTAACAGTGCTACTTGCATCTTCGGCAGAAAAGTTGCAAGAGATGATGAATATTGCATGTGAGTCTTTTGTAAGTAAGGGAATGAGGATGAATGTGGATAAGACCAAAACGATGGTTTTTGAGAGACAGGAAGATGTGACAGAATGCGTGATTGCGATTGATGGTAAGGATGTGGAACAGGTGAAGGAGTTTGTATATCTGGGAAGTTTCTTTACAAGGGATGGAAAATGTGATGAATATATTGAAAGAAGAGTGAAAAAGGGTAATGCGGTAAATGGAGCAATGAATAGCCTAATGACAAGTCAATCGGTGTCTGAAAATGCCCGAATGGCTGTGCATGATGCTGCTCTTGTTCCTACGCTTATGTATGGAAGCGAATGTTGGGTGTGGCAGAAGAAGCATGAGAGCAGAGTGAATGCAGTAGAGATGAGGCCCCTCAGAAAAATTTGTAATGTTAGATTATGTGACCGAGTGAGAAATAGTGTTTAACTAGATATCGCGTGGTATAAAACAGCCATCTCATTCTAACCAATATCGTGCCGATAGATCCAAATTAATATGCAGTACGACATAAGTTAATAATAAGAGTTGTGTACTTTGCAATATTAACAAATCCTGAATGTTTATTTTCATATTCATTCCTTCATTCATATGTAATTAGTTAGTTTTCATTAAATTTAAACATTAATTTTGTTTCTAATACATTTTTTTAAAATAAAAAACACATAAATAAAGAATAAATAAAGGAAATAAAAATTTCGACACAGGCGGGGATCGAACCCGCGACCTCGGGTAAACGCCCCGGACGGTCACCGGTCAGTTGGCAGAGCGTCCGGGGCGTTTACCCGAGGTCGCGGGTTCGATCCCCGCCTGTGTCGAAATTTTTATTTCCTTTATTTATTCTTTATTTATTAGTAATAATCCCCACATGAGGTTTTCATGAACAAAAAGATTTAAATTATAAAAAACACAGTTTAATATCACAAGAAACTTAATACCCTTAGTGCGGCAATTAGTCTTGTTTAAAGTCGTGAGTTTATAACGAACTATTTTAATTCTAAGAAATTTTAAATTGCATTAATAAAGTTGGTAGCACATACGTCAGAATTGAAGCCAAGCCAAGTCCCCAGTCCTAATTGAGGAATCTTCCAGTGGTTGCATAATGAAACGCAGGGAGCCTTGGCTCGTTTATCCGACTAAAAAGTAAACGTTTAAAATATTATTCAGGTTCCTTCTATTGTATTACTGTTAAAATAACTGTAAAACTAACAAATAAAACACAAATTAACCTTTAATTCTCCAAGAGCAGAATTATTGGCACAGTTGGAATATCTTTAAGCAAATCTTTTCGACTTAAGAGTATAGACTGCTATATATTTTGTTGTATATGTTATTGTTTCTTGTTAAGTGTGTATATTTGTTGTGTTTATTTTTACTCTGTTTTCTTAATGAAAACAAATGTTTCTTCTTTTTCCAAATGTAAGATAGGAAAAAAGTAATCAAAAACATATATTTAATATACTCACGGCTATAAATCCCTAGTAGGGGTAGCCAGAGCTAATGAATTTGAAACTCTTTAGCCACTTTTGGAAGTTGAGTGGAGAAAGGATGGTAAAACAAAGGTTGTTGGTGATGGGTCTCCAACCGCATCGCCCAAAAATCCATTAAAAGTCGCCTTCTACGTACCCCCATGGGAAGAAACAGGGTAGTGTTATTCTAAACCGACACTACACAGCATAAAATAACACGAATAAAATTTTACCAAAATAACGTTTGCTGACGTGCAAGAAGTAACTTACTTTGCAGTAGCAGGGAATCTGTTCTCGGGTTTTCTTATACTTAAACGTGTAGGAAATAATGCGATGACGCACGACAGTGTCCGCAGAAGGTTCTCGGTCAATTTTGGCCGCAGTAGGCACCCAGGTGATCGCCTTGCTCGAAGCGAACCAGTTGCTTAAATCCAACTTTGGAGGTGGTGGCGGCGGGGGTTCTTTCTTGGGCAACATGTTTGGATTCAAAAGTATTGATTTATCGTCTAAATTTTCATAATTTTCGCATCTTAGAGGGTACTGCAATTTATTTTTTTTCTTGGTCATATAAGTAATTATTTAATCACATTTTTTGAGGTTCTGTATCTTTGTAGTGTATTTGCTGTGTAGTGTTGGCTTAGAATAGCACTACCCCATTTCTTCCGGTGGGTGTACGTAAAGGCGACTAACGGTATCGGGGATTTTAAGGGATTTTTGGGCGATGATGTTGGAGACCCATCACCAACAATCTTTATTTTACCATCTTTTCCCCACTTTACTTTCCAAAAGTGGCTGAGGAATTTCTAATTCAAATTAACTTCAACATTTTAACTCAATACATTAGTTCCCATTATGGTATAGTAAGTCTTTTAATCGCTACTTTGTAAGTTTCTTGCAAATCTCTCGAGTTTCATTTGCATTCATCAATCTCTTTATAAATGCCCCTTTATTGTTAAAACTTGAGACGCCTGCTTTATTTAGTAAATGATAGAACAAAAATGACTTAATAGTATGCCATTATTTTTTTTAACTATATGCATTTCACGCCCGCCCTATCAATAAATATACTTTACTTATATTACATACATACATACATACATATACTCACGACTGTAAATCCCTAGAAGGGGTAGCCAGAGCTAAGGAAAAAGAAATTCCTCAGCCACTTTTGGAAGTTGAGTGGGGAAAAGATGGTAAAATAAAGGTTGTTGGTGATGGGTCTTCAACCGCATCGCCCAAAAATCCTTTAAAAGCCCCAATACCGTTAGTCGCCTCTTACGTACACCCACCGGCAGAAATGGGGTAGTGCTATTCTAAGCCGACACTACACAGGCACTAAGGCTGCCTGTCCATTTAAGCGGAGCGATGCGGCGGAGCGGAGAAACGGACAAATATTAGCCAATAGTATTGCACAAAAAGGACAGTCTGTGCCCTGTCCACTGCGGAGCGGAATTTTTGTGCAATACTATTGGCTAATATTTGTCCGTTTCTCCGCTCCGCCGCATCGCTCCGCTTAAATGGACAGGCAGCCTAATAAAAAAGTACAGCTAGCTCAGTTTCTAAAGAAGTTTTTTTCACCAAACATTTGAACTGTCAATTACATGGAAAGCTCTTTTGCAGTACCTAAATTATAGATTTCGACCTGGATTCATCTTCATCTTCCTTTTGCGTCGGCAAAAGCTGAAAAATTAATCTTGCGAACTTTAGCCGTCTTAGAAATAACACGTCGCCTTTCAATTGGGTCCAGGCTTGGCTCTTGCTTTATTTTACATCTGTGATTGCAGATTGTTTTGTTAGCCTGTTTCGGATTAATTGGGATCCAAGTGACCTCTCTGCAGGGAGCAAATAAGTCCTTCATATTCAGCCGAGGACTCTCTGGTTTAGTTTTATTCGGGTATGGCATTTTAGTTGATAACATACATTTTAAATAACTATAAAATTTAGTGAGAACTGTTCCTTACGTAATTCGGATTCAATAAAAAAAACTGATTTAATTTTGGTGCTTCAATAAGTATTAATCAATACAATTAGTTTATCCATTTTTTTAAATTATTTATATGATTTTTATTGGTTTTATATTTTCATTTATACATGATGCATTACGCATGTTCATAATTATATTTTATTTTATTTATATATAAAAATGATTTAATTCTCAAAGAGTAGACAATAAAATTTATTGAATATGATAGAGTATGATACTCTTTTAAAACCGTGAAAGGAAAATAATCAATCGTAATACCCAGAACCCAGGTATCTTTTCATAGATTCAACATCGATTTATGCAAAAAAGAGTATTTAGTAAAAGTAGTTTTTTAAGAGTAAAGAAGGGCGCAAATTTTGATCCCCCTCCTCAATACATTAGAGTTGTGTCCTTTGATAACTACTGTTAAGGCAAAAACAAAATGTATAGTGACTTCCTCTAAATATTTCACCAAACAGAGTTATTTTATACTTATTATAGGGTTTTGAGAGTCAGTCACCTTGGTAACTTAGTGAGAAGATTCACTGCCTCTTATGGATAGAGACATTCGTTCAAACCCTATACAGAGGCCAACAACAATGTGTCTTTTCTAAAATCATATGAGTATTTAAATAATTAATCAAGGAAAAAGGGAAGACAAATTTCGCAACAGTGGTTACTTGGCACCATAGCTCCGTAGGCAGAGCGACCGGAGCGTACACCGGGATGCCGCGGGTTCCAGTCCTGCTGGTGTCGAAATTTTTCTTTCCATGATTGATTAGTAAAATAATCCCCATATACGATGGGCATGCCAAAGGAAACTAGATACTCAAAAATTATAAAATTTATTCTTTATTACAAGTATCGATCTTTTCAAAGTATTCACCCTGAGCACGTATACACTTTTCCATACGTCTGAACCAATTGGAAAATATCTGTGAGCACTCTTCTCTCGAAAGAAATCTCGAAATTATTGGCAACCAGCGCATCTTCTTTGCTTTCAAACCTCTTCCCCTTTAGTTTTTCTTTGATTTTTGGAAACAAGTAAAAATCACAAGGCGCTAGGTCAGAGGAATATGGCGGGTGAGCGTAGACAGAGAATACAATAGACATCTGCATATATTTTGTTTCACTCGCACTAGACGGAGAAAATAAATATTAAAAATACTAAGAGTAAGTGAGACATGACTATATAATTTGCTGTCCCTTACTGCTGGCCAAGCCGGCAAAGTACTTTGCTAAACAAACCGTTTGACATTTTCAAAATAAACAAACCGTTTTTGAATTGATAAGCAGAAAAATTAGGAATTTCGTTGATTTTTTAGTTAATTATTTATGTGAGATCGGTTCTGGCAATAAATAGAAATATAATTTAACATTAGAAATAATTAAACATTCAATAAAATGGTCAGGTGCAGTGTTATATCGTGTAAAAGTAATAGCGAAACTAAGCAACCAGATTTGTCTTTCCACTCGTAAGTACCATTTAGTTTTAGAATAATAACAGTGTAAGATTATTATATTTTCTATTTATGACACATACATATCTAATTTATGCAGAAAAATAAACTGCAAATGCATGAAAATTATATTTAAAATTTGATAACCTAAAATCTCTATCATAGTAATGTTGCCAGCACAAGTATTTTAATTACCCTAAAACCCTGGATTAATTAAAAAATATGTATTTCAATATACTAATATAAGTTATATAAAGGATGTTTATTATTTAGTTCTTAAAAAGGATTCCATGGCATGTACTATTTTTCTTGTTAATGTGGGTATATGAAGAGTAGATTTTTTTACAGTTTTCTCGCCTGCTCTTTTACCTTCAGTTTTAGTTTCCGAGCAGGTGGTAAGTTAGGCAGGGCTTGTTCATGACGTTCATTAAGTACTTTTTTGTTTATGATAAATAAAAACATTTTTTTAGATCTCGTTAGCCCCGTGATACGTACAACTTAATGACTAGTGTAATAGGAGAATGCATTGGAGGAGTTAGTCGCCTGTTCTTCTTCTTTAGTTAAGTGATGCGGTAGGCATTATGACGTTCTTTAAGTGCTAGAATTCATCATTATAGCCATGTTATATTTACCATGCACCCACACACATTTGTAATAATGTACTAATGTAATAATGTTAAAGAATTAAACCATGTCAGTAATACATTCGATTGTTTTATTTATTTCGCAAATACATATAGTACTATGTATCTAATTAAACGATCTGCATTCTCTTCGGAGGTTTGACCTTATTTTGATGGAGAGTAAATATTTTTTGCTCTAATTTGATATAGTTTTCGGATGTGTGTGATCTATGCGCGGGACTTATCAGCCCCCGATGACGACGAGCATGCAGATCGTTTGGATACACGGTTCATAGGTTTACTTCTATATGTTTTGGACTTACTTTGACTAATAACCAATAATAAACTACTATAATGATAACAATTATCAAATAATTGATTGGAAAATTTCGAGGATAAAGTTAAAAAAAAAATGTAAAATTACCCACAATACGGGGAAAACTATTTTGAGTAACAACACTATTTTGTATTACCCATCTCACTTGCCGACACGCTTCCCCTGGGTCTATTGTAATTCTCTGTCTACGCGGGTGAGGGAGAATTGACACATTTTTCGAGTTGAAAAAGTCTAGTGTTCTGGCAGACGTGTGCGGCGCCGCATTGTCGTGGTGCCAGAGAAAGTGCCGGAATCCTGACTTCGGCTGCTTGTCACACCAAGCTGATATTACTGTTGGAGCACAAACTGTCACATACTATTCGGAGTTCACCGTTCTTTCATTTTCTAGCACAACAGTAGCAATATGACCCGATTTGCAGAAAAACAAGACATTTATTTCTGTGTGCTTCGTGCACGGCTACATTTCGTTGGAGTTGGCTCGTCTTCAAAACACCATACAGTCGACTGTCGCTTTGATTCGGGACCATAGTTATATAGCCATGTTTCGTCACCAGTCAGTATATCATATACGTATTTTTTTTCTCGTCTCCGTTGAATTTATATATCATGAATAGGCACCAATCCACCCGACGGTCTTTCTGCTCATCGGTAAGTTTGTGCGGCACCCATCTCGAAAAACGTTTACGGAGAGAAAGGTGGTCGTGAAATATGGTTTGCATTGCTGCTGATCTAATTCCTAGTTCTCGCTCTAGGTCTACATATGTAATTCGTCGGTTTTCGCGAATATTTTTTTCGACTGCACGAACGTTTTCTTGCGTGACCGCGGTTGGCGGCCGTCCTGTCTTCGCATCATCTTCGAGACATCCCCGTCCTCTTTTTAATTCAGCAAACCAATTGAATACTGTTGCTCGGGAACAAGCAGACTCACCAAAAGTAGGCGTAACTCACATTCTTGAGGCTTTAAACCTTTTTTAAAGTCATAATAAATCATAGCGTGAAAATCACGTCGACTGAGCTCCATTGTTGCAAGTGAATTCCCGGCAGATTCTCGGAAAAATGATGCTAATTCAAATAAAAAATAAATAAAAGAAGTGTGTTCTTTATTCAAATATGTCAATAAAAACCAGCCTATAAAATGGTGTATAGCTTGCCAGTGCCAATGAAATGAAAAAAGAGTATCTAACTTCTATTGGCATACCACTCGTATTATAAAGTTGCATGCACAACTAAGTCTAATTATCCTTATGTGCAGTTTATTTTTTAAGCTTAAAGACTATTGCAACAGACGACTCAAATTCATGATCTCGCTAATATTTACGAGCGCAGCGCCTCCGACGGCAGAGAGCGGTATTAAAAAGTTATTCACCCAGCCACCTAGCGGCGTAAGAGTAATCTACATGAACGACATGAACGTTCTTACTTCGCCGTCGAGCAATTAATGAGGGGTTTTCAATCTGATAGTCCATCGAGTTCACTGAAAATGCAACAGATGGCTTACGTTCTTGCACTAATTAAATCTTTTAAAATGCGGCGAAACAAGTTAACTGACTGAACTAAGTTATTAGTCAAAGTGAATTAGTTTAAGTATTTTCGTTCTATGAATCATTCTTAATTCATCGTTGTTATATAGCATAATCTCAAGACCAATGCTAAGACCAAGGTCATGTCCTACAGCAAAGAGCATACTGTGAACGTGGATGTGTGGAATTGAATATGTCCAGGAATATGTTTATCTAAGCCAAATAGTCTCTTTCCAGGCTCGACAGGGCAAGGAGGTCGAAATACGTGTCGAAAATGCCTGGAAAAGTTTTTGGTCATTGAAAGAGCTAATGAAGGAAGAACTTCCGATGTCCCTCATATGTAAGCTCATGTGCTTTCTTCCCATCCTTACCTACGGAGCCCAAACCTAGTTTTTGACTTTCGCACCAAAGTTCAGACTCGGGGTTTGCTAAAGAAACATGGAGCGCGGTATTCTCGGAGTCCGGCTCTTCGATAGAGTCCGCAATTGGCCTAGACCTTGCTTTTATAACATACCCTTTTTATATTATAAATCGATAAAGAACATCATACTTAAAAACTTTGCCCATGGAATGCCTATCTAAAATATTGTAATTTTAAAAAAAAAATGATAATTAAAAATTGTCGTACCTAGTTCAAACTGAGAATGTATAGAACTAGATTCTTTGCTTCAGTGAAAATAAGAAATAAAAAAAAACATTTGATCTATGGTGTAAACAAAAACATAACCTCTTTCGGTATTTTCCAGTTCAATCGCTCGCTTACCGGTTTATTTTCATGATATTATTTTTCAACGACGATCAATACAACTCGAAAATACCGAAAGAAGTTATATTTTTGTTTACAGAGCGAGAAGCATAGATCAAATGTTTTTTTTTATTTCTTATTTTCACTGAAGCAAAGATTCTCATTCTATACATTCTCAGTTTGAACTAGGTACGACAATTTTTAATTATTATATTTTTTTGAAAATTACAATATTTTAGATAGGCATTCCATGGGCAAAGTTGTTTAGTTTGATGTCCTTTATCGATTTATAATATAAAAAGGGTATGTTATAAAAGCGAGGTCTAGGCCAATTCCACCCGGACCAATATTGGCCAAAAGCCACGCAATGGGCTCCCGGTATTAAGAGAAAGCGTAGCTGACCCAGAAAAAGATGGAGGTCTTCGTCAGAATTCGGTCTCTGATATCTCACATGAGAGTTGATATTTAACAAATATTGTATGAAAAGTGAGTCAGCACCTTACTTCTGACAAGACGTACTCAATCTTGCTTCATGCTACAAATATGAATCATATTTACTTTTGAACCTGCTTTTAAACTATAAAATATCCATACTTATATCAAACAGTGCTGTATGATCTGGTCACAATATAATTGTAAAACAATAAACACACTATTAATACTTATACAAATATGTACACACCGATATCGTGTCATCTAGAATTCATAAATAACTCAACATATTATATTTAATATATCAACAGAGACAATATTTATATGTTGTCAATATGATGATATGGTCTTATCGCCTTACTAGTCGATCAAGTTATTCCATACAAGTTAAGGTCAGTGTTTTACCAGCCTTGAACCTCGATATAACGATAAATAGCTCGTATAAACTTTGGACAAAATTTTCTGCGATATACAACGTATTGAAAAACCTGATTAATTCATGTTGTAGTGGAGGAGTACTTCCGCAATAAGTTTGCGTCTGTCCTTCCTCCAACTCAGTAAACCAAAGCCTGGCGTCATGGCGACACCGATTCTTCACTTGGTGTTTCTGCTTTGTGCTCTCATTTCTGTGGTAGGTAGTATACAGTTCGCTTGATTAAACCTAGGGATAATACATTTTTTACCTTAAAAAATCCTTTATAAATCAATCGAATTTTTCTAACTGATTTTTTGCTCTTGAATTAACTTAATTAAAAAAAAAAATTGACTTCAGTATAATCGTGCAAAATACTTCTCATTTAGCTTATAGATTTTTATTTTCAGAATGGCGAAGTTAAGTCATCGCCTTCCCTGCCGTTGAGTGATGGACGAACGATTCCTGCATTTGCACTCGGTACCTGGCTCGGGTTCACTTCTCAGGTCAGTGTCATTCTACTAAAAATACATACTGTATGTGTTTCTTAATGCGAGATATGTTGACGAGTTAAAACAGGAAATTTTGTTGTTTAGAGCACACTTTTTATTACAATAAAAGTTAATAAAAGCCCGTAAGAGAATCAGCGCGTATTTAATGAGCTTAATCTAAGAACGTTGTTTTGTTGCAAAGCAGCTTTTATTTGTTTGTCATCATGTTGCATTTAACTATTATAATGTATACACAGTTGTTATGTAATAGCAATACTGGAAGAAAGGAGTTAACATTTCGAGACATACAAACTTTCAATTTAGCATATTGGTTCTTAGGGGAGTGCTATCAATTTCTTGAGGATGTTTTGCATAATTTCTATTGGCAAACTAAATATGTGTGTTGCGTAGCTGCGGTAACATTGATCAACTTGAATTTCGGAATGTAAGAGCTGTCAATGAGAACTACTAAAGGGTTTCCCGATATTTCTGCGGTGATTTAAAGTTTTATCCTAATATTAGGGCTAGAGTTTGTATCTGAATACTCAAAAAGATCTGTGGTTCAAATACACACATACACAGACATTCGCAAAAAAGTGCCGTTAAATACCCTACGTCACCAGTTTCAATATTATTTGCCACATTAGTAGAATTAGCAGCAAGTGTGTTAGTTGATCTGATTGTATATAGATTTACAATTTATAGACCCACATTTTGATTTTAAAGTGTTAAGAACTCTTTGACTACAACTTACAATTATAAAGAAACTTCTGCGAAGAATGTAAATGTAATTAATTGTTAGTTTAACTAAGACATTGAAATACACCTGCGTTGGTTTTGTATAGTGTCTTAAAGAGCACGAAAAATTAATTTGTTAACACTCAGGAGTGACTCTTTTTTTATCTAATGCAAATTAGTTAAATCGAGCAAACTTTATTTTATGGATATGACTTCGTTTTGTTTTGAAAATTGATAGCAATATAATTTATTAAATGATCATTAAATTCCACGGATGGCTGTGTATGTAAATATATCTGAGTTTCTATGTTATTTATAGAATATAAAAAATGTGACTAACCTGCTTTGATTTGTGAAAAGCTTCATCTAACCTTAACGTCATTTTTACCTTGACTTAATAACAATTCTTTTTATTATTTTGACTGCATGTTTATTAATTGCATCGCTTGTGTTTCTTACTGACATTTTTGTAAAGAAATGTTTTTTTAAAATATAATCTCTGAATGTTTCTGCCACACAAATTAAAATCTTTGTTTTTCTACCATACTAAATATAATATTTATATGGACATATACATTATTATTATTGGGGTAACTACATACATACACATACTCACGCCATTAGTTCCCATTGGGGTAGACTATCGATCGCCACTTTGTACGATCCTGAAAATCCTCTCTAGCTTCGTTTACATCCATCAATCTTCTCACACATGCTCTTTTCTTCTTCATACTTCAGACGCCTGCCTTTTTGAGCACACTCTCTATTTGGTCCAAATGTGTCCTCCGAGGTCCGCCTCTACTATCATAACCATCCACATTTATATATTTATAAATTACCAGTTTGTTTCAGTAACAAACTCTCGGGCCGCTCTTTAAGCAATTGATTAGTATAATTATGACTATTCATTGCTAAGAGTAGATATTATGAACCAGAAATCCTCGCATGATCAAATGACTTCAATTTTCCAGGCCACGAATGCCTGCTAAATCAAAGCTAGTGCTTCAACTGGTCTGTCACGGTTTCTAAAAGAAGTTATAAATGACATGATGTAATATTTGAGACAGATTTATAGTGTTCAGTCCCTAATTAGTGATTTCTGTTCAGGGTCCAGTTCAATCCACAGGCAGTGAAGTGTATGAAGCTGTAAAATGGGCGCTGGAATCCGGTTATCGCCATATTGACACGGCGGCCAGGTACATGGTAGAAGATCAGGTGGGCCGCGCTTTGTCCGAGAAATTTAAAGCAGGTCATGTGAAAAGAGAAGATGTTTTTGTAACAACTAAGGTTAATATAAAATGTTTTATTCGCTTTTTATAAACTATACGTATACTCGTTTAAAACTAATCAATAAGTGGTTCATAGTTCACTGCTGTGTTATTAAGACTATTACCTCTTCGCTTTTGTTATAAATGGGTTTTGAAATATCTCATATATCGACTGAGAATAGCACTGCCTCATTTCAGGGTTTCGTTGCATAAAGATAACAATAATCTATTTTTTTAATTGGACCTCCCGGGAAGCCTATTCAGCCAAACAGGAAAAGTACGTTATAAAATGATTGACTATTTGCGAAATAATATCGTAACATGATGTATGTTAAAAAAAAAATCAGTCTAATTGAGAACCTTCCTTTTGGATTCATCATATCAGTGTGTCTGCCTGTTTATATATCTATAATGTATCTGTAATAGTCTCTTCTTCAAAACATCTTATGATAGATGCTGCATAGCTTTTTTGGGTTGTCAAAAAAATAAATGTTTCTGAAAAGGGGTAATGGAAAATTCTATTATTGCTTTCATAGCGATGTAAGGAGGAATAAAATATTTTGTAAATATGTTGTAACTCATTACAGCTATGGAACAACGCACACGCGAAAGACGCGGTCGTACCAGCGTTGAAGGAATCTCTAAAGAGGCTTCAATTGGATTATGTTGACCTCTACTTGATCCACTGGCCAGTTGGACAATTTGTAAGTATCTTTTAATATTTTATATATAACTAGCTGACCTGACAAACTTCGTACTGTAAATTTGATTATGCCATACTTTAGGCGTTTCTTCCGGTACTCTGAGTTCAATCAGGCGTGAATATTTTATTGGTCCAACTTTTCCGGGATAAAAAGGATATAATATTAATAGAATAAATAATGATTTCATGACGCTGTTGCTGTTAACAATTATTTTATCATAAGTCTATATTTGAAAATATTACATGATAAGTTATTATGTAAGTAGTAGGCGTAGCACTAATATACTAGTTAGAATTAATAGAGATTTGGGCTCATTTTAATTAGCAAAACCAGTGTGTAAAGCAATCTTATTCTTTTTTCCATATATTTATGCATCAGTTTTGTATGATCCTATTTTATTTTATGTTTAATAAGGATAACGAAACCTTCGACAATCGTGACTATTTGGAAACATGGGAAGGGATGGTGGAAGCAAAAAAACTTGGTTTGACAAAATCTATTGGATTATCAAATTTCAATGAGGAGCAAATAAGCCGCATTATAGAGCGGAGTAGTGAGCGTCCTACCGTCTTGCAAGTAGAGGTAAGTACACTTAAACACCAATCAAAATAACGTCATGTTAAAATACGTCGTCCTTGCATAAAGGTATTTATTTGGAAAGGAAACTTAAAACTACTTCTCTGTAAAATACTGAAGAAATCTGTTGTGTGCATCAGGTTTTCATGTCCGTTTTTGCATCTTCACTGCTTTATATGGTCTAGATAGACAGTAATAATTTCCTTGATAATTTATGTAAAACTGTAAACGAAAATACTAAATAGATACATACATCGTAAAAAGTGGCGATGGATAGTCTTTGCCTACCCCAATGGGAACTAATGGCGTGACCATATGTATGTATATAATATTGTTCTTTTCGCAATTCAATCGTTGACTAAAATAAAAGTGTTTCGATCAGTGTATGTAATGCATCAGCTGTAGTATAATTATATATATATATATATATATATAAATATATATATATATATATATAGGTATATATATATCTTATATAATCATCTCCGCCAAAACCCTTTTTTTCGATGCGTAGGTTTTAGAAAAAGGCGTTAGGTTCCATAAAAACCCTGTTCGATAAAGATATTAATGTTTTATATTAAACCTCCTACAGTTGAATTTAAATCTGCAACAAGACGGCCTACGCGCGTTTTGCAAGGAGCGCAATATCGCCATAATGGCTTACACCCCGTTCGGGTCGTTGTTCCCGAGCAAGGCAACCCCGAACGCACCCCCTCCGCTGGTCTCGGACCCCGCTTTGCTGGACATAGCTGCTCATCACAACAAAACTGTTCCACAAGTGGTTCTAAGATATCTTGTAAGTATCATAGGTAACACAATCCTCGTTTCTAGGCGACGCAGAAACTAAAAAGATTCACAAGTATTCATGTAGGTGAGATATTATGTAATTCAGAATAATGCGCGAATTTACCACTCGCAAAAAACGTATGAAATAAAATGATACGTATTATTTTACTGTTACGTAAAGGTAAAATTCAAATCGAATCCATATTATGGTCAATATTAAACATAAGGATTGGTTTATCACTTTGTTTTTTTATGTTTTAATTACTTTCCGCCCCTTTATAATTACATTTCACAATATTTTTTACTATGTTTCAGTTCGAGTTAGGCGTTATTCCTATTCCAAAATCAGTAACCAAAACTAGGATAGAAGAAAACTTCAACATTTTTGATTTCAAGCTCACTGAGGAAGAATCGGCTAAATTGAAATCCTTCAACCGGAACTACCGCACCATCCCTCAAATTAAATGGCAGACACATCCCTATTATCCTTTTGAGAAAAAGCAGTAAAAAAAGTTTATACCTATACTAGTATGATACAGATATATTGTTAAAAATTCAGATAACGACATGCATTTTCGAAGAAAGTATTTAAATATAAAATGAAAAATTAAATTAAATGACTTTTTTTTTCATACCTTTCTTTCTACTAATAAGATAATGCAGGGTGATAGAGTGCCGACGAGCAAGAATGTGATATTCCATGTTATGTGTTACGCTATGCAAGTATGTCTACAGCTCAATGTAAACAAATTGCTATTGCTACAGATAATATCATATGATATGTTCGAAGTCTAAGTATTATTATCATATAAAGGTCTGAGCGGCTCTTCATTCTATCATCCGAGTGATCTCCACACTAAACTATCAAATATATTCGGATACAATACACATCCAATAATCTAATTACTTAATGTTCTCATAATACTTACTTACTACAAAATGTGGAAAATTATTACATCACTCACGCCAATTATTCCCACTGGGGTAGGCAGAGACTATCGATCGCCACTTAGTACGATTATTCTTCTCATACATGCTCCTTTATTCTTCTCCCTTTGGACCCCCCCCCCACCTTTATAAGAACGTTTTCTATGTGGTCGTTTTACGAGGCCGTCCTCTCCTAACAATACCATTCACTTGGCTCTATATATATATCTTTCGCTACTTTATTTACATCCTTTCTCTCTCATAGTTGATTGGAAAATTATATCTTAAAGTAAATAATGATTATATAGTGATGGGTCTCCATCCAAAATAATACTTCTGCAGAAACCTGAAAGGGATAGGTGTAAGGGGCGCTGCATACCAGTAGTGGTTCAATTCGTACCTGAGTGGTACTCGGCCTCAAAAACGAAGAGTTACAATTAAAGGATGATACTACTACTAGATTAGCTATTAGACATAATAAACCATTGGCGAGTTTGCATGCAAGAACCAACTACCGTCAAAATTCGTTCTTTTTAAGAACGAGTAAATTGTTCAATGAGCTGGTAAAGGAACACAAAGATCAGGACCTATTTTGCACAAAACCCGCAGAGATAAGGCGTATCTTCATAAATGACTTTTTTTAGTCCCAATGTGAGCGCAAAAGCTACTTCATAAAATTATTGTTAAACTTTTTAAGATATTTATTAGATTAGTTGATAAGTCTTCCCTATGTTTTTTATTTGCGAATAATTGTTATTGGCTTAGTCGGAAACTGAATTTGTAAACATTTGTTGTATTGTTTAGCTGTAAGTATTCCGAACTAATAAATAAATAAATAAAAGTAGTAAAATAGACAAAATACCTTCGAAACATGTTTTATCCACAAAATCTATACCTCAACTCAAGGAAGTTTATTAGGATGCATACTGTTTTGATTTATATTAATGACATGCCTAAAGACATTAAGGAATCAACCACAATATTTGTTGATGATACTTCTGTCTTACTACAGTTCAGACCTTGCCAAAAAAACCCCATTAAATATTAAATTCAGATATAATATAGCATACCAACAGAATGTGTAGATATTATAAATAGACACTATTGTTGAACTTCGAGACTCAACACTCGAAGTTGTTGACTAAATAGTATACCTGGGAAAAATCATTTGGATAAGTAGAACCAACTTTAAGAATGAGGTCAACCATCGAATCCAGCTCGGATGGGCGGCGTTCGGGAAGCTGCACCATCTCTTCTTGCATAAAATTCATCAATGGGTGTTTGCCAGTAATGACTTACGTCACAGAGGCATGACCTTTACAATGAGCATTTTAAGAAGGCTCAGAGTCGCTCAAACAGTACGCAAGAATTATAGGAAAAGTACTATCGAAAAGGAAAATGAGGATGTGAAAGTGTTAATATTGTGATTTTTACTTCCACATCCAGTTTTAAAGCAGGCTAATGGGTCATTCTAATAATATCGTTGTTGATTATGTTAATTTTGGGTTTAGTGTTTTATAAAACTAGGAAAGAACTCGTATGTATGTATGACACTGACTTTCTGGTATCGGTATATTCTGTTCTTTTTTTATGTTTCTCTGCATTTAGACAAAGAGAAAGCTATATAAATTCGCCTTCTCAAAAGAATGCAAAATAACTAGTACGTATACGTATTATGTGTATCGTCGGCTTAGAATAGCACTATCCCATTTCTTCCGGTGGGTGTACGTAAGAGGCGACTAACGGACTTGGGGCTATTAAGGTATTTTGGGCGAAGCGATTGGAGACCCATCACCAACAACCTTTATTTTACCATCTTTTCCCCACACAACTTTCTAAAAGTGGCCGAGGAACTTCTAGTTCCTTAGCTCTGGCTATCCCTTCTAGGGATTTACAGCCGTGATTATATGTATGTACATATACTTCTTGTCCATTAGTAAATAAAATAGATACAGTTGTGGGCATTATAAACATAGCCATAGAGTAGACTAAAATAAAACCGTGGGGCACGTCAACTGTCTATAATCGTCGATTAAAATGTGCGATAGAAGAATCGTTCAATTCGTCGTAAAGCAGCAACAACATAATATTGTAATCTGTGAGCAGCAAGGATACTACTATGGATGGGCGATGGGCCCTAAACAAGGATACTCTACACTATGGATAGGCCCTAAAGACTCTCAGAGCGTAGCAGGGGGCGTGGCCTATTGGCACTTAAAATGGCTGACCTAGGGTTGTATCATGCAAGAATCAGAATAGAAAAATATCGATAAATTTGCCAACATGTTTATGTAGAAATAATTTATTTCAACAGTGGGCAAATACTTTTGATTTAGATCTAGATATTTTAACAAAAGTTTTAAACATGAACATTTTCGAGCCATAATTTATTATGATTTTCGGCGTGGGGTAAGTTAAAAGCAGTGCATCGATCAGTGGTTCAGTGAGATTAATCATGGGTGTCATATGCTCAAGGACGACTTTAAATCGGTTGTCGTACACATTACATATACTTACTTACGGCTATAAATCCCTAGATGGGGTAGCCAGAGCTAAGGAATGACAAATTCCTCAGCCACCTTTGGGAAGTTGAGTGGGGAAAAGTTGGTAAAATAAAGGTTGTTGATTATGGGTGTCCAACCGCATCGCCCAAAATTCCCTCAAAACGCCGTTAAAAGTCCGTTAGTCGCCTCTTACGTACACCCACCGGAAGAAATGGGGTAGTGCTATTCTAAGCCGACACACTACACAGTTGTCGTACACGTACAACAAAATATTGATTCTGTGCTTGACTTATATTGCAAGATCGTACATATAAATACTAAAAAAACAACGTATTTAAATTAAAAATGTCACATTCATTCATTTTTAAATAACGTCCATTTGTTATAACACGTTCTGAATGAAACCTTTTCATTCGTGATTTTTTTATGATACTACCATACCATTTTTTTAAAATGCAATGCCAATTTTTATGCCGATGGTTGATGTTTTCAAAGCCAATACCATCAAGCCACTTTCTTCTCCGTGCTTCATTTGTAGGAAACCTGAAATTATTTAATTTTAGTAATCAATAACCACCTCATAAGTAACAAATGTGAAGAAAAGTGTAAACTATAAAAATAATGTTACCTACATTTTGGAAGGCATCGCAAATCTAATTTTTAATAGGTTAACCAACCAACCAACTTAAACCGAATCTGATAGTACTTAAGGGCGTCCCCCGAAAAAGTAAGAACCTTGAAACGGCATTTGGGCTTGCCCCCTGCCGTCTCCTCACCTTTAATCAAACTCGTAAAATAAGCCATCTAGTGGCCTCACTAGTAACTATTTTTAACAAAATTAAGCGCCATCTACGGAAATAGTCTCGTACTACGTTGTAGAATTGCGACATTCGTATCGATATTATAATGATGTCTCGCTTGGATGAATATATTTTGTAATTAAAATAACTGAAACAAAAACTTGAATCTCACAAAACTATTTTTTATGACACCTTCGGAATATAGGAGGGGAATGTCGAGAAGAAAACTCGTGATAGTAGGTTTCATGTGACACCAAGTAAAAGGGGATTATGTTATTCTTAGCCGGCACAAAAAAGTGATCGTGGATTGCAGTAGAAATAACGTAACGTGCTATTATCGCAACGTCCAAAAATCACACTTGAATAAAAAATCGGCACAAATTATAAAACAGGAGAAAGCATTTAGTAAATACTACCAGTCGCCTCTTACGTACACCCACCGGCACCGGAAAAAATGGGGTAGTGCTATTCCAAGCCGACACTACACAGCAATAATATATAATTCATAATAATAATTCATACATATATACTTGGTTATAGTTTCTTGTTAGAAGGAGACTATAAATATGCGTCTTTTGTATTTGTTTATTTACTTAATTAGAGGTTTGCTCTTAAAGGGATTTTTGGGCGATGCGGTTGGTGACCCATCACCCATCACCAACAACCTTTATTCTACCATCTTTTTCCCACTCAACTTCCAAAAGTGGCTGAGGAATTTTTAATTTCTCAGCTCTGGCTACCCCTTTTAGGGATTTATAGCCGTTAGTATATGTATGTATGTTGCTCAAAAGTATTTTGTTCAATTGGAAATTTTCGATTTTCTGCACATGTTTATTTCCTTTATTTAATTTTCCGTCGTTATTATAAGGTAAAAAATACTTTTAATCTTTGGTTATACTAAACTATGTAATAAAGGGTATTTTAAAAGAAAAGCAAACAACTTACTGTTTTATCTAATTAAAAACACTAGCCATGTTATACAAAGATTTCTCCTTGTCGATATAGTGGGATGAGTATACGCAAAAATATAAATAATTATTTCATAAATTAGTATAAAGCTTATTTGATTGAGTTATTTTTTCACAGTTGTTTACAAAATGCAAAGTTCAATGAAAGTCTAAAAATTTATAAATATCAGCTTACTCTATCAATTCACCTTGACGAGACGGTTGAGTGGTTGCGAATTTATTTGAACCTACTCATCCCCTCGCAAAGCTATACATTTTCGAAGTATAAACTAGAATTATTAGCACATTAATAAAATAAAATGAATCAAGATAATTTATTCGAAGAACGGTTTGAATGCACATATTTAATATATTCTATTTCATTTTAAAAAAAGTAGAAATATTACAAAAAAGATATGTAAAAATATCACATAAATTTAAAGCAAAACGATAATAATTGTTTCAGCTAGATTTACGGAACATTAGGGTAATACGAGCGTATTCACAAAACAGAACAATTCGCAGTATTTTTAATAATGCATTTATCATCATTACCGAACGAAAATAAAGACAAAATTATTTTACCTGTAAAGAAATAAACAAAAAGCACATGCCGAGCCGAAGATTTGAACTCACGCCCTAACCTATGGCGCATAGCACATCACACGTTGGACCACTTCGTTCTTACGTAATAGGTTGAAATTAACGATAATTTTACGATTGAGACAAACTTATAATGTAAGGCGAAACAAGCGACTATGTTGCGCACAACCAAAACAAATTATCAAAAAAGCGCGGGAAGCGGCAAGCAGCCATATTACAGAAAAATCCGACACAAGCTCTGCGCATGAAGGCTAACAGCCATCTGCCACCCGTTCTCCGCGCAGGGACCCGCTCCAGATTGACATTGAAATTTAGGGAAAATGCTTTATAACTCCATAATTAGGATGAAAAGACTAAAAAATATTCATACAGATGATAGACTACTCAGTTGTCTACGCAAATATTACGTAATCGATAACATATATGCAGTATTCTGACAGCAATATCAGACTTTACGATAAAAAAGCCCCCCACAAATTATTTTTTTTCTTAGTCGATTATTATTGAAAACGAATGAGAACCGTCATTTTTGAAGATAAGATATTGAACTTGAACATATATTTTATTTAGAGTGTGATTGCTTTATTGAGCGGATTTTATTGAGTTTGAAAACTACCAAAATCAGTGAACTTTTCGAGGGAGGCCTAAATGATCAGTGTTTCTCATCACTAGGTAAACAATGAGAGGAAATAATTTTGGAAGAAATCATGAAAACTAAGCCTTTTATGGCGAAAATATTACAATGATCATGAAGTTTCCTCTGATCACATCGAGAAAGCATGAAATACACCAAAAAATACTCTTGACCGAAGTGAAAACAAAGAAAATAATTACTTACTTGTGCAAAGTTAATTGAGGCTGATTTTCGCTATTACGGGCGCCACAATCTTTAACAGAGCAACAGGGCATTGTGCATTTATATTACCCATGTAATTTTATGGTCCAAAACTTTGACTATAAACACTATAGACAGAGTCATAATGCAACGGGAGAATACCTCTTTTAGATAGCAATATTTTTCCCTGTAATGTTGCGATCACTAGAAAACAATTACCCCAAAATACTATAATCACCATTCTAAAAGCTACTTTTTAATTTAAAATTGATTACGTCAATTTATTGTTTAATTAAAGGTTTACTGTTTACTATATTATTTCCCGCAATCAAATAATTATACATACTTGCTCCTAGTATTATACAATCTTTACCATTTATACTGATGTTTAATACACCGTGAAATCTAAAGCATTGTACTAACTATCAGGGATGAATCTTCCCATGATTACGAATAAATTATTGTACGGGACTAACTTTGTTACTGGACAAAAAAAAACAGCTGTTCCATAAGTGCAAGTTATGTAAATATCATACGGGTCATCATGGGTATAGTGGGGTCTATGTTTGTATTTTGAAAAATAAAAGACAGCACTATTTTGTACCTGAGTTTTATTGCATTATTTACTATTGACCTTTAAACAAAATCAGTTTCGTGTGAAAATTTCGAATTCATTCGTCTATTTCAGTCACATTTTTCAAAAGATGATGTATTCGTACATCTAAGTATTTTAAAGCTATAGCCTTTATTAACAGCACAAGGTGGTTTTCGAACGGATTTTGCTCTCTGATGTGTTCGTTTACTGTCGGAAATATTCTTTTACCTAAATTCTTTTTCAAAACAACTGCGACCATTTGAGCCAAAGCTTAGTCTTTGGACAAAAACGAGGTGCCTTTCAATTTTATAGTATGCCTCAAAACTTTGGTTGATTTCCAATTGCATCTTCCAGTGGCCGCAATCCATTTTTCTCGTAGATTCGGGTCTTTAGGAAAACTGTAATGAATACGAAGAAATTAAATAAATATAACAAATTTATTACTTACTAATTCCGTAGATAACAATTGGAAATCATTCAGCGTCGCTATAGCGCGACGAAATACATAATATACTCACTCATTAACATCAGTTTACTAATTTAAAAATTTTACCCTAACAACAGGGTAGGATGAAAACGTGAATTATGGCACCACTGAGATACTGCATATTTTTAGGTTATGCTATTAAAAAATTGCTCAAAATAACTAAAGAAAATGCTAGTAATATAGTTCAACGTAATTAACATTTGAATAACTTTTTTTCTGATCGCGCAATGTATTTATTATGTATTTATCTGTAGAAAAACATTAAAAAATTCACTCACTTGTGGAAAGTCAATCCTTCGATGTGTTTTTCGCTGTGGCTTCCGCAGCCAAGCACGCTACACCCAACCATACCTCACTAAATAATAACTTAATTAATGGAGTCTCTTTTGTCACAATAACAATATACAAATGAATAAAATATTTCTAAAAATCAAAAGAAAACCAAAATCGCTCACAAGTCGACGCTTTGTTTGTCACAATTTAAAAGTGTGACATCAACAAAACGGGTTACGCGATAGAGATGACAATAAAGATTTGTGTCTCTTTTTAACATATAAGAACTTAAATAAGGGCTTCTCTTTTTAAAATGGATGACGTAACATCGCTCTGTCTATAGTGTTCATAGTCAAAGGTATATACTAAAGATTCATTGGTATAGATATTTAGATCCATTTGTGTTCTCCATTGACGTGCCCCTCGGTTTTATTTTAGTCTAGTCTATGCCTATGTTTATAATGCCCACGACTGTATCTATTTTATATTTTTTTAGCTTTTATTACATTTATCTTAAACATTGCAATTTATGCTTAAAAAAAGTTAGTTACCCCTTTTTATGTAATGCAGAAAGAATGCATTGTGCTGTAAGTAAAAATCATTATTCTCACATTTTGTCATTATTCTCAACAACTGTTTAAACAAAATTATTTGTAGTTTTAATTTATTGTTTGGAGTGAATCTCATAAATATTTAGCCCTCTTTACTTACATGCATAATAAAGGTTTTTAATATATCTGCGCAATATACGAGGGTTTTTAAAAATCCACAAAATCCAGTCAAAATAAATATTCTCCGGGGATTGACCCTATTCTAAATAAAAATATAAATTCTTTAAGTTTTAAGTATGAAAGAAACAAATTTTAACATAATCTTATATATTTTTTATATTGAGGATTAAATGTTTGCTTAACCAGGTAATCTTTTGCCAAATATTTTAGCCGCTCACTAGCACAGCACTGTTAGTGTAGTAATTTAAATGTAGTGATGTAAAGTTTTTTCCGTGTATTTTCCTTTACCGAGCTGAAGCTGACTTTCTGCCTGTATCAAGAACTGTGGGTGAGCCAGCAACAGCAACACCACGTAGTTAGTGCCGTGCCTGTCTGCTGTCCTGTTAGTAGTCTGTGTAAATACCCGAACAAAAGTTGAAGTGATTGTCCGAAATGGTTTTAACTGATTATATGATATTTTGTATTTTAATATTAACTGGACTATTATGCGTCAATTGCCAAAATGTACATCGACGTTTTGAATACAAGTTTTCTTTTAAACCACCGTACTTAGCTCAAAAAGACGGTTCGGTACCTTTCTGGGAATATGGAGGCAGTAAGTTATGTTATTTTTAATATTTAGTGAAAGCCCAGCCTAATAAGGCAGTATATGAGGGAATCGTAACATATTATACTAATTAATACCAAAAGAATCTAACTTTCGTGTTAGAAATCTGCAAAAACATGTACATTTACATTGTGTTGATAATATCGAGGCATTGACAGTTCCACGTCAGTCAAATACCGTAATTTTATAGAGATAAAATTATAGCTCTTTCATCAAGTTTGAAAGAGATGGTTGTCGTGCCAAATCGTACTTCCACGACGGCAAAACCTATGGAACATGAATTCGTCTGGGATCTTTGTTTTTATAATTTTAATTTATTACATAGATATAAATGAAATATATCTATAAAATATTATGCTTATTTAACTTAGCGTAAATTATATATTCAAAATAAGGGCACTATATTAATGACTCCACTATATTGTTTATAGCTTAGGGTTGCAGTTTTTTAAACATTTAAAGTGTTGAAATGGCACTAACCCATTTATTCCCACAGTCATCATAAAGGGCAACTGAGTTTTTGGGGTTTTTAAGTGATATTGGGCAAGGCATCTGGAGGCCTATCCTTTATTGTATAATATTTTCCACCCAAAAGTGAATGAGAATATTCTTAAATAAATTATGTAGGTTGTTAAGGAATTTTAAGGGGATTGGGCACATAGAGTAGATGAATGAAACTCAACTAAACTCCAACATTCAAGTCGTATATTCCCAAAAGATTGGCAGAGGTATTAATACTTCTGAATATCATGAGACATTGTCACCTGGTGTTCAGAGTACCCACATTTTGCTTGGACAGTGCACTCATGTAATAGGGGGCAGGCCTATCATCATTTTGTACAAATACGCTAACACTGAACTAAGTACAACTCAGCCATGTGGGTTTCCTCCCGTTAACAACCATGATAAATGAACCAGACATATGTCTTTGAAAAGACATATTAGTGTAGGCCTGACCCGGGATTCAAACCCTCATTGTTGTATCATGGATGAAAGTAAAGTGTTAAAAGAGATATGTAAGATATATAGAGGAAATGTGAATGGTGTTGTTAGTAGAGTATGGTAGGGCAAGACATTTGAAACTGGCTAGAAAATGTTCTTACAAAGGCTAAACTCTGAAGTGAAAAGAAGAAAAGCATGTATGCAAGGAACATTAAATGCCAGGGAATGGAAGGATTTGTCAGGATTATAGAAAGTGGCAATCAATAGTCTCTGTCTAACCTATGGAACAATTTGCATGACTATTACTCGGTAAGTATGTATCAGAGTGGTAAGGACAATATTTTTTTGTAAAAGGTTAAATTTTTGGATATTCAGATGTTTATTACTCCGCCAGGCCAGAATCACCAACAGTATTTTGATGAATATAAAAAAAAAATTGTTTATTGCGCATTTTGAATTCCATAGTGATTTTTCCAATGGCCGCTGCACTAGGTAAAACCTGTATTGTGGGTGGCCTTTCTCAATATTTACATTGATTTCCAAATTAAAATTATACACAAACATAATTATTAACCCTTAACTACTGACGTGTCATTTTGTTACACTATTACTGACGTACGTATGATATACGTCTTGTTTTTGTTGTAGTTGCTCTGGTGCATCCATTAAGTGTGATTTGGGTTATTTTGGTTTTTATTTATTTATGTATGTTATATATAAAGTTAGGATACTAAATAAACAGTCATAATATTAACAGCAAAATATTTATTCATCAACAAACTTATGAGTATCAAATTAGAAATATGAACAAAAAATCTTTATCTATCATTTAGGAGACGTATGAGGTACATACGTCAGTGGTTAAGGGTTAAAGAAAAACCTAACACTAAAAAAGTATACATAATATTATATGATACATATACATACATATACTCACGGCAATAAATCCCTAGAAGGGGTAGCCAGAGCTAAGGAACTAGAAGTTCCTCAGCCACTTTTGGAAAGTTGAGTGGGGAAAAGATGGCAAATTAAAGGATGTTGGTGATGGGTCTCCAACCGCATCGCCCAATAATCCCTTAAAAGCCCCAATACCGTTAGTCGCCTCTTACGAACACCCACCGGCAGAAATGGGGTAGTGTTATTCTAAGCCGACACTAAACAGCAATATTATATGATATTAACTGGATAAATTGTTTTATTTGGCCTTCATTTTTAATCTAACAATCAAACATATCCTAATCTTCAGTATCTGAATCATAAAAAAATATAATAATATTTTATTTATTACTATGCATGATAGTCTTAAATATGAGTCGAACATGAAATTAATGATTGATAAAGTAAATAACATTTCTGATAACTATTCAGTGAATTTATGTGAGACCCACCATTTTATAGCATTGATATTTTGCTTAAGAATGAATCAACTTTGAAAACACTATGTTAGTATTGTGCTGAATGAGTATAACCAAAATATATTGCAGCAATAATTAAAACAATGATGCTTATTCAAAAGTAAAATTTATCATTAAGTTATAATAAAACCCAGTCTGTCTTAAAATATGCACTACTTATTCATATTTTGACATCACATTCAAAGAAAACATTATTGTTTCATCCTCATGGCTGCTATTGAAGGATGGTATGAATTTTAGGGGCCTCCACATCTATGTCTTGCCTTCAGCCAGTTGTGCGATTCATTTGCCAGTTATGGTTCATTTGTGGGGCCTACTTGGCGAAATATTGCCACTGAGTGATGTAAGGCAAGCTACCTTATAAACTGTATGATTTTTTTCAGATGCGATAGCTTCAGGTGAAAGTGTGAGACTGGCACCTTCCCTTCGCAGCCAAAAAGGAGCAATATGGAGTAAACATCAAGTGAACTTTGACTGGTGGGAGGTCGATGTCATGTTCAAAGTAACTGGCAGAGGCCGCATTGGGGCTGATGGTCTAGTATGTAATTTATTCATAAAACCTAAAAAAGGATTATAAAAATAATAATATTGAACTAATTTTCTAACTAATTATTCACAGGCTTTCTGGTATACAACAAGTAAAGGTGACTATAATGGTGAAGTGTTTGGCTCCTCAGACAGATGGAATGGGCTAGCAGTGATATTTGATTCATTTGATAATGATAACAAGCACAATAACCCATACATCATGGCTGTACTTAATGATGGCACTAAAGTATTTGACCACAAAAGGTAAGTTGTAATTAGAAAATAATCTACTGCTCCTTTTAAGTAATGTGTGTTTTCATTCAGTCCACCACTGTACATAAGTCTATTCTGTGAATGGAATTATAGGATGGGAATGAAGGCTACACCTACACATATATAAGTCATTTACATACATTTTATAAAATGGATAAGACCGAAAAATATCATAACTGATATCTGTCCTAAACACTACAAGCAATTCATAAAAAAATTGTTTATTTAATAAAATTTGTTTTTCTCTTTCCAGTGATGCTTCTACTCAGTTATTATCAGGTTGTCTGCGCGATTTTAGGAATAAACCATTCCCAACTCGAGCTCGCATTGAGTACTACATGAACACACTTACTGTATACTTCCACAATGGTATGTATATATTATTTTTAAAATGCTTTAGTAACAAATTTTATATGTTAATGCTTATACTGGCTTTAAAACATAACATTCGTTATTTGATTTCTCTTTCTTCTATTTTACGGTCTCTGTAAGCGGTATAAGATAATAATTATTATTTATTTATAAATACTATATTGAAAAATGACAAATTTGGAAAATAAGAATAAACACTTCACACACAGATTTTCATTCCAATCGCAATGTATACAAGACAGAGCCTTCCATATTTAATACACAAACAACAGACATAGTTATTTTATTTGATTTTAGGTATGACTAGTAATGAAGCCGACTACGAGGTGTGTTTCCGAGCTGAAGGAGTGACTTTACCGCGAGGAGGTTACTTCGGTGTGTCGGCGGCCACCGGTGGACTAGCTGATGACCATGATGTCATACATCTCCTTACCACCTCGCTACATGCCCAACAACAACCCGGTAAGTCTATAAGTCTCATGATGTTGGAAATTACTCATGAAATTTAAGGTATAAAATTATATAGATGTTAAATAACAATATCTCATTCAACAAGGTCATATTTTGGCGAATGAATTTATAAACTATTTGTGTAATGAAGTTAACTTGTAAAATTTTGCACAAAGCCTGACGCACGCTGTTGTTTCCGTAATTGCAGGTGGAGGTCAGCAAATGAGTGTTGATGAGCAACAGAAACTCTCCCAAGAATACCAAGACTACCAGAAGAAATTGGAACTGCAGAAAGAGGAATACAGAAAAGAACATCCCGATGAAGTAAGATTGTTACCTTATTTTGTTAAGATATCGACTTATCGATACGTAATTCTGGAGAACCCAAAACACACTTTTAAGTTTTATCCTATATAGGTTCTATATATTAGGTATAAATAACAGTGTTGTTGTTCTATTTCCTTTGCGTAATTAATATAAAATTTTACATATAGATATGTTTGAAAAGAATAGTTTGACTTTGGCCGTAACCTTGTGTTTAACATTTTAGGTCCGCGACAAGGAGTCTGAGTTCGATGATTGGTTCGAGTCTGACGGCCAAAGAGAACTTAGAATGATCTTCCAAGGACAGGGGCAGATCCATGACATCCTGAGGGATCTTAACAAGAAAGTAGATGAGGTAAATTACTATCGTAACCACTTAATACATCGTGGTTGTAGTCATAGCTAATTTTAGAAAGCTAAGCTGAAACATATAACACTGCAGTAGGAATATAACTTTTAATTACTGTATTACCTGCTGCAAAGACTGCGACGTTTTTTCTTGCTTTCAGAAACATAATCATTATATTTGATAACTTCCGTTGTGGAAACTAGCCAATGATACCCCAAATATATTACTTTTTTACGTTTTTGTTGCGCTTGTTTATATTATAATAATATTAAGGTTATTTATCAATAACCGTAATACAAAAGTAGGTAACTTACAATGCATCATCTAACATATTTTTACCTGAGGTATTATATCGTTTGACATTGATGTCATTATTATACTGCTATAGGCTTCAAAAACACTGCGTTATATCAGCAGATTACCATATGAGTCTTAAAGACACTCTTGGCTTAAAATAACTAATGTAACCTACAATATTTATAAATGAACTTATCTTGTTATAATTCTTAATAAACTATTTTAATAATATTGAGTACAACAACAATATAAAATGAATATTGTTTTTAAAAACGTACTCCGCGCCATACCTAAAAAGGTTTCCATGGTCACTTTTTATCTGCAAAAATATTTATATTACGTAATATTTAAAATGCGAAGAAGGTTTTATTTAATATATTAAAACTCGTGATTGTACATTGTATTTATAGAATTGTCAGTTTTGAACTTATTTATATCTTTTGCAATATTCCATCAAGTAAATATTTCTGTGCGGATTTTTTTTCTCTCCTCTTTTCTGCGTGATCCCGATTATTAGCCAATTCTGTAGAACATAAACGCATTGAATGGTACCATATTCAGATCGGAATTACTATTTATTCAAAGAAAGTGGATGGCAGTAGCAATGCAGATATATTGTATACTTTTTATCCAGTTTTATTGATGTCCTTATAGAATTGAGCTACCAACTCTTTGTAGAAATTTTCGTCTAGATATTCGCAAATCGCGAAGCAGCGGTCGTAATTATGTAAATGTGTGATTAGTAATAGAAACATGGTAAAGCGTTTCCAAAGGTTTCAAAACATGCGGAATGTATTTCTGTTTTGTTATGTAAATATAGATAATGTAACTTGGCATGTGTTATCGGAGAACTTACGTGTACCTTATACTGTTTAGTATTATTTTAACAGTACTTTAGTATCAAATGATGACTTGTCCTTCTCATTTTTTGATCCCTTTATTAGTTTATTTTGTAATCTAGTATATTGTATATGGCCTCGTCAAATATAAAGTAATCATAAAATTGAAAGAACTTTATGATCAACAGAGATTAAATTGACTATAGCTAGTTTCAAGTGCATGTGACGCCATCTATGACAAAGTATCTGGAATGTTTCAAATTGATTAATTTCAAGTTAGAAATTAGGGCTAACCTTTAGGGATTCGGTAGTGTAGTATAGATTAAAAGGTAGGTAAACGACTATCAATATAGAATTATTACAATTAGTATTTTTCAAAGTTAGTGCTGCCCTTGTAGTAAATTATTTACACATATCAATGATAGTTAGAAGAATACTATCTCGTGGATATGTTTCGGCAGCTGATATAAAGTTTAATGTAACACACACATTGGATGATGGAACAAGTGTAGTAGACCTTCAGTGTTTTAATGAGTAGATACGTGACGTATTACACGTACGTGAAGGTCGCGAAACCTCCAAAAGTGTCTGAGGAATTTCTGCTTCTCAAGCTTTGGGTACCCCTTCTTGTTATTACGCCGTGAGTTTGTATATGTATTCAATGTAGGACTTTCGGAGACTTAAACCCAGCATTGGTTAAGATGATGATGAACTGTTGTATTTGAACATTTGCAAAGCGAGTGGCGAATTATTAATAAAGCATAATAGTGTACTGCGAATCTAATTGGCGTCTCGGCTATTAACTGTAAGTTTGACGATATTTTATACAATTTAACTAACCTCCTTAATCTAACTTAATTTCATTATAAATTTAATCGCCAAATCAGCACTAGTACCCTTTAAGGGGCTCCACCATCTGTTTTAACGATATATAATTTATACCACAAACCATGTTACAAGATCATAATCGAAGTCATAATATTTAGTATGCATACCGTTTAAAATTAAATCTCCAATATTTGCCCGCGACTTTATACGTCTTTGTATTTTATGTTATCAACTTACGTATTTGTATTTGATTAGAACAATTAACGGTTTTTAGTTCTATATCCACTGAGAATTATATGTCTCAAATAATTGATTAGTCCAATCGTACTGACCACGTACAGCTTAAATTAAAACAACAATATGCAGTGATTAGGTAGTAAGTACCTTAATGAACCTTATAATGGCAGGATGCTGATGCAATTATACGTAGTTATAGGCAGAAGAAAAACCCTTATAGTGTCTATGTGTCAAATCATCTGACTATACAAGGGATTGGAACCTTCTCTTGAAACTGAAAGGGATTCATTGGCGATTGGAACCTTCTCTTGGTCAATTTAAAGCAACAGCGAATAGCAATTATAAGTAATAGCAAAGATGCGAAATCGTATGAACAAGCGAGAGGGCAATGCCACTTATTTGCCAACACTAGAGATTAGAGGCGTATTTCATAGGAAGTAGTTTCAAAATACGCAAAGACTCTCCCTAATACAATTCAGTGAATAGTCTCAGTCAAAAGTCTTGCGATTATATTCGAGATCCATGCACTGCCGATTAATAGACTCCCTGATCTATCTATAAGTATACTTCCACGAAATAGCTTACATCAGTGGATTATGACTAATGTATCAGTGGATATAACTATATTTAATGTCATAATGTTAGCGTTATGGCAATATGCTCAGTGACTCTAGATTCAAATGCATCACAGCACACACACATGCTTTGATATAAGCTAATGCGAAATTAGCCTAGGGTAGTAAAAAATTCCTTTTATTGAAAATCTAAATGGATATTCCCTTATAACTTCTTCGAAAAATGCTCTCCGAAAAGATGGGTTAGTTGTTTTCATAAAAATAATGTTTCTTTGTCCTTTGAAGCCCTTATTTATATTTACATAAACTGCTGGAATGTAGACCTGATCTTGACAAAAAATCCAACAAAGGAATTATATTCATATTGTCAGGTACTTAAAGTGCTGTAACTTTATATAAAAGCTGTGAAAATGATCGAGCGACTTCAAAAATCTTTAAAAAAATACATAAAAAAAGCATATAAACATAAACATAAACATAAACATAAACGTTCACGCCGAATATCCCCGAAGGGGTTGGCAGAGGTACTAATACTTCTGAACATCAGGTGACTTTGTCACCTGGTGTTCAGAGTACCCACGTTTTGCATGGACAGTGTACTCACGTGATAGGGGGCAGGCCTATCGCCGTTTTGTACGAATACACTGTCACATGACTAAGTACAACTCAGCCATGTGGGTTTCCTCACGATGTTTTCCCTCACCGTTAACAACCATGATAAATTAACCACACATATGTCTTTAGAAAAGACAAATTGGTGTAGGCCCGACCCAGGATTTGAACACTAGTCGCTTGCACGATAACCGAGTGTTCTACCCACTGGGCTATCACTGGGCTAAAAAAAGCAAAGATATAGTATTCAAGACTTGTCAACATCGTACTAAGATCTATTGATTATATTGGGCCGCATTTGTACAATAAAATAAACAAATCTTTGTATCTCATTAAGGACACAAAAATATAATGAACATAACGCTAACTAAATGACCACAACTAGATCAGAAACTGAAAAATAAAATAAAAACTTACTTATACTCAAATTAACAATGATCGAAACACTCATCGGCGTTACTTATTAGAATATAATAACATTAACTAAGTATAGAAGTTGTGGTTTTCGTTATTAGTGTATGTTTTATTGTTGAATAATAATTATTATTTTTACTTCTTTGATATTAAATTTGTAGTAAGTTTATATAAATGTTTGCTGACGTACTGCCATCACTATGCAGGGCTTACAATGAAAACCAGATCTGATTTTGTGAATACACAGCAGCAAAACCGACTTGTGACGACTGTTATATTATTGTGTATATGTGCTAAATAAAATAATTATTTATTTCGAAAATAATAAATTATGCAGCCGTATATCGTATTCCCACTAAAGTACTTACGTATCGTAATAATCTTCTTAAAATTATAACTGGTTAAAATTGATTGGGGGGGGGGGGGGGGTGTTATGCCATAATCGCTACACTTGGCAAGATGTGAATAGTTCTCAGTTTAACGTTGCTGCCTATTCACTGGTAGAATAAAATGAATATGGTTTTAACCTATGTTTGTATTTTCATAGGTTATAGGTAAGCAAGTGAACTCGCTTTCCATGCTGACAGCTGTGTACAGTCAGTCACAAGGACAGCCACAGAAGCCCGGCGCTCCTCAACAGGTAACTATAAAGATAATATCATGGATAAATAGTATAAATAATAATAGTTTTTAAAAAAATGCATGTAAATGAAACTAAGTATCTTTGTCAATATTTGGTATTTAATAAGCTCAGCCGTTTTTGAGTATAGGTTTGCATTTGTTTTATTAAATAAACAATAGAATATAAAATTATATTGTAAATATAATACTATCTAAAAAGTTCTTAAAATAAGCTATTCACATTAAAATGATTCCTTACTCGTATGGCAAATAATATACTAAGTAATATATGCTTGGTGTCTAAACATAACTTATTTAATCAATGTCAGTTATCTTTAATAGTTATATTCTAAAACAATCTTTGACAAAATCAAATTCAGAAGAATAAGCCTGTTCTTTCTGATATTAATTCAGTTATAAATACGAGTTATATGCTCCAAATAACTGCTACTTATTATCATAACTAAGAATAAATCAATCTTGGTAGTATATTGCTACAAACCGTCAAACGAACCAATTGTAATGCTAAGTATTTATTGCAGATCGCCCCCCCGCTGCCGATCGGGCGCCACGACTGGGACGCACTGGTGGCCAATAACCAGATGATGACCAACACCATTGCGGAACTTAAGTAAGTATCAAATGTTTAGATGTTTGTGTGTTTGAGGCAAAAAGGCTCCTCAAGTACATAATATATATGAATGAAATTTGGCAGAATGATAGTTAATGGCCCAAATTGTAACATAGGATTTATTAATAAAATTATTAATAAAATATTCACGCCTGATTTAATTAAGAGTACCGCAAAAAACGCCTTAAGCTTTGTCATAAGAAAATTGACAGTACGAAGTCTGTCGGGTCAGCTAGAGTACTATAAATTTGACAGCCTTTCAAATACAGTAAGTTTTTCTAATGAACATTTCTGCCCAAAAATTACTGCTTTGTACAACAAACTATAAATCGCTGTAAAGTAATGGGGTCTGATGATGCAGTAACTGAAGTATTTTAAAGACTTATACAAATTACTATGAGAGAAATGCAAGGGGTTCCATTTCATTTTTTTCAAGAGTGATGGTTTAGATGCATAAACTAACTTTTTCGAATGAAATAAAAACGCAGTGTGGTATCTGATTAGAATAGTCCTAACCCATTTCTTTGCGTGGTTGTGGTTCTTTAAACATATGTACCCATCAGTCATTCATTTTACAATCTTTTCCTTAATTGACTTCAAAAAGTTACTGTGGATAAACCGAACTTTAAATAAGAGCATAGATCTAAATATTTTAACATAGGAGAAAACAAGTGTTATCAACTTAAAAAGCCGGTAATCATTAGATAACTTATTGCTCAGCATCAATACAATACAAATTCTAATACCAAATGGTTTATTTCACAGAGGTTTCATAATAGAGTTGTCTCGGCGAGCGGACTCGGGCGCGGCAGTGGGAGGCGCGGCGCCGGCCTACACGCAAGAAGTTCGCGACAGCATTCTGCATATCAAGCAGACCCTAGCTAATGTTGCTGCCAGGTATGTTTTTTTCTATTTTATCCTTCAAACTCAAATCATCACGCCGTATATCCCCGAAAGCGTTGGCAGAGATACTAACACTTCAGAACATCACATGACATTGTCAACTGGTGTTCAGAGTACCCACGTTTTGCTTGGACAGTGTAATCACGTCGTAGGGGGCAGGCCTATCGTCGTTTTGTGTTGTATCTGTAAACAGTTATAGAAAAGAAAATATTTTTATCAACAGTGATTTCATAATGTGCTTGCCCTTATGAGTTATGAGCATCCCCTCATTTTATAAAATTAAGGAAGGCTTAAGAATGAAAACTATCAATATACCTCGTCGAAAGCAGATACCATCCTATTTAATTGAGATAGACATTCTCAATATGATATACACGAGAATATCTAAATATATATATATATATATATATATATATATACACATATATATGTCGTCAATATTGTTTTATTGTTAATTTCCTAATTTTGTACTTAGTTTTGTAGATCAATAAAAAAAAACTTAATGGTTACTTCGGTTCGGAACAACATGACTTTGACTGCGTCGACGCAAAACTGTACCGAATCAGATTGAGAGTCATTGTGGTATAACTAGTTATATGGAGCAAGGTCCAGTAGCCATGTGTAAGTCCGGCCCGGTGGATTCAAATGATTCGAATCTCTGCGTGAGCCTGATTCGCCTAACCGGCCCCACTCATTCATATCAGGTGCGAGTTCGCTTAACCGGGTCGCCCCGCACCGGCTCGGTCCTATTGTTTCCGAACAACAGGCTCAGGCATCAGGTTCAGGATCGTTTCAATTATTAACCGTAACATTTGCTTGCTGAACGTGAGAGCGAGACAAGAATTTAATACAATTTGAACTCAGGAGACAGAGACGGACAGAAAGTTTTCCTTTTGTGTTCTTTCTTCGCCAATTTCGTTTAATAGATTATCGATCATTTCATAAATTAGTAATGGTGTTATTAATAAATAAAGAATAAATAAAGGAAAGAAAAATTTCGACACAGGCGGGAATCGAACCCGCGACCTCAGGTATACGCCCCGTCGCTCTGCCAATTGAGCTACCGTGTCAATGGCTACCAGCGCGAAATTCTTCTATCCCTTGTTTCTTTTACACGTTTAAGTAGTGTTTGCGCTTCCTACCTCCGAATTCCCTCAAATTCCTCCTCGAAACCCTCGATTCCCGCCTGTGTCGAAATTTTTCTTTCCTTTATTTATTCTTTATTTATTAGTAATAATCCCCACATGAGGTTTTCATGAACAAAAATATTTAAATTAGTAATGGTGTTTATTATATATAGATAGTGTTTCAATTTATGAAAATTTCTTAATTGAATATATTTAAAAATAAAAGCGTGTAAATATTGTTTTAAGATGTTATAGAACTAAAATAGTTTAATAAATAACATAAACATAACATAAACGTTCACGCCGAATATCCCCGAAGGGGTTGGCAGAGGTACTAATACTTCTGAACATCACGTGACTTTGTCACCTGGTGTTCAGAGTACTCACGTTTTGCATGGACAGTGTACTCACGTGATAGGGGGCAGGCCTATCGCCGTTTTGTACGAATACACTGTCACATGACTAAGTACAACTCAGCCATGTGGGTTTCCTCACGATGTTTTCCCTCACCGTTAACAACCATGATAAATTAACCACACATATGTCTTTAGAAAAGACAAATTGGTGTAGGCCCGACCCAGGATTTGAACACTAGTCGTTTGCACGATAACCGAGTGTTCTACCCACTGGGCTATCACGGTTGTTGTTGTTTAATAAATAACTTATTAATAAATTAAATTTATTACATGTGAATATTTGTAAGTTAGCGAGAGAGTCCTGTACATAAACCGAATCAACCGCGTAGCAAGCGTGCTATTTTTGTTGTTTGATTCTGATCTGAATGTCTTAACCGAGCCGGATTCGATAAGCGGTCCGGCCCGGTTAAGAGGATTCAGTACCGGAACTGGCCCTGAACCTGAAAATTCGAATCACTTCGTGGAGCTAATTCGAATCTTCAGTTTCAATCTGCCCAAGCCTAAGGTCTAGGTAGACTGTTTCAATGCTATCAAATTATTTTTGATCGCATAGTTCTCATTATACTTGGCCATAAATTATATTATAAGCTATGGGCATACACACGATTTTCTCCGCTAGTTTAAGTCTTATATCGGGAATCGATCACAAGCAGTGGTACTATGAGTATAACCATGGTAACCGATTCCATCCGGTGTTCCTCAGGTTATTATTAGGGCCTTTTTATAATATTTGTTCATGATATTCAGAAGAATTTCTGTAATTAAACATAGTACTATACGTGGATGGCATGAAAACGTATCCACTCCAGATCACACGCTTCAAAATTACCCTTTAAAAAAAGTTCTGCTATAAAGGGGATTTTTAAATTGTGTGAATAATAAAAAAATAAAATAAAAATCGTTTATTTACGAGAACAAGAGTATATAACAAGATTAATTAATATGCACTTTGCCTGCTCTGCCGTTCGGCGTATAGTTTATAATTGAATTTAAAAAGCAATTGAAAAATAATAATAACATAATATATAATATTATAACATAATAATTATAATATATAATAATAACATAATATGTTATTATTATTTTTATATATATTATATTAAAGAAAAAAAAGTAGAAATAATTATAAAATAAAAAAGTCACTTCTTGCTACATGTAAAATAAATGTCTACAGTAAAATTAATTCCAAATAATGCCAAAAATATAAGTAACAAACAAAACAAAGAATAAAATCAAATCAAATGTCACAGTATACACAAATAATACACAATTAAATGTCACAGTTATCAATAAAATCTTGGATTGAATAAAAGCACTTATCGATTAAATAATTAAATAGCTTTAATCAAAATTCATTAAATACCTTATCTTTTAAATCATCGCTTAAAACATTATATAATTCACAGACTCGAGGATGCATTGCGGTGGCATATAGCCAAACCTTTTGTAAATGATATACAAATATGATTGGTCAAATTTATAAAAAAGTCATTAAATGTATTTGCAATTTTAATTGGGTCTCTAATTGTAACATTGTCCTTTGTAACTTCCGATATGATAGATTTGTTACTTTTTATTTTATTTATTTATTTATTAAGGACAAACAATGGATAAAAGACTAATTGTTATTGTCAATTCGTTACTTTGACGTTCATCACGAGGACATACAGATCCACAATCTTTTCTTGGCCGGCGGCGACTACTGGTACTACTGTCGCCATTTTGAAATATCAGCCTGTCATTGTCAGTTAGTTCTCAACTAAATAAAAATTATAGGGTGACCTACGTATATAATAAATTATCACTTTCATTAATAATAAATAAAGATTAAATAATGGAAAGAAAAATTTCGACACAGGCGGGGATTGTTTAATCTTTATTTATTAGTAATAATCCCCACATGAGGTTTTCATGAACAAAAAGATTTAAACTTTCATTAATATTTTTTGTAGTCGAAACTTTTTTTTAAAGACAATTATTTTTATGATGTATCTTTGCTTATTAATAAACGCTTTTATTTCCAGTATTCAATATAAAAATTTTGAAAATTATATTTACTAGCTGACCCGACAGACTTCGTACTGTTAAATTTGCTTATTACAAAATTATAGGCGTTTTTTCCGGTACTCTTAGTTCAATCAGCCGTGAATATTTTATTGATCATTTTTTTTCCGGGATGTAAAGTATTTGGATCATTATCTTGCATTCTGCCAAATTTCATTCACGCAAATTATGTACCTACTTGAGGAGCCTTTTCGCCTCAAACACACAAACAACCGAAACTTAACTACCTATTTTTTACCTATTCAAGGTTTCTTTGTACAAAATGATTATTTAAAATGAATCACATAAATTAAATTTTAAAAATCAATTGTAAACTTGAAACGAAGCGCCGCGCCGCGCCGCACTGAAAATTTCATAATTCGACACAACCGTCAACGTTGTCTGCCCTCACGTGTCTGCCCGTTCGGGTCGCGCACCTCAACATGAGCCCACCCCCACCACCGCCGTCGCCGCCGCGTGCCGCCACTCGCCGCCACTGTCGTGCTATGAGAACCGACCGACTGACACAACGACGGAACGCAGCCGCCGCCGCCGCCGCCGCCATCTCTGCCCTCGGTATTGTAAATGCATCTTGTGTATTACTATTAACATAAAAGTGTTATGATATGTATATATTCGGAATCCTCATTTCATCAGCTTTAATTTGATATGCATTTTGGGTCATTTGCACAACGCCATCTATCGGACTTTGGATTCCAACTATCAACATTAGTTCTATATTTAGACTTAAGATGTCGTTGCAAGTACTATACTGAATTGCGTAACGTAATATTTTTCTTCTTGAACTCACAAAATTAATCATATCTTTTGATAGAGTGAACCGATTTCGATGAAACAAAAACTAAGTTATACCTCAAATTACGCATAATTTTTGTATATAAACATTTTCAGCATTGAATTCGTAGATTTTACGTGATGTGCGCACAAACAAACATATAAACAGACAAACAGACAAAAATTGAAAAAATGATGGAAATGGGTTCTGTTACTTATCTGTTCACACGCTGGCTATTTTTTTTTCAATTTCTTCAATGTACAAAAATGACTTTTCTACAGATTTATTATATATTATTATTTATTTTGTTAAATTTTATCTAAGTAGGCTAAAACCGTCCGAAAAGTTGTACGCACATAACTATAGCGGTGCGGGTTACGGGAAGTGGGGAAATGCTCCCGAATTAGATTTCACTTCGTATACACTGATGCGTGGGTTCTAATCCTAATGCGGGGATGTACCAATGTGGCATTTCTTAAGTCATAACTGTCTGACATATATATAAAAATACAAGGCTGCTAACAGCAATAGAAAAAAGCCCATAAATTCACTGACCCAGCAAAATGAATGACCCAAACGATATCTAATGTTTAGAATTATTTTTTCTGTGCCATCTTTTTAAGGGATCTATGTGTGAATATGAAATGTAAAAGACAGTACACGACAAGGTAAGCCTCTGATTTACAGGATTAAAAAAATGATTTTATGTAGTTACACACTTTTTAAACTCTGAGTGTCACAAATAACAAATCCTTGGGTATAAAATAATGAAACAGTTTGCTGACAAAAACTCTTCCAGACAACATTTGGGAGGTAAGATCAGCAAATTCAGGATACACAGTCATTCGGGTAGACATACAAGACAAGGGCAGAAATAAATAAATATTATTAGCTTACATTAAAACAAACTTGTTTACTTTATTATATTTACTTACTTTATTACATACATATACTCACGGCTGTGAATCCCTAAAAGGGGTAGTTAGAGCTAAGGAATTATAAACTCCTCAGCCACTTTTGGAAAGCTGAGTGGGGTAAAGATGGTAAAATAAAGGTTATTGGTGATGGGTCTCCAACCGCATCGCCCAAAAGTCTCTTAAAACCCCAATACCGTTGGTCGCCTCTTACGTACATCCACCGGCAGAAATGGGGTAGTGCTATTCTAAGCCGACACTACACTGCAACTAGTTATTAATTAGATGAATATTATATAAATGGTTTTATTAAGACATTTCAATACATAAATAAATTAGCCTGTATGATGTAAAATTATTTCCCTTATAATGGTAAATTTTTATTTACTGGCAATACTAATATCGATGACAGCGACGCCCTTACCGGCCAAGAAATGTTTGTGGATCTGTAAAGTGATATTTTATGAAAAAAAAGTAAATAAGAAAAAACTATCTAAAGCTAACATTCGAATACATATCCAAAAAAAACCTAGATAAAAACTAAACCAAAGAACATCATATCACTGTCGAATCAGAATATCCGCTGCCCGGAGCTTAAGCTGTTTAAACTACATTCGTGGTCGAAATTTTCTTTTATTAGCCTCCATGACGCTTTACTTATATTTTTCGTTGTATTCAGATATTTCAAATTTCAAACTACTTAGTCGTTGAGACATACCAATCACGTTTTTTAACGTTTTCGAGTAGTTTCTATAAAGACGGTAGTTGGATTTTTTTGTTGGACGGAACAAGAATATATTTTAAGCAGAGTTGGCGTTTTCGTATACAGCTCTTTTTTAATTACTTTTGACAGCCATTTATTTTTTATTTTAGTTTTGAACCATTTTCACGGTTTTTAGTGGGAAACAAAGCTCAATAAATAATACAATGATATCATGAAATTCTTTAAAACTTTCGTTGGTGCGATTTGATTCCAGTACTTCACTAAACTTTAATGATGAAATGAATTCCACAAATTTTTGCATATTGATGTCTGAAAGGTCCCTTGTTTTTTAAACATCCATTTTGGCTTGTCAGATGATGCTTTTAATTCGTATCGCACGTTAAGGTCTGTCCAGTATCATGATCCGATAAAGTTAACACATGTGTATTTCCTTTTAAATTACTAGCTATTTAATCAATTCAAGATTATTTCCGTGTTGGTTGTGTTATATGGTTGACTAAGTTATAATTGTTCAATAGAGATCCAAGTTCTTTTGAGTGTTTGTTGTTAGTGAGAATATCAATATTCCAATCTCCGTATACTATTATATTCTTAAAAGATTTATTTTTGGAGAGGTTGTTCATAATTAGTTCGAACTTGTTGCAAAATATATCTAAGCTAGAAGTAGGAGTACGATAGATGCATATTACAAAAAAAATATAGTTAGAAATTTCTAACTATAAATCAGCCAACTCAGCATTGTCGGTAAATTGTATGTAAAGGTATTGATTGAAAGGGTGATGAATGAAACAGATGACTAATTAATTTGATTTAGGAAAGGAATGGGATGTATATATCAAATCTTCTCTCTAAGCAGCATCACCGAAAAGTACTTAGCCAAAGCCAATTCGAATCGCTCATCAACTATTAGCGACTAAGATAATATTTGCCAGGATTATAGAAAGTGGCGATGCATAGTCTACCTACCTAAATGGGAACTTACAGCGCGAGTGTGTGTGTATGCATTGAGGTGGATATAGTTTAAAAGTTAATTTAACGTTAGATGCTTTTGTCAGAAAATAAATGGAATAAAGGGGTTTTACTGGGAGTCTAAGAAGAGACGTTCTGATTCATTTTTTAATAATGCTTATACACAGTGGCTTGAAAGAGAAATTGCTATTTCTGTGTAAAGCAGTAGAGCTCGGCCCTGAAAATCTTTCATAGAAAGTTCAGATAGGGCCAGGAGAAGTAAAATGAAAGAGAGAAAAAATAAAGTTATTCATGACAACCATGACCGTGAAAAAGTTGTTTTTTGCCACAGAAAATAATGCACTTTTAGTGTAAACGTGATTCTTAAAACATGGTTTAGCATCTCTCTGCCGTTTCTGTGGAACTTGTTACGGAGTATAAAGATTTTTTTGCTGAAGAGAATAATCCCTGCGTCTCTATTCTCTTGACGGAGTTTTTGCTTTTCATTTAGCTAATCAAATCAAATTATAATGTCTGTAGGGCAATTCTCGCAAGTTCGATATCATTCCTATCATAGAAATTATATCAAGTGTTCAATGTCGTGTGCAAAATATCACAAAGTGAAATATATTTCTGTTGATAGACTTTAGTCTCCCTTACACATTTAAGAATGAAGACCGAAATCAATGACCCAAGCGAATGAATTAAATAAAAGGCCAGTTTAACTGTCATCTTAGTTATGAAAAGGTCTATATATATTGACAGATATGTTCTGTCAATATTTACATATGTTTTGGTTTGTTTAAATTTTCCTTTAACTGGCACATTGCCGGTAACTAGCAAAGTCTGAATTCCCAATTCCAACTAGCGCAGCCGGCAACCGGCTCGAGTTTTAGATTTTTTTATAATGCCGCGTTAACATTGATCCAAGTAGACATTATTTACAACTTCTACGATTATGTGATCTTTGATGCATATAATATAATTACCTCAATTTTAATTTTTTGTCTACCTAGTCGGTCCTATATGATATTCAAAAAAAAGTTTTTTTTCAAATAAATGGTTATTTAATTAGCTTAACACACAATTTATTCAAAACGATTGCCACTACTTTTCACAAAAGCCTTCAATCTTAGCGGCCAGTCTTCAATAGCAGCATGGCCCATATTCATGTCGATATCGGTCACTGCTTTAGTCAATGATGACTTTAAGCTGCTAAAATTTTTGTGAGGCTTAAAACAGACCTTCTTCTCCAATTCCTGTTAAATTTTGTAATGTAGTAGATCGAGGCCAGGGTAAGATGAGGGCCAATCTTGATGCCATAATAGCTCGACGTTCTGGCGCTTAAACCACTCCTGATTTGTTTTGGCCTTATGACGTGGTGCAGAGTCCTGTTGAAATACAAATAGCCGTCCTCCAAAAAGTTGCCCTGGGGCAGATCTTTTACTATGCGATCTAAAACATTGTCTCCGTACACTTTTGCACTAGTTTTGATACCTTTTTCACAAAAATCTTCAGTAGGGCCATAGTAGGACACTCGCAACTAAATCATGATTGATGATGAATGATGACCGCGCTGTACTCGAGGAATTGCATTTCCAGCGGCCGCAGAGCTGGTAGCGTACACCCTGACATTTTTTTGTTGTATCTCACCCAAATATTTAAAAAAATCTCGTCTGTAAACAGGATATCGCCCGTGCCTTTTTCTTGCGTACCGCTTATGCAATATTTTGCATTTTTTGGCTCTCATAGCTATCAGACTCGCTTTCAGAATATGTCCAATATTTTTTCGGTAAGCTCTTAGTCCCAGGTCTTCATAGAGTACTTTTTTTACTGTACTTCTGGTTAAACCCATCTTCAAAGACAGCAATATCTACTTGCGGTCGGAATTCTTGTCGCACGCGCCTTGATTGCTTTGATCACCCCTGGAGTCCTAACGGAACTAAGTCTGCCAGTTCTTTTCTCGTCATCGACACTAGAGGTTTCATTGTACTTCTTGTTAGTACGGTATACGAACCTCATCGTGATTTTTAATTTTCGAAGCAAGTTGAATATCGTTTTTGGTGGACGGCCACAACGATGTGTGGAAACAGCAAAGATATACTGGCCAGTACACCCTGCTGTGTACCAACTTATAATTTGTATCTATGCTTAACTCGAAAAACATTTACACTCCGCGATGTAGGAATATGAGTGAGACGCTGCTATGTGCGTTTGAGTCCGCAGTAGTGTGCGCTCTAACATGACTCCCACAGTACTCCCCTCCTAGTCGATACGACGATATCAAAGCTAGGAGATACCTATTACCAATTACCTAATTCAGTGTAAGCAGTGAGGCCGGTGATTGCATGCCTGTAGATGCTCTGCTGAATGAATGGTGTGGTGAGGTAGCGAGGAATAGAAGTTGCGGGTAGATCGAGAAATGTAGTAGAAAGAAGCGTATGTTCTTATCGAGGGGTCACCACTGTGGAAACAGCAAAGATATACTGGCCAGTACACCCTGCTGTGTACCAACTTATAATTTGTATCTATGCTTAACTCGAAAAACATTTACACTCCGCGATGTAGGAATATGAGTGAGACGCTGCTATGTGCGTTTGAGTCCGCAGTAGTGCGCGCTCTAACATGACTCCCACAGATGCAATGCAATTACTGTTACTCAGTTCTCTTTGAAGGTCTACACCGTCGTAAAAAAAATAATGAATTAAATTGTGATTTAGCAGATTTTTAAAATACATTCTGTGTACTAAGTATCGGGAATTTGTCAATAAAACAAAAAATACAAATTATTCATCTAAATTTATTTTATCGCCTTCAAAGTATCCCCCCGCCCAGGCCAGGCCCCATCGCTTGCAATACAACATCTCCACCGCTTCATCCAGTCTTCCATACATTTTTCATAGGCTATTTGCGGTATGGCCTTAAGCTCATTCAGCGAATTTTCTTTTATGGCTTCTATCGACTCAAAACGTTTTCCTCGAAGTGGTAGTTTTAACTTGGGAAATAAAAAAACGCCAGACGGAGCCATATCAGGTGAATACGGTGCTTGGTCGAGAACTTTTGTTGAATTTTTCGCTAAAAACTCTTTCACTATAATGGCTGTGTGTGATGGTGCATTATCATGGTGCAGCATCCAGGAGTTGTGTTGCCACAAATCTGGACGTTTTCGGCGGATACTCTCACGCAAACGCTTCATGACGCCTAAATAATTTTCTTTGCCGCGGTTTTTTGGGTTTCGGCTCGTTTTCGAGACGCCATTCAGAAGACTGTTGGCTTGTTTGCATGTCGTACTCATAAACCTATGTCTCGTCGCCAGTTATTATACGTTCCATAAAGGTCGGATCCATAGAAGCTCGGGAAACCATGTCTTCAGCGACATGCTTTCGCTGCGCTTTTTGAACAAAATTGAGCTCTTTTGGAACTAGTCCAGCGGCGACGCGTTTCATGCCTAAAATGTCATGAGAATGTTGTGGACGGACTTAAAAGATATGTTCACCTCACAAGCCAACTCTCTCAGACTCATACGTCGATTTTCGAGCACTAGCTTCTTGATTCTGTCGATGTTTTCTTTGGTCGTGGCGGTTGAAGGTCTACCAAAACGAGGCAAATCTACTACTACTTCTCGGCCTTCTTTAAAAGCCTTAAATACCATTCATAACCCCTTGTTTTCGATATACACGATTCGCCGTAGGTATTTCGCAACATTTTTAGTGATTCGCCACATGCAATATCATTCGAAACACAAAATTTAAGGTACACTCTTTGTTCAACAATATTTTCCATTGTAAAAATCGCCGAGGACTCAATCTATATGATATATATGACTAACAAAAAATGTAGTTTAAAACAAATTAAATGACAGATCCCGCTCAAATTTTGCGCGCTAAATAAGTACAGTGCTACCAACATGCAGTAAAAAAATTTGAACGACCTCTTTTACGCGGGTCTTTTTATTTACATATTCCCGATACTTTTTACACAGAGTAGTAAATAGGCAGTGACAGTATTTAAGAATCGACTAGGTATATTCAAACAAAATTTGAAAACAAAATGGCTACCGTTCGCGCGACATCTTCAAATATCGACTGATCGTGACCACTCGATATCATCCTTTGATATATATCATCATATCGACTGGTTTTCAATAGAAAAACATCGATCGGATGAAGTGGGAATAGTTTAAGACAATCGATCGCAAAATATCACAAAAGTGATAAATATCGAAAGTGATATAATATCTAGCGTGCAAGAATAGCCCCCCTGGTCCATTTATAAAATAAGAAAGAAAACTGCCTACAAAATCGCATGATTTTTCAAATAGACATACATATATTCACGGCCTAAAAGGGGTAGCCAGAGCTTCAGAACACAAAATTTCTCAGCCACTTGTGGAAGTTAAGTGAGGAAAAGATAGTAAAACAAAAGGTTCTTGGTGATGAGACTCTAACGGCATCGCCCAAAAATCACTTAAAAAGCCCCAATACCCTCAGTAGCTTCTTACGAACACTCGTGGGCTGTAATGGGGTACCTAGTGCTCATAGATGTACTAAAAACGTTAGGTAGGTTATTTACGAGGAGCCGACGCTTGCGAGTGGCACGGATTGCGGTTGCGGCGGATGTACGCACACCACTAGAAATATATCCAAACAACACATTAAGAAATACGTTTAAAATGTAGGTGAGATAGCACATCAAGCAAGCGCTAAAAAGAGATAAACATTTTCTCTGTACCGACGTGAAATATGACACTAAGATGACGATCTATACACACGATACACCTAATTTATTAAAAATTATAATTGAAACGTTGTAAATTTATAATACTTACGAATGATAAGTAATCACATCATTTTAGTAGTTATTCTACTATAGTTTGTGCAAAATCTCATCATACACGACGGCATTCTCGGTTATTTTGTTAAACAAACACCAAAACAGGTGTAAGATAGCATCGGCAGCTTGTTTGCGACTGAAGTCAGATGAGCCATTTAGCCTGTTTTTTAAGTGCCACTTATGATCGCGCATAACTTATCTACGGTTTTTTATTAGCACATCTATGGGTAGTGCTATTCTAAGCCGACACTACACAGCTTTTAAGATAGAGACATACACATTATTGAAATAACAATAATCGATAAGTATGGGAAATATGATACACTTTGTCCCCCCGACTCGCCCGTGCTGAAAGCCTCAGTGCGCATGTACGGCTGCGGCGGGATATCAATAATTACACTGGATGTACCTCTTTTGTTTGTTGTGACGCAGTTCTCACTACTGATAGCAACATCTTAGAGAACACTCACAAAATTACCGTGATTGAAAAGTGCTTTAAATCTGGATTGCAGTGATAACAAAAAGATTGGAATTGAATCAACAGTTTGAAAAGTAAATTAAACTCAGTGCGGCCGCATCAAACCAGCCAAACCATGTCACAAAATAACGAGAGAATCCTCCAAGCGCTTACAGTCGTACTAAATAGAAAACTTACAGAAATTAAAACAGAACTGCTGCTAATGCATGTAGAAATAAAAAAAGAACTTCATTTAATTAATCAAGAGCAACTAAGTCTAAAAAATGAAATTAAAATACTGGACTTAAAAGTAAAAGAGCTCCAATCTGAAAAGTTTTAAGAACTAAATTCTACAAAATCTAAAGGAATCATTGCATGTACAACCTAATTCACAAAATAAAGTATGTGAAGCCGAGAACTCCATAAAATTTCTTGTTTTTGGAGTGCCTGAATATCGGAATGAAACTGAAAAACAATTAAGAAATATATCATTCCTATAATCAACAATACCCTACAGATGGATTTGGAAAGCCATGTCGAAGAAATAAGAAGAATAGTTGAACCGAGATGGAATCAGCAGCAACGCCCATCAGTTATTGACCTTTCAAGTAAACGTATGACGCGACATATGTGTCAAATCAAAGCTCATTTCTGTAACGCTTATATCTCCATCTCGGAAGTTTTCGATAACAACATGCTACAAAAGAAGAAAACTGCGAGAAGAAATGTTTTATTGCAGTTATTTGAAATAGCACCATTTACGTAAACGATGTAGAAATTTCCCCATCGAAATATCAGAAAAATAGCTTTAACCAGTCTACCCCATCAACCATTCACCAATTCACAACGATAGTATGGGCTCAACTACATCCAACAAAGGACAACAGCGGGCGGCGACAACAGCGGTAGTGGCGGTGGCAGCGGGTTCATCTACTACATCAGAACATAAATTTCATTCCTATTAAGTCAATTAACCTGCACATATTGTATCGGAATATGCAATGTCTACACAACAAGAAATATCTTCTCAATATTTTTATAAACCAAGTTAAAGAAAAAAACAATTTAATCTGCGTATCAGAGACATGGTTATCAAAAGCCAAAGTAAAATTGGTAAATATAAATATTTATATTGTTGCGACCTCATTTTGTGGTTGTGGAATTTCCATTTTAACTAATGTCAACATAAAATATTTACCTTTAATTAATGTATCTGGAATGTCCGTAGAATATAATAATAAAAATGTTTATTTACTGTTAGGCCTAATATTTATAACTAAGATAAATACTAAATACAATTTCAACAAATACAGGCTTTTAATACGTTGAAATGACCATTGACGCCATAAATGGACTTCATAATATGTATGTAAGAAGTATGCGCCATAAATGATACAGAAACGAACAGAATCATTGTAAATTTGTACTTGAACGGAAAGGAAAAAGAATTATTCTACAGTCAATTAATAAAATATTCAAATATATATGTAGAAAATATAACAAAAGATGGAAGGTAATGTTTTGGCCCAAATAGAAAGTTAGCTCAAAAAGGCAGGCATTTAAAGTATGAAGAATAAAATTGCATGTATGATTATATTTATGGATGTGAACGAAAGTAGAGGTTTGCCAGGATCGTACAAGTTGGCGATTGCTAGTCTCTGTCTACTTCAATGGGAAATAATGCGTGAAAATATGCATGTTTTTTTAAAAAAAGATCAACTTTTTGGGATTAATATCAAGCAATTAAATACCTTAGTCGAATCATGGCTAATAGTTCGACTTGCATTAAACTTTTATTCATATTTTTTCGCATAGCATACACAACAGTACAGTTAAAGATTTAGGTTTAGGTTTCAGACCACAGCGCTGTGATTATAAACCTAAATGGTAAACAATAACCACTCTTATTCGGAAAGTTAACTAAAGAATATTTAATAATAAAAACACATAAAACAGTATATGTGTGCTCCGAAGGGAAGGCGTATGATAGGATGGTAAGAAAGTATTTTTGGGGCTTGTTATCCAAATTTCGTTTGGCGAGTCAACTACTATATATATATACTAGCTTTTTGCCCCGCGACTTCGTCCGCGTGGACTTCATTTTTTGCATCCAGTTTACATAATACCAAAATACCGAAACACTGTCTCAACTTCTGTTTTTTATATTTATAATCCCGCGGGCGTTGTAAATGACATAAAGGACATTGAGGCTTTTTAAGTGATTGTTGGGCGATGCAGTTTGTGACCCATCACTAACAACCTTTATTAACCTATCTTTTATCAATATATTTCCAAAATTGGATGAAGAATTAGTATCTCCGAAGCTATGGCCACCCTTTTATGGAATTTATGGTTGTTAGCATATATTCATGAATGATTGATAGTTGGATTTCATAAATTCAATCGCACCAAGTTTTATTATAAAATGTAAAAAAACTCTATATTAACTTTCATTTGCTATATCAACCCGTTAGGGGATGAGTTCCAAAAATTCCTTTTTAATTGTTCATAAGAATCATGAAACAAATATACCAAGTTTTTATGTTCAGAAATGAGAATATCTCTAGTAAGTACAGATACGGATAGTAGTTTGGCGCTGCGGCGACGGCCCGGTGCTGCCCCCTACACTGACCGTTGGTGATAGTGGGAGAGCTTGCAGCGATTGCTCGGCAATATAGGGATGATTAGTGGTGGATCTCCTTCCAAAATAATCGCTAAATTGAAGGGATAGTGCTTGTTATTATTATATATAGTGTTATTTTAAGCTGACAAAATTTTTTTTTACAAAAAGCTTGAATTACCTGAGATACGAACCCGGGACGATTGATTCATAATAGTTCTAATTAAATATTCATAGTAGTTAGTTATACCGCTACGCCACGGAGACGTTACCGGGGCGGTGTCAAATTTTTATTACGCTTTATTTCACATTAGTCTTACTATTGATAAACAAATTTGTCATTTAAATTGATGAAACCCCTTCATCTTTCCAAAATGAACATTAACAAAGTGTCTGATGTGAATTCCATCGATGATAAAAATAATCGCTGCAATATTTTGAGCCATATATGAGTTAAGGTTTTTTGATGTTCCTATGAGAACTCTTGCGGATTCCTTAGTTTCAAGGAATCGTCGTCGTTTCATTTAGTTTCTATATTTACATGTTAATATTCGTTTGCAATATAAGTAGATGTAAAAAAAAATGTATACGATAAAAAAATAGTACATCATGGCTCGGGAGTTCCTTATTTTCGGGGATGCATTACCGTACCATTAAGCTTCTAAATTTTGATTTTTATATTAGTTTACAATATTTTACGTTGTTTTAAACGATACTCAGCGCCATCTCCAATGCATTTAGTAAGCAAACAATATTTTTGATTTCCCGTGGGAACATATTTTTTCCGGGATAAAAAGTACCCTATTATTTAATTTAGACTTCTAACTACACGTCTGAAAAATTTCAAAGCAATCGGTTCAGTATTTACGGCGTGAAAGCGGAACAAACAAACAAACAAACTCACTTTCCCATTTATAATATTAGTATGGATATGTTGGATGTAGTTGAGCCCATACAACAAATGCATTAGTATCACTCTATGAGGATTCTACTTCATGTGAAAGAGTAAACGGGGCCAACACTGACTGGTTTGGTATTTCTAGGGTTGTCCAATAGGGATGTGAAGCTTCTCCGTGACTCTTCAATTTGTTCATGGATGACTGTCGACAGAGTTGGTGTAAGTTATTATTGACTAAGAATGGGTGGATTAATTATTATTGGATGCCTCTTGCTCGCTGACCATCAAGTGCTACTTGCATCATCAGTGGAAAAGTTGCAAGAGGTGATGAATATTACATGTGAGTTTTTTGTAAGTAAAGGAATGAGGGTGAATTTGGATAAAACTTGAACCATGGTTTTTGAGAAACAAGAAGATGCAATTGACAGAAAGCGTGATTGCAATTGATATTAAACCTTTATAAGGCAAGGTATGATCAAAAATTCATTGTATTTCACTTCTATTTGAAGTTAGGTAAGGTTGAAATTATGGTGGTTGCTATATGGCCGCTGCTTTATAAAGGGTTAAGAAAGTGGAGCAAGTGAAGGAGTTATATATCTGGAAATGTTGTTAACTAGGGATGGAAAGTGTGATGAAGATAGATTTGACTATTGTGGTAGCAAAACAATGAAGAAACAGAAAACAATGCAATAGAGTCGTATTATCATTGAAGTTTGACGTTTTCGGATTCATCTAATACATCAGGTTATGAAGACGCGGAACTATCGGAAATGCATCCTTAAAGACGGTACTAAAGACATGTGGCCGTCCCGGAGAGTCACTTAGGCTGTTGTTGTTTTCGGTTGTTCGGCGGTTGCTAACACTGAGAACTTGTATAGACACAACCAAGCAACCATAATTCTACATCAAGGTCTCGCTCTAAAGTACGGACTCTTGCGAATAAGCCGAATCGTGGTATGGGACCAGTCGCAGTCGAAGATATTTCTAGTTGATGTCACTATCCCGCATGACAAGGGTCTCGTGAAGGCCGAAACCGAGAAGCGTCACCAAATCTCAATCTGACTTACTAGATCTCTGACATGTGAGGTGTGACCTCGCCATAACCTAAATAATAACCCCAATTGTTTTCTTATTAGTTGGTTGGTTGCCTTGCGACAAACTTGGGGTGTATGGTATTCTGTAGCTTGTCGGTTCCAGCGCAAATGCAGAAAACTGTGCTGCTGGAAACGGCTCGTATTCGGAGTCTTTTAGTGATTGATTGAAATCGCTAGTCACTTTCTTACTACTTGTAAGTAGGTGTACGTATATCTGGGTACCATCGGAATATAAGTGGTATTCGAAATTTTTTATCACCTTCGTTATACGTATAAACAGATAAAAGAGTTGGGCCGGGTATCGATCCCTGAACTGTTCTACGTGATACGTTCGTATAGGCAGCGGTTTTGAAGACTTTGTTTTACCACTCGCGACGATGGTTTTAACAAATTTCGTTCTATAAGAAAAATATGACGCGAATCTACTACAGGCTGCCTTTGAAAAATATAGTTTAAAAAAGTGTGAAAATAAATTGTATGGTCAAAAGCAAAACGGCAGAACAACACTGTAAACGAGAATGGTGAGAAAGTGATAGAGGTATGTTTGAAGAGTAGCACTTTCCCTTTTTGAGGTTTTTTATTGAGGTAACTACATACATACAAACTTATACTCACGTCGTTAGTTCCCATTGTGGTGGGCAGAGACTATCGATCCCCATTTTGTACAAACCTGGCAAACCTCTCTAGCTCCGTTCACACCCATCAATCTTTTCTACTTCATACTTCGGACACCTGCCTTTTTGAGCACATTCTCTATTTGGTCCAAATGTGTCCTCCGAGGTCGTCCTTTACTAACATAACCTTCCACATTGGGTATATAGATCTCTTACACCAATTTGCTGTTATTCATCCTCGTTATATGCCAAAACCATCTCAAAATTCGCTTATCTCTACTGCTTTCACTCTGCCCTAATGTTTCTTCTGCTACACCCAACATTTGCTGCCATACGTAAGACACCGCCACACTAACACAGCTATTCGGACCTTTTCAGACACCGATTGACTGGTCATTAGGCTATTTATTGCTCCATTTACCGCATTACTCTTTTTCACTCTTCTTTCGATGTCTTCATCACACTTTCCATCCGTAGTATACACACTTCCCAGGTATACAAAAAGGCTCCACATATTTGACTAAATAATTGAAGCCGTTAAAATATGCTCAATATAGGGCAATCCAATAACCTCTGCAGAAAATCCCTTTTAAAATCACTTTAAAAAGTAAACCCCTAATAAATTACCAATTTGAAGGCGATGTTTTAGGAAGGGTTTCTAAAGAGAAAACTTCGCATTTTGTTTGCAAACATTGTAAAACCCTTTATTTTACGATAAGTTAACCCTTATAATTGGGAAAGCCAGCCAAAGCCTTTTTTCAAGGGTGTAGAAATCAAGCCCATTGCCGTTCCCCGATCAGCACTGATTGACGGTGATACAAATGAAGTAAATTTAGCAGCAACGACGAGAACCTCCGTGTGTTATTAAAACTAATAATAATTGGTTTTATAATGTTTGGGTCTCTAATTGGCGCAAGTGCTATACAATTTATTTGAAAATTAACGATGTTATAATTGACCTTGGAGCCAATTTTATTTAATTTTGAAGTATATCTATATATTGCTGTGTAGTGTCGGCTTAGAATAACAATGCCCCATTTCTTCCGGTGGGTGTACGTAAAAGGCGACTAACGGTATTGGGGCTTTTAAGGGATTTTCGGGTGATGCTGTTAGAGACCCATCACCATCCCCACTCAACTTCCAAAAGTGGCTGAGGAATTCTTTTTTCCTTAGCTCTAGCTACCCCTTCTAGGGATTTATAGCCGTGAGTATATGTATGTGTGTATGTATTATCACTCTTTATTAAACACCTTTGCTCTCAATATTATTGGCTCGTGACCATTGGCCTCTTAGTTCGAGCTCGGTTTCCTTTCTATTTTTAGATGTAAGCTTGGCACACTAAACTTATTGATCACCTATCCCATCATTGTATCTTTGTCTCAATCCTTGTGATTCTCCGTGATATCCGTACCCCGTTTGAACTTTCGCATTCTTAAGGCAATTTTAATCAGCCACACCAAGTGGGGACAGTTTCGATGTCAAAGTCTTTATTTACCTCATAAATTCGGTTTTTTGTTACATCCTTTGAAAACTCAGGGGCTTTCAAAGTGTCCGACGAGGCAGGATATGCCCCAAAATTAGAAGTTGGTCGGCAGGACGGCCACCGATAAGACTTTTCATTGTTTCCTTACTTTCTAAGTCCAACTTCGGTGATTCCAACACATTGGTAGTGGTAGGCCTTTTCGCACTTCGGACAAGATATGTTTTATTTGTGATTTATTTGTTATTGTGATTTTTAGTTGATATGTTTTATTTGTCAATGTCTGAAGACTAAGGTTTTCAACCGGTGCGTCCTGCCAGTGTTAACGTATGGTGCGGAAACGTGGACACTCACGGCTGGACTAGTCCACCAATTCAAAGTCACTCAAAGAGCGATGGAGCGAGCTATGCTCGGCATCACTCTGTTGGATCGCATCAGAAATGAAGTGATCCGACAGAGAACTAAAGTGGCCGACGTAGCTCATCGGATCAGCAAGTTGAAGTGGCAGTGGGCTGGTCACATCTGCCGAAGAACCGATAACCGCTGGGGAAGACGAGTTCTTGAGTGGAGACCACGCACTGGCAGACCCAGTGTGGGGCGCCCTTCAGCCTGCTGGACCGACGACCTAAAGCAGGTGGCCGGGAGTGGTTGGATGAGGCTGGCCGAGGATAGGAAGAGGTGGCGCGCCATGGGAGATGCCTATGTCCAGCAGTGGACGAGTGTGGGCTGATGATGATGATGATGATGTTTTATTTACTTTCTAAGACACAGTTTGCAGACACATATTCTCGGTATGAAACATGAGTGATTTCCATTATGTTAAGAACCGGACTGACCATTTTGATGATATTAGGTTAGCTGACATAAGAACTTAAGATAGAAGGTCCCTTAAGTTGAGACTAAAAAATTTAAAAACCATTGGTATTACATTGATCTTACATTTTTTTATTGTAGAATAACTGTGTTGCTGGACGTGTTATTTGTACAACCATTGTTTTTAATGGGATCTGATTTCTCCTTGTAGATGGTATTTCTTCTTTCCTTTCCGATTTTTTGTTGTTGAACATCAACAAAAGAATTTTAAGCCTACTCAGCAACTGTAAATGTGACTTTAATCCTATGTTTTATGGAATTACAAAGTTAATTTATGCAGTTAGCGTATCTAGAAAACAAGACCATATTTAAAACTGTTTTAGATTTTCGCACGTATACATTATATATCTACGATAACTATGTATGTATTTTTCAGATTGCAGCACCCAGGATCGGCGTCTGCCGTGACGGCATGTCCTAATGTCAGCTGCACCTCCACCACAGGGCTGCTGCTCGCCTTAGCTGGACAGCTCACTATAATGTTTCTATACAGCCTTTACAAGTAAGTTTTGACAGTAGGGTGTGTCAAATTTTGAGTTAGTGGCGAGCGATAGTCGCTGCCCACCCCAATGAAAGTATAAGTAGGTTTTGACTGGACCTTATTATATATGTAGCGTGTTGGTATAATACCAACATGTACCGTATAACCCCTATTACCAATGTAAAATAAATTATTTTGAATATCATGCTGATTGTTTCGGACAAATTTTCTTCAATATCCCAATAATTCAAATTTGTTTATGAAATTGAGTCGCCAAACGGATCAATAACCAAAATCATACCATCAGAACGTTGATGATGTTTTAATTCTCAAGGAAATCCAACGGGCTGGCCGTAGTTTATCTGTCTCTGAACTACACAATTTCCATTTATGGTCTATTTAGATAAAAACATATACATACATCGTTTTAACAGTTATTATATTAAAACGACACTGAAAGTACCTATGTTATTTTAAATGTTAAAAGTTAAAACACATTATTGCAAATTCATCACAGCAGATGCATAATAAGATCGTTACCTAAACGCGTTGAATATTTTATTGAAAAAAACGGCGAACATCTACATACATACATATACTCACGCCGTTAATTCCCATTGGGGTAGGCAGAGACTATCGATCGCCACTTCGTACGATCCTGGCAAACTCCTCTTGCTTCGTCTACATCCATCAATCTTTTCATACATGGTCTTTTATTCTTCATACTTCGGACGCCTGCCTTTTTGAGCACACTCTCAATTTGGTCCAAGTGTGTCTTTCGTGGCCGTCCTCTACTAACATTACCTTCCACATTAGCTCTATAGATACCTTTTACCAATTTCCTATCATCCATCCTCTCGATGTGCCCAAACCACCTCAACATTCCTTTTTCTATCTTACTTACAATATCATCTTTTACACCACACCTTTCACGTATTACGTCATTCCTCACACGATCACATAACCTTACATTACAAACTTTTCTGCGGGACCTCATTTCTACTGCATTCACCCTGCTTTCATGCTTCTTCTTAAACGTGTTCGTTTACAAAAAAAGTACAAAGTACAAGCTTACAAAAAAAGTATGAATGCAGCTTTTCTTTTCACTAAAATCGCTGACATGATTCCTAAGACCAGATCTTTGTAAGTTTTTGCGATTCTGACTTCCTCAAACTGACCCATTTCAATGATACACTCTGTATAGTGTCATTTTAAAGGAAAGTTCTTACCCTTATTCAAATGATACCGTATTTTTAACGGCTGCATTTTACTTTTCAGGGAAAGAAAAGAAGCGCAGGCAAAGAAGTACTTTTAAATAGTATTTAATTTTTTATACCCAGATGTGTGAGGTTAAAATATTGTACATAATATTTATGTTATCTTAGTAAATGTTATATTTGGTCCTAGAGTTTTTTATTTAGTTATTTTTGGCCGGTAAGTCTTAATTTGAAGTCATAAAACACTAGTTATTTTCACGTAATGTCTGTTTTATGTATATTATAGAAGTGGATGAATGAATAAATATTGATGTTCTGATTTCCGATTATCTGGTATTAGAATAGAACGGTTAGTTTGTAACATTCAACGAAGTTGTTAATACTGAGTATTTGCAGAACAAATGCTGAGTTTTTCATTTGTATAAATAATGTTATAAATGAGACTAGATAGAAAGATTAGTTCGCAAATTCACTTCTAAATAATTATTGTAAACTTATTAAAAGTAGCTAGAGCAAAAATTTTAAATCATTTTTTATTCTTGATGTAGCTTATTATGATTGGGCGTGGTTTAATAAATGTATAATTTATTTAGAAATTGACTGGGGCGATGATACTCTTAAATATTTGACATAATTTTATTGTATTTTTGTAGATACAAATTTTCATGCACTGAGATAATAAAATTATTAATAAAGCAAGATTTAAAAATATTTTATTTTTAGCGTCCTCATACATATCGATGTCACTCAATTTAATAAAACCTTTTCGGCGAATACTCCGGTCAATTTATACATCCAAAGTTACATTCATTCCCAGCTGAGAGTTGGTATAATTGTTCAAAACATAATTATAAATAAAGCCTAAAAAATCCCTATCACTCCTGTGCGAGCATTTTTTTTGTATTCAAGGTCAAATACTAACCTTTATGGGTTTTAGCTGTAATAATTTTATATTAAAAAAAATCACGCACTGGAATAATGTTTTTTTAGTCTTTATTTATAATTATATGTTGAAGAATTACACCAACTTTCAACTGGATGGGAATTAATGTAGCCTTACTATTGTTTTTTGGTCTAAATTAACAGGACTAAAATTCTATAAATGGTTTCGAGCCATACATAAATTACTGTGCTAAATCTCACTTACCAGAACCTGTAAAAATGCTACTGCTACTACTTAATGTAGATGTTGCTTTCGCTAAGGTATTGACAATAGTTGCCCCGTTAATTAGCCTAACTGTCGACTGGCGATTCGTGTCCGGGTCATATGTACCATACTAAATTTTTTTGTTTGTGTATTTTGTTAGATAGTTGTGTATATTATAGAAATGGTTTACTAACACACTAACTGTAAGTATCACTAACATTTGTTGAACAAATGCTGCCAAATAAATAAATGAGCAAACAAATTATAAGCCACAAAGATTTGTTATTATATTGATAAATCCAAGATTCATCACCAGTCACTTCGTATAAGCGCCTTGAGACGAACCTTTGCCAAACTAAGCTATCGCACCATTTTGCGCCTGTTTTTGACTATCGGTGAAGTTGTGTGGTAGTTCGTTATTTTCAAGTAAGTATTAACAATTTAATCTTCGCAAATGCACAATTCTAATGCTTCACACACTTTGTACTTCATATTATTTATAATATTTAAAGTACCCCGCAAAAATTGTATGGGAAAAGTGGTTTCAGTTAAATCTCACGAAATTTTAGTATGACCTAGATCTCGAACTCCTCTATTTTTTTTTGTATGGGCGTAATTTTGTCAGCAATTTTTTCAGAAAAAATAACAAATGAGGAACATGTTTGCAAGTCAATAAAACACATATCGCGGTGCACTAAGGTATACAATAAATATATGAAAGTTTGACAATAAATTATACAAAGAGAAAAAATATAATTTCCTTTAGTTTCATAATCGATTGTCCAAGTTGATTGTCACTAGACTTGGGCAGTTCACGAATGAACGACTTAAACGAAGTACTTCACCTGAAGTGAACTAATATATCTTTAGTTCACTAATCTTTCAACTGTGTCTTTAGTTCATTTAGTTCACGAAAAGAACGAGTTTCATTGAAGTAAAGAATGAAACGAACTGCGAAGTATGACAGTGAGTGAGTATGAACGAATGCGCGGCAACGGCTCAGCCCCCCAGTGCTTAATCAAGCACGCAATTATACATCTTACTTCAGTGTAATATGTCATAGTTTAGCTTGAGATTTTATTGCATATAACGTTGATCATGTTTTGTTTGAGAATTTAAAAAGTTCTAATAGTTATTTAATTGTCTTTGTTCGAGCTTACATTCAATCTATTTATTATGTTATACTATTTATATTTATCTAGAGCGAAGCTACCACTAAGCCAACTTAGTTATGACTACAACTAAACAAACTGAAAAATCCAAATTATATAAATAACTGTTTCTCTTATTCACCTCAGTTGAAAGCCATCACTGCCTAGTATTAATGAATATATATTTTGTATGATTTATTTGTATTATTATTGTAGTTTTTGCACGGAATCTTATCAATTCATCAATATCATAGTTCACATACTTGCTTCAATGACTCGTTGTGTACTGAACTAAATGAACTAGTGAACTAAATGAAAGATATACTTCAGTGCCCCCAATTGATATATATCTTTCTTTTCACTTCAGTGACACATTCTGCGCACGTCTAATTGTCACAGCCACAGATCTGTATTTGAATAGATAACGCAAGTGTCATTCCTTGTATAGAAACCAAGCGTGCCATTATTTCTCGACTTACCGTGACGTCACATGAGAAATTTAGTGTTAGAAACTCCCTATCCGCGCGTAAACAATTCAATCGATTATAATCGAGTGCATCGACAGACGAATGATAAATCGACAGAGGAATGATAAATCTAGAATTATATAATGTCGCTATTTTCTCATGGTCTCATGTTATTTCTGAATAATTCTTCCTACATTATTTTCCTCCACCACTACTTCTTCTAGGAGAACAACGATCTAAATCAGTGAGTTAGTGAGAAGTACAGTAACCTTTATTATTATAATAACTTGTCTTTATTGATAACCTACCTACCTAATTATCTAGTTTTAATAATATGTTCTCGGAAAGTAACAAAATGAAAAAAAAACCCGAGATGAAATTATATCTACAAAACGGAAAGCTAGTTGAATGCGCTGTGACGGAATATAATCCAACCCTAGTCAGCTTGGAAAAAAAAGAAGTTGTAGAGAAAGAAAAATAATTAAGTATTTTTTTCCGCTCTCTGTCTGTCTCCAGGCGGTATCTCATAAACGGTGATAGCTAGAAAGCTGAAATTTTCACACATGATGTATTTTTGTTGTCGCTTTTACATCAAAAACCAAAAATTCAAAAAAATATTAAGGGGGGTTCTTATACAATTAACGTGTTTTTTTTCGTATTTGTTTGCTCAATATTAAATCGGTAATAAGTAGACACTTCAAATTTTCACAGAATATTTACTTGTATATCACCTTTCAAATCAAGCAGTTAAATACGAGTAAAGTACATATCAAGAGGGGTTCTCATACAGAAATGTAATTTTCTATTATAGATGATAGTACGAAACCGTTCGTTTGTTCTTTACTGGAAATAAAAAAACAAAGTAGTGTAAAAAAGTCTTCAACATTTGCTGAATATGTGGAATTATCAGAAGCAATAACAGAATATTTTTTTTCATTTGTGTAATGTATGATGCCTTTACTAATTTTGTAAACCAGGTAACGTCTATGAAGATAATTCAGGAGCTGTAGCTATTTCTAATTATGGAAACTTTACAAAAAAATCTAAGCACATTAAAATACACTATCATTTTGTAAATGAAAATGTTAAGCAAGGAAGTAATAAAAATAGAGTCAGAAAATAATATTGCAGATATATTTACAAAAGCTTTGGGAAATGTTAAATTGTAGCTCGACGGCAAGGGGCTGCGACTCCGGGAAGCCTGCGTCGGCAAGGGCAGCTCGACGACAAGGTGCGGCGACTCCAGAAGGGTATTATTTAAAGGTGGTTCCCAAAGATATATATAAGTTGGTCCAGAATAATGGTTCTGACGTTCGTTAGAGTAGTTTTCCAAGAGTTGTTCCATCTATGCCCCCCATCGCCCCAGGAGCTGAATAAATACCACAATCTGCGAACAAGCATGACTAAATTTAAAATTTTGAAATAACCTATGTTTTTTTTAAAGGATTAAAACATTCCTAAAAAGAATTAACAAAGAAAGTAGTCCAAATAACAGTGAGAGATTTTCAATGAATTAGGAATATATAATAGAAAATAAATAAAGAAAGACAATAAATTAGGATCATTATCATCTCATTTATAAAATTAAACAATATATCCATATTGCAATTTATTAAAAATTAAAATATTTCATAAAATAAATTGTAAGGCTACGACCTAACACCAGCAACCTTCTTGCAGAAAACTAATGGCTGTGAGTAAATTTCAAAAATAAGAAATAATTATCTGACAATAAACAAGATTGTCAAAATGGTTATTTTCGAGAAAAATCTGGAAGCGATTGGACATAGGCTCAAAAATAAATGAGTTGAGAATACTCTACTTAAGTAAATCTTATGAAAACAAAAAAAAATCTACATTTTGTGTATGTAAAATACGACAGTGTGTGTGTTTAAAATGTATCGAATAATATAATGTGAATTACGATCTGTGAAATCCAAATAAAAAAAAAATGTGTGTACAACGTTGTATAAATTTAAAATTTTCTTATGTCCTTTTCAGAATAAATGCCTGATAAAAAAGGGTAAGTCAAACATCAAGAACTGTTCTAATTAATACTCCACATCTCACATACATAACACAAAATGTACATCACAATAATCAAAAATAAATATCAAGAATCGATGTAATGAGATGAAAAATATCGACGATATATATCGACTACTACGTTTAATAATATCGATTTTTTTATTAATCGATATTTTTTACCCAAGCCTAGCTCAGCGACTTCATATCGTACCCTATATTGTCTGTGATAGAAAAGTCGTTTACTCTTTCAAGTGAATTTATAGGTTACCGGCATATTTTTCGTGTAATTTATAAATTTTATCCTGTTGTGATGAAATAACCACTATTAGCTTCTGAAAGAACACTAACAATTCGGACTTAAAGCTGTAATACGACGAATAAAAACAATGGTTTTCACAGCGGGAACTCCAATCCTTTATTCAGTATCCTTTTTCATTGGTGGGTTTTTAATTAATAGTGCACTATTTTATCAGTATGGGATCATTTTCAAGAGAATGTGTTAGATTACGTAGTATTAGGTAGGTAGCGGGAACGGAAAAGGATTTGGTCGCTATAATATTGCAATGATACCTAAAATATATATTTGAGCGCCTAACTCCCTGTCACAAGTGTGATTAAGAAACATTGAATTCTTCTGTGTTTGGTTTCGCCATAAAAACTCTTGATGATTCATAATAATTATATTCTGAATAGTTTTAAGTACTCAGTATTATCTGCAAAATAATAAAGTTGAACAATATGAATCAACTGGCAAAAGAAAATGAATTATTGGTATTTCGTTGTCAAATGTCAATGTCGATGAGAGTAGACTCCTCACTATTGATAACAACATTTAGGAGTTTCTGCCTCCTTGCTTTCAAATGCATGCCATTACTGTTTTTTCTATCAGATTAAAGAAGCATAATGCATTGATTTTTCATTCTGGACCTGAACATCCAAATGGCTTTTAGCACTGTTAAAAGTATTTTTTCCAGTTTATATGCTAGGCTAACTGGTCCGCTGAACAGAGATCTGAGTTATTGTCTTGATTTGGTTGAAATTTGCATCCCGTGTCCATGGATGGAAGATGGATCTTGATTGAAGGTGCATTTGTCTGAATTGATATTGGTCCGCCACAATCCTAGGAATTGTAATCCCAAGAACAAATGCCTACGAAGTTATGCCCTTGTTTGTATTTCTTGCATCTTATCAAAGCATTTCTTACTTCACACATTTTCTAAAGTAACTGCTGTCTGTGGGCACTGTTTATGTGGTCATCCTCGATATTTTACCCCATTTAAATTCACTGAATCATTTAAAAACTGTTATAAAATAGTGCACAGTCCCCTAATGCTGATTATAATTGATTCTGTTAACTTATTGATTGTGTTAAACTCAAAAATAGGGTGATTTATAGTTTTAATTTGGATCTCCATGTAAAGTCTTCCATAGATATTTAAATAAATTTGCCATATTTAATAGGGCCAGTCACTTAATCAAATAATTTAATTAATTTTTATTTAGTAGCTGTACTTTTGTCACAATTAAAATTAAATGTACATTTAAATACTTCAAAAATCTTAAGTTTCAAATATCACTTTTCTTCATCATCATCTCCTGGGAAATTAAAAATTTCAATCTCATCTTCATCATCTTTGTATTCCTGCATCATTGTCTCCAAACCTTCTAAATATTCTGGATCAAATGCAGTTTCTTCCTCGGGATCGTCTTGCAATACAACAGCATTGAGACAATCTTGCCCATTGCATTGTCCACAATCTAAAGTGCACAAGATAAACCACAACCATTCTTAAAATTACAAAAAATTGTTCTTAGTGATTCATCTGGAGCTGGTGGTAATTGGCTGCACTAAATGCAATACACTAAATAAGGAAATATTTGGGAAAAAATAATTAATACTATACTTTTGTTGTAACATTGCCTTTTCCAGTTTTTAAAAAAACATCTCTTCTTGATGTAAGTGAGTGCGTCCAATTAAAATAACAAGCAAATATCTTCTCCTATGATGATGGCAGTGTTCTCATGTGTGGATACTTCAATAGCAGTTTCAATGGTTTTCTCGTGGTTTTTCACATGCCATTACTGTCAAATAAAGATGTTTTATATGGACTCAATTCATATTGAGGGTTCCTTTGAGATTACTTTCAAACTGTTTGGTTAAAGTAATACTTTGAAAGAATAACAATGGATCTACAGATACTTAACAAACATTAATTTTGACCAATATATTAACAGCTGAAAGTGGCAAAACCTTATCTGCGTGTTTTAAAGTTATTTCATTAAACATCAAGTCAGTTATTTTCTTCATAGATTGTAATCCGATTTCATGGGCCTTGTAACAATTAATCTGGTCATTTTCAACGATTCCAGAAGCTAAGGATATCAATTGTTTTATTTTTGGTAGTTTACCCACATCAATGTTATCTTTTTTTACTCTTGAATCTCTTGCATCATCATGTTCTTTTCTTATAAAATCTATTAAATAAATATATTGGTCCCTAAACTTATTTTATTTTATTATCTTTATTATAGCATATTATTAATATTGGTACGATTTGTTTATTTATTTACTATTGATTTAAGGCTGGCTGCTCATTAATGATTGCTCACTGAAATCTAATTTCTTTTTGTTGTTTTAAGTGTTGAGTTATTTTCTTCTTAACTCCCAGTAGCACAGTTACAACGAGTGGTATAGGTTAGGTAAACTAACTGATTATTTCGGACTTAGTATATAAGTTACAGGCGGTACCAGAAAACCAGCTCCCCAGCAGTGTTTGCCTTTTTGTTGCCATCTTTTCTTTTTAAATTGTAATATTTCTATATGTTGTCATTGTGTTTGGTAACAAATAAATATCTTTTATCATCAGCGTGTTGTTCAGCAGAATCTAATAAAATATTTAAATACTTTTAAATTTCTTCAGATTATATTTGTTGCATACATAGCATACACCCATTTACATAAAACATCTCTTGAGTACTGCGACATCGAGATACTCCCCCTTCGTCTTCTTAGACTTCATAAGACTTTGTTCAATTATCATGTCTGTCCATGTACCAGAATAGAATTTTTCTGTTCGTCTCACAGTGAAAAATCCATCTTAAAATTTCTTAAAAGTTTGTTGGTCCATTGTCTTTTCCAATTTCATCATACCTTAAATATATAAATGAGTAGATTTTGCATACAAAAAGTGACTACAAGCGTGAAAACACGGCAACATTTTTCGTACTGCATCAAGATGTTCTTCAAAGAGTCCCAGTCTTTCAACGCCAAAAAAGTCTAGTGTTATCGATACCATATCAAAATATTGTACCAATAACTGTGCTGTATGACCTCGAGCTTTCAATTCCTTCAGTTTATCATGAAATTGATTAATAAATGAGTTTGGATTACCCATACAACCTTCTACATCTTCTTCATAAGCAACATCACGACAAGTTGTTTGTTCAATTAACTCATCCAACACAGAATCTTCCAACTTCATGTCTTCAAAATTTTTCGTTGATAATGCATGTCGTAATAGTGTATGACCTCTGATGCTTCTTGAATATGCGTGTCCATTTAACATTTTGTCGATAGAATTAGTAGCATATATTGTACCCAAAGCTTCCTTGATTCCACTTCCATTCATTACATATCCTATGCATCCATGAAATGACATGAGCATCTGAAATGCCTCTAGTTTAACAACTATTTTAGATATTTCTGAGTTAGAATGGTGACAGCGTACCCCTAACTAATTAATTGCTCCCCCCGTCCCCCCCAAAGAAAATAATAAAATTGACTATTGAAGAAAATAAGGTTTTTATTTTAAATAAAAGGTAACAAACATAGTGCCAAAAGAAATGTCTTTTTAATATTAATGTGATGGATGTGCTTGTTTCTTGTCGCAAAAGAATTCAATTTTGGGTGTAATTTTAGTCAATTTTAACCTCAATTCTGACTCGGCATCAAGTCGATTTCTGTACTCAGTTTTTATCATGACCATGTGTGAAAATCCTCTCTCACATAAGTATGTTGTAGCAAAGGGTAAAAGAAAATGCGTGAGAGTTCGGAATAATCTGCCTGTCTAGCTGCCCAAAAATCTATCAAAGACATCGTTTTGAAATCAGCTTGAAGAGTTTCATCCGCGGACATTTCTATTAATGATAATGACTCCTGTTGCTTGATAGTTAGGGATGGAACGATACCATCCAGGTATCGATACTTTTACTCGATACAGTATCGGCCATGAGGTATCGATACCTATTTGGTATTGAATAAAAAGTATCGATACCTACTTGTATCGGATCGTTTTTTTCGCAGTCTTAAGAAGTATAAGTAAAATAAGAAGTAGTAAATAAGAACAGCAGTGTAAGTACATGGCATTCTCTTTATTAAGTATTTATTAAAAAATATTAAGAAAAAGTCAGCTTTTGACGTGCTCCCTAAAAACAATAACTTTTCCAGATGTTTTCCGGTTAATCGATTTCTGGAAGCCTTGGAAAACAAGCGCTCGCACGGCACAGAGGTACCAACTATAAGCAAATAAATTCTCGCCTGTCTATATAATGTTGGAAATACCGATTTTTTATCTTCCCATTCTTCCAATGGATTGCTTTTTAAGGCGCAGACAGGATTACTCAAATAAATTGATAGCTCATCCGCTTTGGAGTTAGCACGGCGTCGCTTTTGGCCAACTGCTAGCTGTTTGTGGTGAAGCCAAAAATCAAAATCTTCATTTGGGGTTTCGTCCTTGGACACACTAGTGGAAGTCGTGGTATCGTCCTTAATAATGTTTCTCAATTTTTGTATAATCCTGCCACACGCACTTGGATCTTGAAAATGAAGATTCTTAAAGCGCGGGTCTAAAATGGTTCCCAGAGCTGCGAATGTATTATATTCAATCTGACCAAACCTTTTTTTCAATTCTGCCAATAATTTAGTTTGCAATTGAACCATACATTCTATTTGTGACTCAAATGTATTAAGCTGTGACGTGAGGCAATTTATCATCGGTATGATTTTTGATAAAGTTACGTAATTCTGACCTGAAGATTCTTTAGTAACAAACTCAAATGGTTTTAGCAACTGGATTGTCTGTTTTATAATTTCAATTTCATGTCCGGACACCATTTCAGGACCATCGGTTTCTTTGAGTAAAAGTTGTGAAGCCATTCTCGACAAAGCTAAAAATCTTTCCAGCATATAATATTGTGAGTTCCATCGTGTCCTCACGTCCAAAATAAATTTTTTCGTGCATCCTTCAGAAACCCCGTTGTCAGTCTGGATTTTCCTTAGTTTATCTGAATTCACCACACTGTTTTTGATCCATTTAATAAATTCCCTGACTTTTTTTATAACCCCGTAAACTGGGTTCAAAGAATCATTTAGTGAAGAATCGACAATCAAATTAATGGTGTGTGCAAAACATGGCAAATGTTTGCTATCACCAAGTGTTCTTTTCATTGCAGCAACCATATTAGCGCCATTGTCTGTTATACATACATACATACATATTCTCACGCCGTTAGTTCCCATTGGGGTAGGCAGAGACTATCGATCGCCACTTTGTACGATCCTGGCAAACCTCTCTAGCTTCATTCACATCCATCAATCTTTTCATACATGCTCTTTTATTCTTCGTACTTCGGACACCTGCCTTTTTGAGCACATTTTCTATTTGATCTAAATGTGTCCTCCGAGGTCGTCCTCTACTAACATTACCTTCCACATTGGCTCTATATATCTCTTTCACCACTTTACTGTCATCCATCCTCTCTATGTGCCCAAACCATCTCAACATTCCTTTTTCTATCTTTCTTACAATATCATCTTTTACACCACACCTTTCACGAATCACATCATTCCTCACACGATCACATAACCTTACATTACAAACTTTTCTGAGGGATCTCATTTCTACTGCATTTACTCTGCTTTCATGCTTCTTCTGCCACACCCAACATTCACTGCCATACATAAGCGTAGGAACGAGGACAGCATCATGCACAGCCATTCGGGCCTTTTCGGACACCGATTGACTAGACATGAGACTATCCAGTGCTCCATTTACCGCATTACCCTTTTTTACTCTTCTTTCAATGTCTTCATCACACTTTCCATCCCTAGTAAACAAACTTCCCAGATATACGAACTCTTTCACTTGTTCCACTTTCTTACCATTGATCTCAATCACGCATTCAGTCATATTCTCCTCTCTCTCGAAAACCATGGTTTTGGTTTTATCCACATTTACTCTCATTCCTTTTCTTTCAAACGACGCACATGCGATATTCATCATCTCTTGCAACTCCTCAACCGACGATGCAAGTAACACTTGATCATCAGCATATAAGAGGCATTTGATGACGAATCCACCCATTCTCAGTCCATAATCACTTTCACGCAACTCTATCAGACAGTCATCCATGAACAAGTTGAAGAGCCACGGAGAAGCTACACATCCCTGTCGGACACCCCTAGAGATACCGAACCAGTCTATGTTTTCCCCGTTTATTCTTACACATGCACTAGAATCCTCATAGAGTGATACCAGTGCACGTATAAGTTGGCTCCCCAAGCCGAACTTGGATAACACCTCCCACAAATACTTCCTTACCACCCTATCATACGCCTTCTCTAAATCTATGAAGGAGCAATACACTTTTCGATTCTTGGCTAAGAACTTTTCAGTGATGCTCCTTAAAGAGAAGATTTGATCCATACATCCCATTCCCTTTCTAAATCCTGCTTGCACATCCCAAATTTTGTCATCTGTTTCATTCATCACTCTTTCAATCAATACCTTTGCATACAATTTACCGATAACACTGAGTAGGCTGATTCCGCGGTAGTTTTTAGCTTCCTGGTGTGACCCTTTTCCTTTGTATAAGGGCACAATTACTACCCTGCACCAATCTCGTGGTACTTTACCACTCGACCAACACTTTTGAAAAAGGAAGTACAGCCAGGAAGCCACCAACCCTTTACCAGCCCTCAGCATTTCGATACTTATCCTATCATACCCTGCCGCTTTCCCTACTTTCATACTTTTCAATGCTTTCATTACTTCTTCCATACTAATCTCACTGTCACTACTGTCACCCAATGCCTCATTCCAGTCAACATTGCTGCCAATTGGCGAAGAAATAGGTGAATCCTCTTTTTCAAAGAGTCCCTCAAAATAGTTCTTCCATACTCGTCTTATGCTACTTTCATCCGTCGCCAATTCACCCTGTTCATCTCTCACTACATTCACTCTCGTGTTTTGGGAAACTCCCTTTTCTTTCCGGATATATTTCCAGAACAACTTTTGGTTATTCCGGAAATTATCAGAGAGTTTCCTCTCACACCATTCTATCAAATCACGCTTTTTCTTTTCTATTTTCTTCTTAACCTCATTCTTAACTCTCTTATATTCATCTTCACTATTCTTCACTACATCATCGGTTACTCTCGCATCCATTCGTTTACTAGCTTTAATCGCTAGTAAATCTAACCAAGCTTTCTTCTTATCTCCAACTGCCTCTTTCACATCTTTATCCCACCAACTTGTTGGTGGTCTATTTGTTCTTTTACTCAATCCACATACTTCCGTCGCACATTCAACCATTGACGATTTGAGCACATCCCATACTTCTTCTATTTCCAATTCATCCTTCATCTCCACGCAACTTAGCCTGTCGTCCAATTTCTTCATATATACATCTCTAATATTTTCATCCTCTTCCAATTTCTCCACTTTTATTCTCGCAAATTCAGTTGTTGACACTTTGGCCCTGTGACGCCAACGCTTGCACAGTCCCCTCAATCGTGATATCACGAGGAAGTGATCTGTGCCAACGTTAATGCCCCTGTAGACTATGGTGTCAACAACCTTTGCTCTTAGCCTTTCATCCACTATCACAAAATCTATCATACTTCTCTCGCTTCCCCTCTGTCTAGTATACATATGGATATCTTTGTGTTCAAACAACGTGTTCGTAACACAAAGATTCCTCCCCAAACATACATCAATCACTTTCTCCCCATTCTCGTTCACTCTTTTATCACCAAACTTTCCTAAAACTCTTTCACAACCGTTGCGTGACACCCCAACCCAACCATTAAAATCTCCTAACATAACAATTCTCTCATTCTGATCACACCCATTCGCAACATCGTCTAACAAATTCCAAAACTCCTCCCTCTCGGATAGTGATTTGGACATGTCCGGAGCATACACACAAATTATGCGCATCCGGACCAGCCCCACTTTCACCTTTATCCATAGGAGCCTTGGACTCACACATGCATAATCTTTCATGCACTTAGCCATCCTTTCAGATATTAGAAGTCCCACGCCTTGGCAAGCTCTGTCACTCTCGGCAACTCCCGACCAGATAGCTGTAAATGGGCCAAGTTGTGAAACCTCTTTTTCCTTGCGCTTCGTTTCATTTACACACAGAAAATCTAGGTTTCTTTCTTCCATAATCAAACATACTTCATCTAATTTTTCATGCATCCCTCCACACACATTCATCGTACCAAAGCGGGTCTCTTCAGCCCACTTTTCGCCCCGCGAGGAACCACGGCGTGATAGGTGGCGAGCCATATCGCCGCCATCGTGTTTTATTTTTGATTGGAAACTCATTTGGACCCCACGAAAAGCAAGGGAAATGAACTGTCCGCCTAGCCAGAGCCCCGCTTGACTAGGTAAGGTTATTTAGTACCCGGAGTGCACCAAGCTCCGGGACGGCGGCACGCTAGAGACCAGGCTCACCCCTGGCCACGCATCCCTCGGCACGGCAGACCTTGGATTGGTGTAAGGGCGAAGATGGAAAAGCCCTGTTCCCTTAGTCGACTCCTACGAAACACCCACGGGACGAGATGGGGTAGTGCTATTCTATGCCGACACTACACAGCAATTGTCTGTTATAGCACAGGTTATTTTTGACAGTGGAATATTCCATTCATTGAGAATATCTAAAAACGTATTTGAAATGTACTCCGCGGTGTGATTCGATTTCAGTTCTCTTGTGGCAATATTAGCGCTGATAAAGGCTATTTTCTCTAGGAAATGTATAGTTACACCCAGAAAGCTCTTTTCGTTCATAGTTTCGGTCCATGTGTCGAGTGTCATACAAACCTCGGTTGCATTGGATATTCTTTTAGTAAACTCCATCTTTACGACGTCGTATTTGTCTCGGAGCATATTCTCAAAATGCGTCGATGAAGGTACTTTATAGTACGGTGCCAATTCCTTCATCAATTTTAGAAACCCATCTCCTTCAAAGATATTGAAGGGCCGCATATCTCTTCATATAAAATATAAAATGCACATATTTATATTGTTATATTTTATACCTCCCTCTGAAACAAAAGAAAATCATTTTTTTTTCTTTTTTGGATATTCTTATTTAAGATAAGATAAAGCTTCTTTATTGCACCAACTGAGTAAAACAACTCTTAAAAGTACATTAGAAATGAGTAGATACAAAGGTCGACTTATCACTAGAGATATTTCTTCCAGTCAACCTTTGGGTAAACATAGATTATTAACAGATTTGGCGCAGTTTTTTAAACAAGTTAAAATGTAAAAGGATATATACAAATAAATAAAAGGAGTACATAATATACAATATAAAAGAACAAACATCAATAATATATATATCAATGATAGTCAAACTAGATATTATGCTCTCGTTCGTGACCGCAAACGGGTTACGAATCCAGCCATCTTGAGCATGATCAATATCCGGAAAATACCTTTTCAGTTCTTCGGAGAGCTGAGAAAGATGCAGAACAATTTCAGCCTTCATTTCGGAATTCACGGATAAGGCGTTCGTCGTGATAAATTCATGCAAAAGAGGAAAACATCCAAAGATATTTAATCTCAAGCAGGTTTTCCAAAATTCTTTTTTTTTATAAGTGCGTTTATTTTGTCGTGCACAGTGAATACACTGCATGTGGATCCTTGCATAGAAGCATTCGTTTCATTGAGACAAGAAAAAATGTCAGCTAAATAAGTTACTCTTTTAAGCCATGTTCCATCTTCAAATCGGAATTTAAGGTTGAAGTCACTGTCTTTTAAAAATATACAGATTTCGTGACGAAGTTTAACAAACCGAGCTAATATCCTGCCTTTTGGCAACCAGCGAACTTCACAGTGTAACAGTAGTGAAACATGTTCACTACCCATGTTTCGGCATAATAATGCGAAAAGCAAAGCAACGCACAATGCACACTTTTGACTTCAAAAGCGAGATTTTTAATCCTGGATATTAGTCCAGATATCCTTCCTGTCATGACCTTTGCACCGTCAGTGGATATGCCAAAGCACTTTGTCCAATCAATGCCATGTTTTGCACGGGTGCGACGAAAACCAACTCGGTAAACCAAGTGTACGACAGAGTCTTTAATAGTGATGAAAAAGACTCAGGTTTTTAAGTCCTGTAAAGACGACTCGCCTCAATTTTACAGGACTCGACTCGAGAATAACGACTACAGGCTCGAGGTTTTATTTAGTAGATTTAATAAAAAACTAAACTACTCGAGTTCTTCTATAAAAGACTAGCGCCTCAGTCTTTTAAGCTGTTTAATATAACTCAACCTAATTAACCGTTTTAGCTGTCTTATATATTTTTTATTCATGCAATTTTGAGGGCTGAAATAAAATAAATATGTAACATTTAGGATGCATATAATATTGTTTTATTAATTAAATAAACTGTGTGGGCTCAATTTGCCCATTTACCTACATTAACATTTTGTAAAATATTAAACCACGATGACAAACACATTGATGCCCTAATACTTTTATTTCCCAATCGATTGCGTTTTTTAGTAATAAGATTGCCAGATTTGGAAAAGGCTTGTTCACTGGGAACACTTGATGCTGGAATACACAATATGTCATATGCCATTTGCGTCAGGTTAGGTAAGTGATATTTTTGATTTGACCACCATAGCAAAACATCCGTGTCTTCTGTCTCAAGTGGCAATGAAAAATATTTTTGTATTTCCTCTTGCGCTGTAGTGTTTTTTTGTTTGTAAACTGAAGAAAATATATTCTTTCAACGATTTGATGATCCTCGACAATTTTCTGGTGTATTTTGATCCATTATACTTGTTGATGCCGTCTGTTCTAGTGTCCTATTTGCATAGTTATTGTCAAAATAAATTATAAAACGCAATATATCCTCGTCTCCATTTTCAGAAAAATATGTATTTTTTAAGCGTGGGTCTAATAAGACTGCAAATTTCGCAACATCAGTGTACAAGTGGGGTACAAATTCACACAATTTTTCGTTCATTTCAATAGCACAGTCTTTGAAAAGCTCGTCACTATCAAGTGCAGAAATTTGTTCCTTTATTACGTTTACTACAGGAACCACGTAATATAAACTAGGGTATTTAGACTTCGAAAGCAGCAAAGTTGCATCGTAAAATGGTTGAAGAAATTTTATATTTTTTTGTATTTCATCCCAGTTGCTTATCAGATATTCTTTGAATTCTCTTTTCTCCTTACACATATGATCCAAAACAGACTTCATAGTATATGCACGCTCTAGCATCAAATATACTGTGTTGCACCTTATGGGCATTTCCTGGAGAAGACTTAACTGAGGAGCGTCCAACGATTCGCATGTATCGAAGTACAATTGCTTCTTTTTAGACGAAAAATTTATTACTTTTACTAGCTTCGATACATCAGAAATAGGTTTATCAATCTTTTTTAAGCCCTTCTTCACAACTAAGTTTAGCACATGTGCGAGGCATCTTGTATGAACCACATTTTCGTAATTATTGTGAAAAAGTGTTAATAGTCGCAGTAATTTAACATTTGTTGCTTCGTTGTCAGTTGTAATTGACGTGATTTTATCTTGTATGCCGAAATTCTCTAATAGCTCTATTAGTTTATTCAAAATAGATTCGCTTTTATGTGGATAAGGAAGTAAGTCTCTCCAATATAATCGCAGTTAATTTAGACTCGAGCATGAAGTGTGCGGTGACAACTATATAAGGTTTATTGGTGACGGATTTCCAAAAGTCTAATGTCAACGCAATTTTATTTGAAACGGTTCTTAAATACTCTATCAATTGATGCTGCTTCTCTTTAAAACATTCTTGTATATTCAGATTTAACTGAGTGCGGCTAAGCCCAGGGTAAGCTGGGTAAAGCCCTTGAATGAGTTTCTTGAAGTACCCAAACCAAACCCAACTCTAATCTACCCTCGACTCGTTGAAATATTAAAAGTTAGTTGAGGTTGAATCAGTGTTGCCAACCGGAAGAAACATAAAAACAACAGCTCACCAATAAAAAAAACAGGTGTATTAAGTCTGGCAAAAAGGTATTACTTTTTAACGCCTTTTCTTTAAGTCTTACAACTTCTAGTCCTTAGTTTTCAAGTTAAAAGACTCCGACTCAAATAAGTCCTTAGTTTTAGCCTCACGACTGCAGCTTAAAGGGTTTAAAGACTAGTCTAGTCGTGAGGCGCCAAAAATGAGTCGAGTTTCGTTTAAAACGCCTTAAAAGACTGAGTCTCTTTCATTACTAGTCTTTAATGTCTACTGTTAACTTTTTGGCTATAACTAGGATGGAATGGCGAAGAATTTCAACTAATATTGTTTTTCAAGAAGCGTTCACGATGGCTCCAACTTGAACCCCATTTTCCTTCTATATTGCAACACAGTTTCCTCAACAGTTATTTATAATCTGTAGAGCGCGTTTGCTCTTTATCATTTTCACCACTGACCAGTTCACCTGGTGGTAAAGATAATATGATTTTGTATCATCTTTACCATAAGTGGTGAAAATGCTACTTAATTTTTGTTAGTGGTAAAGTTAACTCCAAATATTTGTAATTAAATTGAAGTTTTTATTTTTTACTTTAATGCATATGCATTGTCTGACCCCGACTAATCTCCACTCTATAGTGTTCACTGAGGAACAAATTAAATAATTGCAGCCATTCGGTTTTTTTTGGAACGAAAGAAAGAAAGAAAAATCATTTATTTGGTAAAAAAATAAAAAAACCAACAAAATAAAGTGACACAAGCTAGATTTTCATGCTACCAAAAAGGTCCTGCCTCAGCATAATGTACGACATGGAACCATATCGTACGCTGGTTTTCAGGCAACACCCTAGAAACTTAAAAATTAAGACCTTAAATCTAATGTTAGTAACTATGAAGTTATATAAAGAAAAGGTTAGTGCGCGCAATTAGATACTGTTTAAAGTAGCTGTCGACAGTCACAAGAAATAAATAAGAGTATGGTAGAGTAAGATAGTATACCAAATGATAATAAACTAAGTAATACATATACTAATAGAAATTAAGTGAAACCAAAATACAATACGGCTTCTGGTTGCTCTTCACTCCAAAGGCGGCAATTTTGCTTATTTACGTAGCCATTCAACCAGAAATGAGCCTCATCGCTGAACAAAATTTGTCGATAAAAAAGCGGAGTTTCTGCCAACTTTTCTGGGGCCCATTCACTGAAAATTCGACGTTGTGGCAGATCGTTCGGCTTCAGTTCTTGCAGGAGCTGTTTTTTATACGGTTTTACACCAAGATCTTTGCGTAAAATTTTCCATGTGGTCGAATAACACAAACCCAATTGCTGCGAACGGCAATGAATCGACATTTCACGGTCTTTAGCAACACTCTCAGAAACAGACGCAATATTCTCTTCTGTACGCACTGTACGCATTCGTGTGGTTGGTTTAATGTCCAATAAAGTAAACTGAGTGCGAAACTTGTGACCAATCGCATTAATTGTTTGCTTACTTGGTCGATTATGTAGACCAAGGATGCGGATGCGGATGTTTAAGATATTATGTAAACAAAGTCTATTAGTGAAGAATTAAAGCAATGATAACGTAATTATAAAATTTTTTTTGTATTCAAACACAAACTACTTACTTTAATAAAAAAAATAAGTACTTCTTATTTTTATGTTAAATAAAAAAGATGATTAGATAAAAAAATATGTTGAATAAAAAATGAAGGAGGTAATATTTTTTTTAAATTATTTTATATTAATAATTAAAATTAAAAATGGGCGCATTATATTTTATAAAAAGTAGTACTGCCGCATTTTCTGAATCGAGTCTATTACGCAGAGGTTCGTAAATTAAACCCGCGCTACTAAAAAGTTGTTCGCTAGGAACACTGCCCGGTGGAGCAGATAAAAATCTTCGTACTATCGGCGATAATACTTTAAATTCCTCTCGATGTACACTCCACCAGTTTAAAGGATTTTCATCCACATTTATTCTCTTTTGAGTTCTGTAAGAAAGTAACTCCTTTTTCAGTAGCTTCAATGCTGGAAGCATTTTCTGGCTCATTTTCACTCTTGTCTTCACTCGACGAATCCAACATCATAGCCAGTTCCTTTCTGAAGCATGGTTTTTTGTTGAAACCTGAAGTCCCTGGTCCTAGTTCTTCCGTGTCATTTTCCGTGCAATCAGATATTTTAATTATTTTAGCCCTTTTGGTATTGGTATTAAGAGATTCATAAATGTCATTCTCAGTATTTAACTTTTTTAAAATGACATTTTTAATCTTTTCTTCAGTCACCGGAGTGAAAAATTTGTGTTTATAGCGAGGATCAAAGTAGGTGGCGATGGTATATAAATTGTTTTTTCCCAAACTGGAAAACTTTGTTGAAAGTTCGTTTTTCAAAGTCGTAACAGCCTGACGAATCGGATCAAACTCTTGTGATCTTGTTAAATAGTCTGTTCAATAATTAGCTCTGCCACCAACAATGTTCATGTAGAACATTGTAATTAAAATAAGTGTGATTTACATACTGGTGAGTTGCTCCGTCCTTTGTTCTTCCAAGTGGTGTTATTCTTCAATATTTTGTTGAGATCTGAATGCATTCAGTCTTGGATCAACATACGATTCCCTGGCCAAGGGATATCGTTTATAGAGAATCTTTCTTTGCTTCCTTTCGTATTCTACGAATATCTTCGACAGCTGATGTCGGGTTCAAAGTTCACCGCTCTCAACGCACATCAAAGGTTTTTGTTTCAAGTGCGATAACATTGCTATATTCCACAATTTCACCGAATCACAATATAAACAATCAAATATATTCACTGCCCCTTCCTATTATTATTACAATACTCAAATTTTATACAAAATTAATTACAATTTTACAATACAAAAACCGCCATCAAAATCACAGGTCAAGTCAAGAGCAGTGTTGCCAACAAGTCAAGACCTTATCAATCACTCAATATAGAATATGCTAAAGCCGCGCGTACACTAAAACTAGCACTTAATAATCTGGCGTGAACATAGTCATCAACTTTTTTTTCAAGCATTTGTATTATCGGTATCACAGATGAAATAAGAGCACAAGAACTGCTCAGTTCCCGCGTTGCTTCTTCAAAAGGTCCCAGTAATTGAATAAAACTTTCAATTATTTTCCATTCTTCTGGTAGAATAGGGTCAATTTCACAATCATTCGCGTAAAGACTCAGAGCATCCTTTACCTTTGAAAAACGCTCAAACATGTAGAATGTACTGTTCCATCGCTTTACACAATCTTGAAACACTTTCAGGTGCGGTTGATTCAGTCTGTCCTGAATTGATTGCAGTTGTTTCTGGACAATGGTAGAGTGAATGAAATGGGTTGAAATTTTCTTACATTTTTGTTTTAGTATTTTTATGTTTTCTTGGGATCCTAAACAACTACGGATAGCTAGTTGTATCTTGTGAACAGTACAGTCTTTGTCATTTAATGCTGCTAATCGCCCAGCTCGTTTCATATTTGACCCTTCATCTCTGATTAGGCAATGCAGTTGTTCTTTTTTGATATTCCATTCAGAAAGTATGGTAATGAATTTTTCAGCAATGATGTCACCAGTGTGACGGCCGTCAAATGTCTCACATTTCAATATTATCGATGATCTATCAAAGTATTCTGCAATTCCATGGCAAGTCAGGCTAAGCAAAGAAGCATTTGAACTTGGATCCGACCAAATGTCAGACGTAAACGACATGTAATCAAAATTTTCGATTAATTCTTTAACTTTTTGAGCCACTTTGCTATATAATTCCTTGCATACAAAATCTGTAAAAAATTGCGTCCCCTAAAATCATATCTTGGTGCTATTTCTTTCAATCTACGAAAACCCAGCCCTTCAACAAAATTAAATGGTAAATTTTGAAGTGCAATCATTTCTCCAATGAGATTATAAATTTTTCGAGAATTTAAATTATTGACGTCCCACTTCTTTTCTTTTCGAAATACTTCTTCTAATGAAAGTTGTTTTTTTGCTTCTTACAGAGGAGTGGTAACTTTATCTAAACAATAAAAATACATATGAATAAAAAATGTAACATATAAACAATTTATTATATTAAACTAGCGACCCACCCCAATTGAAAACTGCATCAAAATCTGTTGCATAGTTTTAAAGATCTAAGCACTATAGGGACAGACATCCCAAGAAAAATATCTCAGCACAAAAAATCCCAAAAAAAAACCCCAATAAAACTATCTCCGACAAAAAATATCTCAAGAAAATATATCTCCGGCAAATAATATCTCCATGAAAAAATATCTCAGAAAAGAAAATCTCAATAAAAAATATCTCTGCAGAAAAAAACACAATACAAAAATATCTCAAAAAAGAACATTTGACAAATGAATGTAAAAAAAACATTAATACAAACATTAATAAAATAATAATTTATCAAAATCTGCCACTGGTGATTTTACCTTACCTACTAACCTAACAATGCCTCAAGTAAATATTAATTAAATAAAACTATAAATGACGATACTTCTAATGTTCTCAATTGTAGAAAATTCTTCTGAGTGCATCGACTTAAGATGATTTTTCAAAGACGACGTGGTTCGGCCCTTGCGAAAGTAACTTTTGTTGCATATTTTGCAAGTAGCTATATCCTGGTCTTCTTTATTAGGTTCAAAATAATCCCATACATTACTTTTGGTCGGTGGCGAAATTGTTAAATTACTAATTGATAAAATATCAATAACGAGAATTACCCTGGAAAAATTACGAATTCTGTCATAAAACGATAATTTTCCTACAATGAAATGTGTAACCGGTGTAATATAATAAATTTACCTTGCGATCTTATGGATATTAGTCTAAGGAATATAAAGTTTTCTTGTAAACTCTTCTTCTTCATTTTAACTTCACAGCGCAAACAAACACGTAATAGTATTCACTCATTAGCAAAAAACAAATGATGCTCTAGCTACTCGTAAAACAAACAAACGTGTCGAATCTTGGTACCAATTTCTTCGCTCCCATTGGACATTGTCACGTGCGACCGGCACGCGTCAATCACCGGCCCCGCCCAATTTCTTTCTTGTCGTTACTTGTATAATATTCGCATCCGCATGAACATTCGCATTGATTAATGTGGATGCGGATGCAGATGCAGATGTCAAAATCAATGCGAATGTACCGCATTTGCGGATGCGGATGCGAATGTTCGCAACATCCCTGATGTAGACCATAAGTCGGGCGTAAAGCGCGAAACACATTTCGAACCGAACACTGATTTTGGTGATAAAATTCAATGATTTGCAAGCGTTGCTCGTTAGTAAGTCTGTTCATGATGAACTGTCAAAGCATACTGAGCATCTTTCTCTTTGACACCATGTCTGAAATCCCGCGTGATCTGTCAAATACTAATGCATGAAAATCCTAACCTCAAAAAAATCACCCATTAGAAGCAATTTTTGACTACCTCAACAACATGATTTTCAAAGTGCAGTTCACTGTCAAATATAATATTTGACAGTGAACTGCACTTTATATATATACCTAAATAACGGTATAAACTACGGTATATACCTAAATACGGTATAAACCTAAATAACGTGCTCTGTCCACTCCCTCTAAGTCCACATTATTAATTTTTATCACTGGGCTTTTAGACAATACTCTGTTTCGTTGCAATTTGCTGCCAATTACAAGATATTTGGATTTAAATGGATTTAAAGTAAGACAGTTTTTTGTACATCAGTTATTAATATTGTCCAGATCTATATTCATATCAACTACTGATTTCTCGATTTCGTTGATGGGTACATGTTTATAAATTTCCAAGTCGTCAGCAAAAAGGTGGTACTTACAATGTAAAATGTAAGTAATTTTGATGTAAGTTTTGGGTTTGCAAACCAAATACCAAATGTTAAAATACAGTTGCAGTTGTTAGATAAGTGGATGGACTGATGTGTTATGCATTTTTTTGTAGAAAAAATGGTATTTGCAGTGTTATTCTAAGTTGACAAAACGCAGATTATTTTTTCTTTTTGTAATGATTTGTTTCATTATATGCGTGACGGGAGTTAGCTTGGCGTATTGTGAATGTATTTTGTGACTACGCATTCATTGTGAAGCATACAAACTTATATACTAAACGGTGAGATGTTCATTTCTTATACTTTGTATAGGCCGTGTCGGGCCGTAAATAGTGAGATGTTTGTTTCTTATTCTTGGTATTTGAGGAATGTTGGGCCATGGTCTTAAAAAAATTGTCGATTTCTTAATAAATATAAAATGGCGTCATCGCTGTCGGCTCCTCAGTGCACTGAACTGCGGTGAAGTAGTGCCACCAGCTGCATGGTTTTTCTGGATTCTGGCTAGGTCTCGTCTCCCCCTGTGTTCCACACGAACGATACGCAATGCAGCTAACTTATTATAATATCTCATTTTTATAAGAAATAAGTATAATTTTGTCTACTAGCTAAGCTTTAGCTACTAGCTAACTACTAGATTGGATGTCTTATACATTTGTATGTAGACCAAAGATATATGCATCTTTTACCTAAAATAATGTTTTTATTCACCTGCTTCAGATTGAGCCATCGGTGTAAATTATTACTAGACATCGGGCTATATGCACTAACAAAGTGCCAAACATGCACGCAAATATGCATTAAAAAGGCCGAAATATGCATCTAAAACTGTTGATTTGTCCAAAATATGCACATTAAAAAGTATTCTTTTTTTTACATATTTTAATTAAAACGGGTTTAAAACCAGTGAAAAGTATCCTTAAAATTATGCATACTTTTTATGACTGTATACAATTAAGTATTTATCCAAATTTTCGGGCGCAAATTTGTGACGTTTGTCACTCAGTATCAATTTGTATGCTGAAAACGATCTTTCTACATCAACTGACGTCACTGGAAAATAATTAAAATTTGGTGCCATTTCTGGAGATACCTGTTTAGGCAAAGTATGACCTGTGCCGTTGATGTAGTCATTAATATTCTTTAAGTCCTCAATTCTCGGATTTGTGCATAATAACCTCTAGCTTTTTGCGAATCTTGTCCGATATTGAGCTAGGACGGGCGTTGGCGAGTTCGGAATTGTGCAACAGATGAAAATGTGTTAGAGTTGGGGGAAATATTCTGTCTAAAGTTATCTACGGTCCGTTTTTTCATTCGTTTACTCCAGTCAGCCGCTGGGCTCGTGTTCTAAACGTGTCGTATATATGCATAACTGGGACAAAAAGATTGAAATATGCACTAACGCTGTATTTATTGAGTTATTTGTAAATATGCAAATGCATAAAATCCGATGTCTAATTATCACGTAGTTAAACAAAAAAAAAATATTTTAGAGATTTGTGTGTTTTTATCTGTAACACAATGTGTTATTATCTTGTAAGGATGGCGGAGGTATTAATGAAACAAAAGCTCCATTAAGACTAGTTTATTTTGGAGTAAACATTTATATTTAAAGATATGCTTCAGGTCAAAATTAATTTCACTTTGATTACACAATTGTAATACTTGCGTATTTATACAAAGAATCAAAATCTTCAAGCAATTTATTTACCAGCTTAATAATATCTTGCCCTAAATATTATTTCTTTATATCTTAAGTATTTTTTTTCAGACACACTTAAATTTTTGGGCGATGCGGTTGGAGACCCATCACCAACAACCTTTATTTTTACTATCTTTTCCCCACTCAAATTTCCAAAAGTGGCTGAGGAATTTCTAATTCTTCAGCTCTGGCTACCCCTCGCTGGGATTTATAGCCGTGAGTATATGTATGTATGTATGTATGTACACTTAAATACTAAGAGTAAATATTTTTCGACTCTTTTATTTTTTTATTTTGTATGCTTTCTTGTCTCATTTTCAATATATAATAATTAATCTGGTCTGAATAATTCATAATATACCGATACTAACCATTTACCTTTAGTAACTTAATGTCTGGGAATTTTATTTTTTCTTTATTTTACGTTGATATTTTCACTTTATACGATATATTTATTATTCATTTTATATATTCTCTAATACCCTTTTCACTGATTATAGGATATTTCACCTCACTATATTTCACATCACACTGCGCCGTACGGACGTGGCACTTTTTATAAATCCGGAACAATAGGTACGCAGCGCCTTGCGCGGGAATTCTGGAAAGTGGAGTTTAGCTTCGTATAATATTAATTCTCTTGTACTAACAAAATACATTGTGTTAGTGGACCAAAACTTCTCAGTATTCTTGTTCTACGTTCTGGCGCAATAGTAATTCATTGCAAGAGAGAGATGTGTTGGTTGTTTAGCCCATAGGACGTTATATTTTGCGTATCGTCGCGGTATTAGGCTGTCCCTGTACTATTCTCACCCCGTGCTCTCACTTTTAATTTAATACCTCCCGTTCTTACCTCGTCAAAGACTCTTGAAAAGGGTCATCAATTCTTCTAAGGGTGTAGACACCAAGTTCAATCTGATGTTGGCTTGCTTTGCCGCGGTCACCCAGCCCTGAATTGCGATATCTCTCATGCCCATTCCTATCGTTTTCCTCAACCAGGAAGGTGCAAACTAATAATTTCGTCCAATAAACGTATACGAAAATCTAAATGATCATGCGGTTTGTTAGTGCATGATAAAAACAGTATTCGAGTATACGAGGGCTGCTATTTATGTATCCGGAATAAAAAAAAGAAACAAACATATATCAATTAATATGGTTTTATTGCTTCTCAAAATATTCGCCGCTCAGATCTATACACTTTTGCATGCGTTGAAACCAATTTTCATAGCACTTTTTCCACTCAGACTGAGGTATCTCCAAAACGTGCATTTTGAACGCATCGACTGCCTCTTCGCGGCTCGAAAAACGTTGACCACGTAATTTTTTCTTCACATTTGGAAATAAATAAAAATCATTGGGTGCCAAATCAGGGCTGTACGGCGGATGACCTGTCAATTCGATCTTTTGAGCTTCTAAAAACTGAGTTGTGACGGCCGACCTGTGACAGCTAGCATTGTCGTGATGCAGAATGATTCTACGTTGTCGGTTAGTCTTTCTTATTTGTTCAAAGACTTCCGGCAAACAAATGGTCGTATACCACTCCGAATTAACAGTTTTACGATTCTCTAAAGGCACTGTAGCTACATGGCCATTTATACCAAAAAAACAAGCGACCATTTGCTTCAATGTGCTTTTTGCACGAATAACTTTTGTTGGGTTCGGCTCATCTTGGAACACCCACACCGTGGACTGCTGCTTAGTTTCGGGGTCGTAAGCGTAGATCCAAGATTCGTCACCTGTGTAGATATTATAAACAGCTTTTGACGCACCACGGTTGTATTTTTTTAACATTTCTTTGCACCAATCGACACGAGCCTGTTTTTGATCAATACTCAAGTTGTGCGGAATCCAACGGGAGCAAATTTTTTTTACAGCTAAATGTTCATGAAGTATCTTATGTATGCTCGTCATACTAATGCCCAGAGATGCCTCTATCTCACGATATGTAACATGACGATCTTGAGTTATTAGTTCCCGGACAGCATCGATGTTTTGAGGTACAACGACCGTTTTAGGGCGACCTTCTTTAATTTCATCAGTAAGCTTAGATCGTCCACGATTAAACTCGCTAAACCAGTGATACACAGTGGTCTTTGAGGGTGCTTCATCCCCAAAAGTTGAAGTAAGCTGATCGATGCACTGTTTTTGAGTTAGACCACGCCGAAAATCGTAAAAAATCATGGCACGAAAATGTTCACGAGTTAAATCCATGGTGGTGAAGACACGCAATTTTCAAAATGACGCTACGATGTGAAAACAATTGACAGTCACATAAAAATAAATGTATTCTAAAGCTAAAGAGTTCTATTTTTAAATGATGTAATTACTTTTTAAATTATTGTTCTGTAAGTGGCCAGTTCCGGATACATAAATAGCAGCCCTCGTACGAAGCCATATTCATCCAAAAGGTAAACAAGCGCACCGTCTATATTAATCTGTTCCGACTATCAATTTAATTCTCAATTCAATTTAACTGTCTTCCCAGTAGGACAAAAAAAATCGTAAGGCGTCAAGTACATTTCCACAGCCTCAGTACGTATTTTACAACTAAAGAGCTTCTCGACCCCTTGAAAAACACTTGAGGACTATTCAAAGGGAAAGTAAGATTTAGACTCGCGATCAACAGTATTCCTTCTTCTACCGGGAGTTGTTCCCAAACACTTTCTAAGCTGACACTAGAAGAAAATCTTTTTTATTTTTGTAATGATCTTTTTTATTTTTGTAATGATCGTTTGGCTTATTGTGAATCTGTCTTGTCTTGTTTCATTGTATGCGTAATAGGAGTTCGCTTGGCATTTTGTGAATCTGTGTTGTGACTTAGCATTTATTGTGATGCATATAAACTTATATACTAAATGGTGAGTTGTTCATTTCTTATACTTTGTATGGGCCGTGGTGTTCTAAATTTTGTCCAGTTTCTTAATAAATCACGCAGATGAAAATCTTTTTAATTTTTGTAATAATTTGCTTTGTTGAATGCGTAATAGGAGTTCGCTGGGCTTATTGTGAATCTGTGTTGTGACTAAGCATTTATTGTGATGCATATAAACTTATATACTAAACGGTGAGATGTTCATTTTTTATACTTTGTATCGGCCGTGGTCTTCTAAATTTTGTCCAGTTTCTTAATAAATATAAATTGGCGACATCGCCTCAGTGCACTGAACAGCCGCAACTTCGCCGATCAGGAAGCGCTCGAGGCGTCCACCGCCGCAGCTGACATCGAAGGACGGCTTGCAGTTGTTGAACCAGTGTCACCAGCTGCAGGCTGCATGGTTCTCTCGGAACCTGGCTAGGTCTCGTCTCACCTGAGTGCCAACAACAAAATTACACAAGGCAGCTAACTTATGATAATATCTCAGTACTATAGGAAAGAAGTATAACTTTTTTCATCGACTACGTGATTTAACAATATTTGTGCCAATAAATTACAAAAATGGTAAGATTTTAATGGTTTTTGCTTGGCATATTGAGGAACAAACGACTTTTGTTAATAAGCATTAAACAACATAGTTCGACAATTACTCAAAAAGCCCCGATCCTAAGTCGTCTCCTACGACCTTCACAGGAGCTACTCTAAGCTTACAGATACTACACAGCATTTTTTTATTTTTACACAATTAAGCAAACTATAATAATTTTATTACAAGAAATAATCTTTAACCTAAAATAATGTTTTTATATAGGGTTACCTAAGAGTTGTTGGACAGTTAAGCAACCTTCAGTAAGAAAACAAAGAAAAAACAAATAACATTATTATCATAGATTTGAAGCCTCTCTGCCTCTTTAAATGTATACTTCGGTAATGTACATTTTAGTTTACATGGTTACTACTAGTTATTATGCCAAGGTTTTATTTTAAAACTTATTAAAAAAAAATATATACCAAATTTTATGGTGATTGAACAGTATTTTCAATAACTGGACACGTTTTGACAGTTATTGGATGGTATTTATTAATTCTTGTTGTTAACTCAAAAATGTATTTAGTAATGTCAATTTTGCGACAAATTTAGAATTATAATAAAAACTCGATGATAGTTAGTGTTATGTATTTATTGTTAACGAATTACTTAGTCTCAGTCTTACTTAATTCGAACAAGTAGTTTATCTCTTCGCCGTTGACATCACTTACTTCTGAATTGTTATCATCGTTTGATTCTTTGTAGCATTTGTGACAAACAAATAAAGCTAAATTGATGTCTTCAGGAACATGCTGCTGGTGTTTAGCCGGTATACATTTAGCGTGATAAATCAAGGCGCAAATATCGCAAATAACGCGGTTTGTAGTTTTTGTTGCTAGTAAACAGATTTTACAGGCATTGGTACTTATATAGTATTTTCTAAGATTTTCACGATTGCACATTATAATTGAAACAACTTTTGATTTTCGGATATTTTAATCGCGTATTATTACATTATTTTTTTAAAGCCCGACGTTTCGAAAACTTTTCAGTTATCATGGTCACGGGAAGACTGAGATGTTATTTGTCATTATACAGTACTATAAAATTATTAATACTAACTACCTTCACAAAATTTTAAGTTACGTTTGCGTTTAATATTTGCTATGTACAAAAAGAGCTAATGTTATCTGGAGTCTTGCTAGTGTTCTTCCCTCGCTTGGTTGTGCTAATGATCGGGTTCCAAGCAGGTGGTAATTGCCAACCATCATCTCTATTGAAGTTTGGATGTTTCTTTATTTCAATAGACTCGCGTATCATTCTAGGTATCAATCGATTCTCTTTTGCTAGAATTGTAGGTTTGTCAAAACGCATGTGGTGGTTTGGCTTATCGAAGGTGTGTTCACACAAAGCAGATCTTCCAGGACGCCTATTCTTCATATCAGCAATATGTTCTCTAACGCGAGTTGCTACACTACGCTTTGTTTGGCCGATGTATGAAAGACCACACTCACAGTCTAGTTTATAAACGCCTGCATCTTGTAAAGGGATCTGACATTTGATAGGTCTTAGAAACTGACTTATCTTTTGGTGCGGCTTGAAGTAGGTCTTAATGGAAGCACGCTGTAACACAGTACTAATTTTGTCTGTTACACCCTTTACAAAAGGTAGAGTTGCAGGGAGTCTTTCAACAGTAGGTGGTTTATCGGAGGAGCGGTGACGTTGGCGGGGCAATTTCAGCTTGTTGTTGTGAAGAACTTGTTTCACATGACTGAGCTCTCCAGCAAGATGGTGTTCGTCACAAAGATTGTCGTTTTCTGCTTGGAACCCGATCATTAGCACAACCAAGCGAGGGAAGAACACTAGCAAGACTCCAGATAACATTAGCTCTTTTTGTACATAGCAAATATTAAACGCAAACGTAACTTATAGTCCGGTCAATTTAGGCCTAAAATAAGGAGGAAGGTTACATAAATTCATAAGAAGCTGAAAATTGGCACAATTGTTCAAAACATGATTATAAATGAAACCTCAAAAGTCCCCATCGTTCCGAGGTGTGCTAAAATTTTTACACGAGGTCAAAGGTAAAAAAAAATGAGTTTTTTGCAATGTTAAGCGAAACGGTGAGTTTTTCGCAAAATGACCCCAGTACAAAATTGTAGATCAGAAAATTCTCTACAAAAAAGATATCAATATTTTTTTTCCTAAGAGCCACCATTTTGAAGATATAACGCGTTGAAAAGTTCGATCATTGGTAATCTTCATACTTTGCACATGTACGCCACGTATGAACATCACTTATAAGGTGTTATAACTTAAATTTATTTGCTATTGGTGATTGTAACTTGTTTCTGTATAATATAAGTTAAAATATGAAAATCTCAGGTATAATAAACCCCCGTTCCTAAACTTGTACATCAGTGTAACCTTGGGATAACATCTGTCTTTTAAAGGAAAAACAACAGTTTTCAAAATAACATAAACATAACATAACATAAACGTTCACGCCGAATATCCCCGAAGGGGTTGGCAGAGGTACTAATACTTCTGAACATCACGTGACTTTGTCACCTGGTGTTCAGAGTACCCACGTTTTGCATGGACAGTGTACTCACGTGATAGGGGGCAGGCCTATCGCCGTTTTGTACGAATACACTGTCACATGACTAAGTACAACTCAGCCATGTGGGTTTCCTCACGATGTTTTCCCTCACCGTTAACAACCATGATAAATTAACCACACATATGTCTTTAGAAAAGACAAATTGGTGTAGGCCCGACCCAGGATTTGAACACTAGTCGTTTGCACGATAACCGAGTGTTCTACCCACTGGGCTATCACGGTTGCACTGTTTGAAAAAAATGACTTACTTCAATGTGCTGAAGTTTTCAAAAATAGTAACTCAACTCAACCAGACGTTATCAACAGCGGAATTCAATTTCTTCTTGCTATGTACGGAGCTCCTAAAAAAACCACTTACTTAGATAAGTTGCGATACGCAACTTTTGTTAAAAATACGCGTAATAAAAAGCAAGTACAACTAGCTTCTTTACCTCCAACCTCAGTAGCTGCTCACCAACATTTATTTCGGGTATATTACCAAGTTTAAGTGTGGCTTGGTAATCAGCTGAACCCTAAAGACTGGGGTTGGAAGTTGGTCGACAATACATTAGAGCCAGTTCTAACTTTACTTCCACCAGCACCTGAGAAACTTCTCAACTCAATATTTTGCAACTGTAAAAAAGGTTGTAATTGCTGAATGTGGATGCAAAAAAGTTGGACTGTTTTGTTCCCTGGCATGCACAAACTGCCAAGGCCGATCGTGCTCTAATGTTGAGTCAGCTAATCTAGAAGACTCATATGATACCAATGAGGAATCGCTAGTGGGACAGTTGATCTGTGAAATAGAAGAAAAAGAAGAAGAACAAGAAGAAGACGGAGAACAAGAAACAGTAATCCTGGAAAATTACGAATCAGACGAGGAATATTAATCATTTCATTTTCAATTACACCGCCATTATTTTAACCAACCGATATGTACAATAATATTTTACAATAGTTTTAAAACAAATAAAATCACTGCAGACCCGTGGATTGGCCTACAGGGGATACCACGTTAAAATAAAACGTGCTAAGTACACTACCTCATAGGTGTCGTGGAAACGTGTGCCAAGTATGAAGATTACCAATGATCGAACTTTTCAACGCGTTATATCTTCAAAATGGTGGCTTTTCGGAAAAAAATATTGATATCTTTTTTGTAGAGAATTTTCTGATCTACAGTTTTGTAATGGGGTGATTTTGCGAAAAACTCACCGTTTCGCATAAAATCGCAAAAAACTCATTTTTTTTACCTTTGACCTCGTGTAAAATTTTTAGCACACCTCGGAACGATGGGGACTTTTGAGGTTTCATTTATAATCATGTTTTGAACAATTGTGCCAATTTTCAGCTTCTTATGAATTTATGTAACCTTGAATGTATAAATTGACCGGATTATTAAAATTTTGTGAAGGTAGTTAGTATTAATAATTTTATAGTACTGTATAATGACAAATAACATCTCAGTCTTCCCGTGACCATGATAACTGAAAAGTTTTCGAAACGTCGGGCTTTAAAAAAATAATGTAATAATACGCGATTAAAATATCCGAAAATCAAAAGTTGTTTCAATTATTGGTACTTATATTTTTTGATTTATTAGGATTTTGTTTCTGTGCATGCTGAGTAAAAATATCTTCCTTTTGCTTTATTTCTTCTTTGGGCTTTGCTTTCTTACATATCACTTTCTTCGCATACATATTCTTTCATCTTTTTAAGTAAATCTGATTCTCTTTTTTCTATTTGTGTTTATACATTGCTTTGTATCTTTCTGAAGTAATGGCAAATGGCATTCTTGCTGCATTCCGTTTGCCTTTTCGTTCTGGTGTTTTAGGCATTGTCAGATAGGAGCCCAAGTCAGAATAAGTTCTTACTTTAAATGCTGGACTTGCATCTGAGGTCAAAGAATTTTGTTTTAGAGGCTGCAAAATATCAGTTCTTTGTTTAGAAATTATATCTGAATTGTGATTGGTGTTTTTTCAAGTGACTTCGGATCATCTTTGGTTCTACTTATAACACCTGTTATAGGACATAGCTCAATACTTGATTCGCTGATAACGAGTTGTGAAGGTATTATAATATCTTCGTTCATTCTATTTGTGGATTTTATTGTAGAGTTGGTTGATCATTTTTGTACAACTCAGGTTAAAGCTTGAAATAATGTACAGTTGTTGAGGTATTAAAAATGTCCTCAAGTATTTTTATAACAGGTTTTTTGACAGTCGCTGGTCGAGATACTAATTCTGTTAGATTGTCGTTTTCTCGAGAATGAGAGATAATATCGTGAAAGTTTGTGAAGTTTAATATTAAAGGAGATGGTGTTCTTGCCTCATCTCCATGTGTTTCGTTTGGAATCGGAGTCAGTCTTGATGATGGAGGAGAAGAGATATTGTTGCTTGGATGCTGAATTGGAAAAATATTATCGTTTCTAATTAAAGCCATGGTGTTCTCGGAAGTTGATGGATTCTTCATAGGTATTGTAATTGAAAAGCTTTCGTACAACTTTTCAAGAATTTGTAAATTTTCGTCAATATCTTCGAGGTTTTGAATTTTTTGCAATTCAGCTACTTTTGTGGGTCCGATTATTGTCAAAAAGTGGAAAATGCTAAAGTATTATCAGTGTTCATGACTTGAAGGGTATCTGTTGCAGTGGTAGAACTAGGTATACATTTTTTGTAATTTATAGCATTGGGATCAAAAGGTACAAGACCACGACTTTAAACCCGTTAATTAATGTTGGAGCTTTTAGAGATTTTTCTTGGGCCTTCTTAAGGACCCCAGCAAAAATAACCTTAGTTATCACCTGTCCTGGGTTTTTTCGAAGCCAATCTCTGATTGCTTCCTTCCATGCAGCTTTCACAGGACGAAATACTGCTACGTCAGCTGGTTGGAGGATACGAGTAGCGTTTGGGTACAAGGCAATTAGTTCAATTTTAAGTTACATAACATAACATAAACGTTCACGCCGAATATCCCCGAAGGGGTTGGCAGAGGTACTAATACTTCTGAACATCACGTGACTTTGTCACCTGGTGTTCAGAGTACCCACGTTATAGGGGGCAGGCCTATCGCCGTTTTGTACGAATACACTGTCACATGACTAAGTACAACTCAGCCATGTGGGTTTCCTCACGATGTTTTCCCTCACCGTTAACAACCATGATAAATTAACCACACATATGTCTTAAGAAAAGACAAATTGGTGTAGGCCCGACCCAGGTTTTGAACACTAGTCGTTTGCACGATAACCGAGTGTTCTACCCACTGGGCTATCACGGTTGCTTTTAAGTTCTGTGCATAATTTACTTACTTCATATGTCAAGTGAGTTTTATGATGCTCTAAAAAATATATGACGGGTAAAGGTATTTTTTTTAAGGAGGTAAGGATAAAAAACTTTGCCTATATATTCGAAAAAGACTTGTTACGTCATCCAACCATTTTCACTCCTGCCTACACCCAAATCAGATGGTACATTCTCTATAACTTTTTGAGGGATTCTTTGATAGGTTGAAGACGACCATCGGAGTGCAAGATTCACCGGCGGCTGAAAATATGAACATTACACTGCTCTCCGTTAACTAAATGATCGTTAAGCCACAAAACCTAGTTCTGAGATATGTGCGAAAAACGTGGGAAAAATTTGAATTAATGCCATTTTGCAGTTATTTATAAAAAATAAAAACGTAAAGAAAGCTTTCTTTATTTGCAATCGAATCACGAAATAATGTTTTGTAAAAACTAGGTTTAAATTTAAAAAAAAAGCTTTTTTGCTTTTTAGCTGTGTGAAATTCTGTCCAAACTTTACTCAAACACTTCACTTAAAGGTCACTAAGTAGACCCTAACGACTGTTTAGTGTAGGAATTATATGTTAACATGTGTCTAGATATTTTAACGTTGGAATTTATCTGCAACTCCTTCGCTAAATGGTCGCTAAGATACTTAACGACTGCAAAGCTACGTATTTATTTAAGTTAATTGATATGAAACTTCACTAAGATCGCTATAGTAGTTTATCTGCTTTTTAGATAAGTTTTTTGGCTTAAGCATGATTTTGTTTTCGAAAACACGTTTACAGAGCGACTGGGGAATTTTGCTGACTTCGGCTCGAATATTTTCTTTAAGTTGTGTCACAGTGCTCGGATTTGTCTTGTAAACCATGGATTTTAAGTATCCCTATAAGAAAAAATCACATGGGCTTAAATCGGTTGACCTAGAAGGCCACGGTATGGTACCGTTTCGGGATATGTTTTTTTTCAGGGAATAACTGCTGCACTGCACTCATGGACTCATTAGCAGAATGAGCTGTGGCTCAGTCCTGCAGAAACCATGTGTTTCGGTTGAAGGATGGACTATTCTGAAGTTCTAGTCTGAAAAAGTCATTTAACATCTGGGCATATCTCTCCGCATTAACAGTTACAGTTTGGCCACGTTCATTATCAAAGAAATAAGGCCCTATGATTGCAGATGCAGATATGGCACACCAAACTGTTACTTTAGGCTTATGTAAAGGCTCTTGATGCATTTGTCTTGGGTTGCGGACATCCCAGTAACGGAAATTCTGCTTATTAACATATCCTCATATTAATATGTTGCCCATCCGAGTACCATTAGGAAATCTCAACAACAATATCTCTGCGTAAGTTTTTCTTAATTCAAAGTCAGAATAGTGTAAATCTTGCACGATTTGAATTTTATATGGATGAAACTTGAGTTTTTTTCGCATTATAACCTGCAAAGTTGATTTTGGAATTTCCTATATCGATGAAACTGCGTGCACGAGTGATAATCGGGGATTTTCAACGACAGAAACCATAACACGGTCGCAATTTCCATCCGTGGCTACCGATGTCGTAGGTCCTGGCCTGGGTCTATTTAACGTTGATCGTGTAGATCTGAACCTTGCTACCCATGACTGAATGAAGTTGATCGATGGTCCATCACTTAATCGACGAATACCGTTACGATTATTAAATCGACGGTGTGCTTCAGTTAGCGAAAATCCACTCGAAATGTACGCCTCGACGACAAAAGCGCGATGCTCTACAATTCACTGTTCCATGGCCACTAAAAAATCCACAGCTTTTGCGCTCCTAAAGACGTCCCCCGCGCCCTTCTAGCGTGTTGCGTTCAGAAACAATGTTCGTTCAAAGCTTGAAATCTGTTACTGGACACCCTGTATAATAATTAATCTGGTCTGGATAATTCATAATATAACAGCACTAACCATTTAACTATAGTAACTTAATGTCTGTGTATTATATTTTTTCTTTATAAATTTACGTAAATATTTTCACTTAATACGATAAATTTAGGATTCATTTTATATATCCTCTAAATGCCCTTTTTCACTGATTATAGGATATTTTACCTCACTATATTTCACATCACACTGCACCGTAAAGACGTGGCACTTTTTATAAATCCGGAACAATAGGTACGCAGTGCTTCGCGAGGGAATTCTGTCAAGCGGAGTTTAGCTTCGTATAATATTTTTTCTCTTGTACTAACAAAATACATTGTGTTAGTGGACCAAAACTTCTAAGTATTCCTGTTCTACGTTCTGGCGCAATATATATGTTATATTTTGCATACCGTTGGTATTAGGCTGTCCCTGTATTTCTCTCACCCCGTACTCTCACTTTAAATTTAATAACTCCCGTTCTTACCTTGTCAAAGACTCTTGCAAAGGGTCATCAATTCTTTTATGGGTGTAGACACCAAGTTCAATCTGATGTTGGCTTGCTTTGCCGCGGTCACCCAGTCCTGAATTGCGATATCTCTCATGCCCATTCCTATCGTTTTCCTCAACCAGGAAGGTGCAAACTAATAATTTCGTCCAATAAACGTATACGAAAATCTAAATGATCATGCGGTTGGTTAGTGCATGATAAAAAATATTAATCTGTTCCGAATATTATTTTAATTATCCTGTCTTCCTAGTAGGACAAGAAGGAATCATAAGGCGTTAAGTACAATTCCACAGCCTCAGTACGTAGTTTACAACTTAAGGGCTTCTCGACCTCTTGAGGAGGTAGGAGTTCCCTGATAGGAGTTCGTTTGGCTATTGTGAATCTGTGTTGTGACTAAGCATTTATTGAGATGCATATAAACTTATGTACTAAACGGTGAGATGTTCATTTTTTATACTTTGTATGGGCCGGGGTCTTCTTAATTTTGTCCAGTTTCTTAGTAAATTACGCAGATGAAAGTCTTTTTAAATTTAGTAATGATTTGTTTTATTGTATGCGTAATAGGAGTTCGCTTGGCATTTTGTGAATCTGTGTTGTGACTTAGCATTTATTGTGATGCATATAAACTTATATACTAAATGGTGAGATGTTCATTTCTTATACTTTGTATGGGCCGTGGTCTTCTAAATTTAGTCCAGTTTCTTTATAAATTACGCAGATGAAAATCTTTTTAATTTTTGTAATAATTTGCTTTATTGTATGCGTAATAGGAGTTCGCTGGGCTTATTGTGAATCTGTGTTGTGACTAAGCATTTATTGTGATGCATATAAACTTATATACTAAACGGTGAGATGTTCATTTTTTATACTTTGTATCGGCCGTGGTCTTCTGAATTTTGTCCAGTTTCTTAATAAATATAAATTGGCGACATCGCTGTCGGCTCCTCAGTGCACTGAACAGCCGCAACTTCGCCGATCAGGAAGCGCTCGAGGCGTCCACCGCCGCAGCTGACATCGAAGGACGGCTTGCAGTTGTTGAACTAGTGTCACCAGCTGCAGGCTGCATGGTTCTCTCGGAACCTGGCTAGGTCTCGTCTCACCTGAGTGCCAACAACAAAATTACACAAGGCAGCAAACTTATGATAATATCTCAGTACTATAGGAAAGAAGTATAACTTTTTTCATCGACTACGTGATTTAACAATATTTGTGCCAATAAATTACAAAAATGGTAAGATTTAAATTGTTTTTGCTTGGCATATTGAGGAACAAACGACTTTTATTAATAAGCATTAAATAACATAGTAAGACAATAAATCAAACCCTGATCCTAAGTCGTCTCTTACGATCTTCACAGGAGCTACTCTAAGCTTACAGATACGATACAGCATTTTTTTAAATTTTACACAATAAAGCAAACTTATAATAATTTTATTAGAAGAAATAATCTTTCACCTAAAATAATGTTTTTATATTTCCCGCTTCAGATTGAGTAATCGGTGAAATATCACGTAAATACGTGAACATATAAAAAAATAATTAATTATTGGCATCTCCTAGATCACAGTTAAGAGAAAAGGGTGTCAATTTGGCTATAAGTTGGTTTCTTATCGTGACATTATGTTGTGTCGAACTATTGTCTTTTAACTACACTACGAACTATAGTTTTTTTGGGAATGCTGAATCAGACCGAATGAATCCAATCTCTATTCTCGGCATCCAATGTAGCAGATCCACCTGCACAATCGAAATGATGTCTTTCTAGCATCTTGAAATTGGTTGATAGGCTAATAACTGCATTTTGTTCTAGGAGTATTTTCTTAGGTACAGATCTCTGGTTTCTTTGGTGTTTGAATTAAGATAGAAGAGGTTTCTCGCATGGCACCATCAGGCAGATTAATTGGACGCGATTGCACTTTATCATTTTAGGCACTGACCTGTTCACCTGGTGGTATTGAAAAATTTCAGCCATTCGGTTTTTTTTGGGTTTGCAAACCAAATATAAAAATAAAGTTTTTTCGTTATATTCAAAGCCACCCAGAAAATAGCATAAAGGTGTATGAGTGTCATAAATATTCCAGGAATTCATCAGTTGCAGTTGTTATATAAGTGGATGGACTGGATGTATTTTGCATTTTTTGTGGAAATAATGGTATTTGCAGTGTTATTCTAAGCTGACACTCCAAGCAATTTTTTCTTTTTGTAATGATTTGTTACATTATATGCGTGTCGGGACTTAGTTTGGCGTATTGTGATATATGTTGTGACCACGCATTCATTGTGATGAATACAAACTTATATACTAAATAATGAGAAGTTTGTTTCTTATTTTTGGTATTTGAAGAATGTTGGGCAATGGTCTTTAAAATTTTGTCAGTTTCTTAATAAATATAAAATGGCGTCATCGCTGTCGGCTCCTCAGTGCACTGAACTACGGTGAAGTAGTGTCACCAGCTGCATGGTTTTGCCGGAATCTGGCTAGGTCTCGTCTCACCCGTGTTCCCACACCAACGATACGCAATGCAGCAAACTTATAATAATATCTCATTTTTTAAGAAAGAAGCATAATTTGGTCCACCGACTATTAGACTGGATGTCTTTTGCATTTGTATGTAGACCAAATTTTATTTCTTTTACTAAAATAATGTTTTATACACCTGCTTCAGATTTAGCCATCGGTGTAAATTAATCACTAGACATCGGATTATATGCACTATCAAAGTGCCAAAATATCCATGCAAATATGCATTAAAAAGGCTGAAATATGCATCTCAAACTGTTGATTTGTCCAAAATATGCACATTAAAAATTAAAAAATATTCTTTTGTTTACATATTTTAATTAAAAACGGTATGAAAACAGTGAAAAGTATTCTTAAAATTATGCATAGTTTTTATCACTGTATACAATTAAGTATTTATCCAAATGTTTGGGGCGCAAATTTGTGACGTTCGTCACTCAGTATCAATTTGTACGCCGAAAACGATCTTTCTACATCAACTGATGTCACTGGACAATATTTACAATTTGGTGCCATTTCTGGAGATAACTGTGTAGGCAAAATATGACCTGTGCCGTTGATGTAGTCGTTAATGTTCTTTAAGTCTTCAAGACTCGGATTTTTGTGCAAAATAACCTCTAGCTTTGTGCGAATCTTGCCCGATATTGAGCTAGGACGGGCGTTGGCGAGTTCGTTCACTGTTTCCAGTATTTATATTCATTTAATTAAGGGAAGGTTTTTTGTTTCCAGTTTTTCTATAGATTCAGTTTCCAGTTTATCGACAGTGCGTTTTTTCATTCGTTTACTCCAGTCAGCCACTGCGCTCGTGTTCTACACGTCATATATATGCATGATTGGGACAAAAAGATTCAAATATACACTAACGCTGTATTTATCAGTTAAAAGTATACAGTTATACTTATATGTTACCATAGCGCACATACCTTGCACATTTGTTCTTTTCTTTTATTATCACACTTTTTTACTTTTTACTGTTATTTTTGTGTGTTTATGTGTTTTAATGTGTTGTATGTGATTGTTATGATAATATAAATAAAGTTTTTATCTATCTATCTATATGCACATGCAAATGCATAAAATCCGATGTCAAATTATCACGTAGTTAAACAAACAAAATATTTTAGAGATTTGTGTGTTTTTATCTGTAACACAATGTGTTATTATCTTGTAAGGATGGCGGAGGTATTAATGAAACAAAAGCTCCATTAAGACTAGTTTATTTTGGAGTAAACATTAATATTTATAGATATGCTTCAGGTCAAAATTAATTTCACTTTGATTACACAATTGTAATACTTGCTTATATAAAGAATCAAAGTCTGCAAGCAATTTATTCACCAACTTAATAATATCTTGACCTAAATATTCTTTCTTTATATCATAAGTATTTTTCAGACACACTTAAATACTAAGAGTAAATATTTTTCGACTCTTCTATTTTTTAATTTCATATGCTATCTTGTCTTATTTTCAATATATAATAACTAATCTGGTCTGAATAATTCATAATATACCAGCACTAACCATTTACCTTTAGTTACTTAATGTCTGTGAATTATATTTTTTCTTTATTTTACGTTGACATTTAATGTTATATATAATATAACGTTTATACGAAAATTTAATGTTTTTTCCCTAATTCATTTCTATTTTCCCCAAAGTGATACGTTTGTGAAAAAAAAACCCAACGATTTAGCTTTAAATAAAAAACAAATATACACTTAAAAATGGCTTTTATTTAATATTAAAAATTAATTTTCATTGAATAAATCAAGTCCTTTAGTTATATTGTCTTCGTCTGCTGATTGGTATACATTTTCAGAATTAAACAAATTTATCATTTTTTTGGTTGGCTCAAATTTTGTGCACCTGCCGCTGGTTTCTAATGTATACCTCACTCTCATGACATGGTCTACGGATTTCGTTAGCATTCTATTTCTTAGTTTATTTTTAACGATATTCATAATCGAAAACGAAACGAGAGGGCTTTTGCTCTCAACACAAGGCAAACTCAAAATAGCCGTGGCAAGTTTGGTTAAATTAGGGAAAGCAATCTCTCCAGAAGCATTTTTGTATGCTAAAACTTTTCCCCAAAATCTGGTCAGCTGTTTCAGTTTTTTGCCAAGGTTGCAAAGGTAGAACTCTCCACTCGCACTTGACCGGACATTAATATACACAATAATTTTTATTATTTAGGTATGGTTTCGATCGAGTCTACCGTACCCCGTGACGAAATTATTAATATAGATTTAGGACTCATTTTATATCTTCACTAAATGCCACTTTCACTGATTATAGGATATTTCACCTCACTATATTTCACATCACACTACGCCGTACGGACGTGGCACATTTTATAAATCCGGAACAATAGGTACGCAGCGCCTCGCGAGGGAATTATGTTAAGCGGAGGTTAGCTTCGTATAATATTTATTCTCTTGTACAAACAAAATACATTGTGTTAGTGGACCAAAAATTCTGAGTATTCCTGTTCTACGTTCTGGCGCAATAATGATTAATTGAAAGAGAGGTATGTGTTGGTTGTTTAGCCCATAGGACGTTATATTTTGCATACCGTTGGTATTAGACTCTCCCTGTACTTCTCTCACCCCGTACTCTCACTTTAAATTAAATAACTCCCGTTTTTACCTCGTCAAAGACTCTTGAAAAGGGTCATCAATTCTTCTATGGGTGTAGACACCAAGTTCAATCTGATGTTGGCTTGCTTTGCCGCGGTCACCCAGTCCTGAATTGCGATATCTCTCATGCCCATTCCTATCGTTTTCCTCAACCAGGAAGGTGCAAACTAATAATTTCGTCCAATAAACGTATACGAAAATCTAAATGATCATGCGGTTTGTTAGTGCATGATAAAAACGGTATTAGAGTATACGAAGCCATAATCATCCAAAAGGTAAACAAGCGCACCGTCTATATTTATCTGTTCCGACTATCAATTTAGTTATCCTGTCTTCCCAGTAGGACAAGAAGGAATCATAAGGCGTCAAGTACATTTCCACAGCGTCAGTACGCATTTTAAAACTAAAGGGTTTCTCGACCCCTTGAAAAACACTTGAGGGCCATGCAAAGGGAAACTGAGATTTAGACTCTCGCAATCAACAGTATTCCTTCTTCTACCGGGACCCTGTTCCCAAGCACTTTTTAAGCTGACACTACGCAAATGAAAATCTTTTTAAATTTTGTAATGATTTTTTTTATAGTATGCGTAATAGGAGTTCGTTTGGCTTATTGTGAATCGGTGTTGTTACTACGCATTTATTGTGATGCATGTCATCTCACTAAACGGTGAGATTTTCATTTCTTATACTTTGTATGGGCTGTGGTCTTATAAATTTTGTCCAGTTTCTTAATAAATTACTCAGATGAAAGTCTCTTAAATTTTTGTAATGATTTGTTTTATTGTATGCGTAATAGGAGTTCGCTTCACGTTTTGTGAATCTGTGTTGTGACTACGCATTTATTGTGATGCATATAAACTTATATACTAAACGGTGAGATGTTCATTTCTTATACTTTGTATGGGCTGTGGTCTTATAAATTTTGTCCAGTTTCTTAATAAATTACTCAGATGAAAATCTCTTAAATTTTTGTAATGATTTGTTTTATTGTATGCGTAATAGGAGTTTGCTTGGCTTATTGTGAATCTGTGTTGTGACTAAGCATTTATTATGATGCATATAAACTTATATACTAAACGGTGAAATGTTCATTTCTTATACTTTGTATGGGCCGTGGTCTTCTAAATTTTGTACAGTTTTTCAATAAATATAAATTGGCGACATCGCTTTCGGCTCGCCTGATAGGCGCTCGAGGCGTCCACCGCCGCAGCTGACATCGAAGATCATGTTCGCGTTTGCTCGGAATAATGGTTCGCTTTAGATTTATCCACAACGCTCGAAGATCGCCTGCACAATCGTTAATCGAGTGTTTGAAAAAGGCTCGTTTTTCATTGTGGATGGGCCTCTACTACTAAATGCTTAGCACATTTATAGTAATGTCGACTCTCGACTCGTTCTTTCAAGTCGAGTTGCATAGTAACAAAAGATGATGGACATCAACACTTCGCACAGGAGAGTCAGTACATATTAAGTCAATGGTCATTTCGCTATAGTCAGTAAAATGAGTTGGTTTGTTTACAATTTGTTTTAAGTTGAATGTGCTGAGAAATTGAGTCAGATTGCGACGATTACGGTAATTCACGTCAGAAATATTTATGTTGAAGTCACCCAATAAAACAAGTTTATCGCAGTTACCACAAGATGTTATTGTTTCAGTAATTGAGTCAAAGAAACTATCAGCGTCGAACCAGTTTGGGCGGTACGCAGTATTCACGTTAAGACGAAACCACATTTGCTCAATAGAGGATGATGGGTGGGGGGAAAACACGCCAGTTTAAACAGTCTCGAAAATAAAATCCTCCCCCTCCCCCCCGGGACCGCAGACCTGGGGGTGGCGGGACGTGTCTGATTCGTCTGTGTCTTGCTCTAATGTGGTGTGCTGTGCTTTCGTTCGACTAATGCAGTGTAACAATAATAACAACAAACATAACATCCTATAGCTCAGAAAAGTGTTGAAAAATAAACTAGTAAACTAAAAAACAAGGAAATGAAGGGCCTATTTGTCAACCAATGCAAATAAAAGTAAAAAACGGTTTATTTGTAATTAAATAATAATAAATTACCAAACGTAGTCTTATCCAAAAATATTAACAATATCTGCCTCTTTTCGGATCTTAGATACAGGTTTTCCGTCCGCTTGTCGAGCGCATACCCGACCGTGGCGCGTCCAAACGTACCGCCACCCAGCTGCACGAGCGCGTTCACGGGCCTGGTAGCGCTCTGTTGAGCCTGGTAAGTCGCTCGTTCAAGTAAAATCTAGTGGGCAGCCCACAGTGGAGCGGCTTGTATGGGAGCATGGAATTAATTGCTTAGTCGAGTGAGAAGTCATTCATATCGTATTATTATTGTTTAATATATATTTTTGGGTAATATTACAAGTAAATTAACTTGGAACTTTGACTTTGACCAAGATCAATCAATTTTAATATTTTTTTTCATTACTTTACTTTTCAGTAATCGTTATTATTCAATAAATTAGGTTTCATAACACTAAATAAGTCTTCAGACATTAAAATAAATATATTTTATACCGCATATAAGTAAGTACTGATGAATTTATAAGTTCGTTTTTATTGAAGAAAGGATTTTATGGAAAGACAAATTATTTTAGCTGATAAATTATAAAAAACTATTTAATTTTAAGAGAATGTTTGTAATTTAATAAAACAATGATGTTATATTTTAAATAATTGAGGAATATATGCAATAAAATTACTGATCTAATAATAGTGATAAAGCATCCTCGTGAATATGTTGTTGCGAGTGTGTCCATCAGGTTCACCACTGTTCCTTATTTTTATTTTTATATATTTTCTTTTCATGATATTTTCTTCCGTTAATAAGCAAAATTTCTCCATGTTTTTCTATTTTTGTTATATTTTCCGACATGATTTCACTTTCAATATTTGTTTAGACTATGAGAGCACTTGTCATTTCTAATTCACTTCATTGACAAGTCCTTTTATTTTCAGCTAATTACATTAGCAAAAAGGTCAGTAAAGTTTATCAATATAAATGTTACGTAAAAACCCTAGCAAATGCTAGCTAGAGTATACCTACTTAGACTTATTCAATGAAACAAGGCAATGTATGAAAGCCCCTTTACTTTGATTTAATTTGAGGGGATCCTGATGAACCAACAAGTTCACTAGGATCCCCTAGGGGATTGAACTGGGGGATCCTGATGGACACACTCGTTGTTGCTGTTGAATGGGTCTGAAGTGGCCTGAAGCCTAGGTAAAACATCTTTAATAGTCGACGCTCTGCAGCATTTTTGAGAATGGTTCAATCTATACCGCCTGAAGTATTTGTTTCGAGCTTCTTGTGCTTCCTCCGTTACCATTCCGAATAGCAGCATAGCAGCAGATATTATTTGACTCCAATGTAACAGAACATTATGTACAGTGTTTGGCATGTGATACAAGTTATAAAGCTCAATGCATTACTAGGCAGTATCACTGCAATAGTTGCCGAATTTGGTGGCATCAATAGCTGCTCCCAAATTTCTAACTTGTAGTATCATTGCAAAACGGTGGATTAACTCAACGTCTTTCCCTATAATTTCCGCAGTAACTGACGGATTAATAAAAAACCTCCTTGCAGTGTTTCCGTCATTAGTCGTGCTCATGCCTTGTTTGAGATAGTCAACTTTGAGGCCAAGACGTTTAAAGAACTCTGCCTGGATTATCTTCTTTTCAGCTTCTTTTTGTACCTTAGTTGTTGCATTAGTTCTCCAACATTTGAACGACATTCTGTATGCGATATGTAAAATGCATTCCATGAACATAAGTCGAGCATGAAGAGGAGACAGTCCAACTTTCAAGGCGTTAACGTCTACTGTTTTACTGTGCACTTTATCGATCTTATTAATTTCGGTGGGCTTCGCTTGGCTAATGAAACAAACTGCATTGGATGCTGTATTTGTAACAGTTTGGGCAATTTTCTGGTCAATCATAGTAAACAAAAGTTCGTGTCGAACTTTGTACGTCTTGCCTCCAATGTTCACTATCGTTTCTGTCAGGTTGGCAACTTCAGATCCCATTCTAGCTACTTCATTGTTTGTGGCATCTGTTGTTACTTTAAGGAATTGAAATTGAATGGGCCTGCAGTATCTGGTTGATGAAGATTTTTATTTTGCCAGTAAATAGTGGACTCGTTGTCTTTTGCAGAGAAACGAAGGGGCACCATTGAAGTCAGAAACATATTAGAGTCTGTATAATCAGCTTCATCCTCGTTGAACTTCTGCTTGTACTCGCTATGGCCAGAAGATCCTTATTTTCCTTATTTTATCCTCCTTTGTTATATTTGCCAATTCCTCTTCAGGCTTAGTTTTAAAAATCTTTTCGTTGTGTGGTCAAGTAATTCATGTAACTTCACACAAGGTAACTTTCAGTAATATCATCTTCGGTTAGATAACATTCCTTTTTCGGAGATAGTACTTTTGAGTACGAAGGAAATACATCACAACCTTGGTTTTTGACGGCTTTCCTAATAGTTTCATACTGATGTCTGGAGAGATCAGCATCGAAGATCAACGCTAATGCCGTTTCAGGGGTAAACCGAATGTTTCCGGAATGTTCACAGCATTTATCAAAAGATTTCTCTGGTCGTCCACACTTTGAAGGTCCTAGTACGTCTTTTTCTTCGATTGGCTGCATGTTCTCCGGAATTATTAAAATATTGGATAGCCAGTCTTCAAAAGTGGCGAAAAAAGATCTCTTTTCCGGGAACCAGCCTGCCACTTTGTATTATATCTTGGCAAATAAGTTTTTCTTACCTCCTTTTCAACTTTATCAATATCGAGACAATGATCAATATTGCGTTTTTTTTTCTAACATAATGTCGGCCAATTCCGCTTAAGATATATTGAAATTTGCCATTACGGATAAGGTGCTTTTCTTCCAAATTGATAAAAGTAACTAATTAATACGATAATATAGACTCTTTTTATACCTTTTGAAAAATAACATGTCATCTATCATTGGATACTTATTCCTGAAAATATCGAGACAATGATCAATATTGCGTTTTTTTTTCTAACATAATGTCGGCCAATTCCGCTTAACCCTTTCACCAGTATAGGAAAATATAAAATTAATTGCATTTGAGCACTATTTGAAGGTAGATGAGGTTTAAATTATGGTGGCAACTATTTTGCCTCTACTGGTTAAAGGGTTAAGATATATTGAAATTTGCCATTACGGATAAGGTGCTTTTCTTCCAAATTGATAAAAGTAACTAATTAATACGATAATATAGACTCTTTTTATACCTTTTGAAAAATAACATGTCATCTATCACAAAATAATTATTTTTAGATGTATGATAAAGAGGCCATTCTATTAAGGTTGTTATAACTCCTAACAATAGTCACCTAATTGTTCCTTACACTTCTAATTGTGTTATAATATGACTTAAGAAGGAATAGAATTTTCGTCGATCTATTCCTCGCGCAAGGATAAACAGGCCTAAAAACAAAAAGCGCAGCTAGCCGCAGCAGAAAATTGCATAATAATGATGGCAAAGGTTCCTAGAATAATTTAAAATACATCACTTACCTGCGCAGCTTGCCGCAAGATACTTATGATCCAAAGAAGACCAGAAATGGCAAAAAAAACTAGCGGTGTAGAAAAATAAATAAACAATAGTTTTTAAAATGTTGTTACACTTTTATGTACCTCACATTACATATTTTAAACTAACATGAAAAGAAAATTGTGTATTCTTAATGTACTTAGTTTAATTTACGTCGATATACAGCATATTTTTTCAACAAAATACGTTGAAGCGTAATGGTTGTAACGTTATTTCTAACTCCTGGGATGCTGTGGCTAAAAGTGGCTACCCTGAAGCCAGAAGTAACTAAAGGAAGAAAGAAGTAAACGGAAGAAAAGTAAATAAGTAGAAGATATATATATCACAACAATGTTTATTATAAATAGAAATACCCTAATACAATAATAATAATCCTAACATAAAAAACCTATACACGTAACCTATCAGTAAAAGAAGAACCTATCAGTATATTTAGGACAGTTGTTCACCTTAAAACTCTTATTAACACACTTAAAACGAATGGGATCTTTAGGTTCCTTACAAGAACGAAGAGTATGACCATTAACCTTACAACGTGGCCAATATTGACTTAAAGAAGAACTATTGGTATGAGAAGTAACACGGCGATTAGTATTTGAGAACTGTTGACTCGATGAAGAAGAAGACTTGATGAGTTTGTAATTAAATTCTGAGGCTATTTTGCTATTGTCAGGTATTGGTTCCTGAAAATTGTGATCCCTGTCCATATAGGATTCATATTTTTGACAAGAAGAAATTAATTCATCAATAGAATTAATATTTTTCAACATTACGACAACTGAATAACAATGTTTGATATTACGTTACAGAATCTAGAGCTGTTCTTGTTCCGAAAGTGATGCAGACAAACGATTAAACATGCCAAACATAATGGAAACGTATACAATAATATTTTCATCACGACCCTGAGTTCTAGCTCTAATCGAAGATAATAATTAATAGTCGTTATCATATTCTCCAAAATCATTAAATAATGAGATACTGAGTTCACACCAAGAAATATTGGGATTTAAATTTTTCTTTAATCGAAACCAATGCAAAGCATTATCAGAAAATAGTTCATAACCTAATTTGGAGAGAAAAGATTTATCAACAGCTCTCGATAAACAAAACTCCTCTACCTTTTGGATATACGATCTAGGACAGGAGAGACCATTATAGGTGAACTTTTTAATTTCCTTAGCACAGGATAAAATATCACCAGAACGGGAAGAAGAAGCAAAAGGAGAGACAATAGGATCTGTAGCTGTAGAATCTACGGGCAAAACTTCAGCTGGTAATCTTCCAGAACTAGGTGAAACTTCCAAACAAGGGGAAACCTGAATGCTGGATAAAAGTTCGGTCGCAGGCTGAAATGTATAATCTTCAAAGCGTTTTTCTAAAGTGTGAAATAAATGTTTAATGTTGTTATATGTTTCTGTGTGTGTAGGGTCAATGTCAATATCTATTCTACCAATCCTGAAATGAAGATGATTAATAAAAGATTCTAGCTTTTTTTTATTTATTATATTATTATTTTCTTTATTTAATTTTCTTTCGAGTGATCTAAACTGAGCTACCGCGACGGATTTTGAGTTTCCCAAACATTGTTCAAAGTTTGGCTTAAGGGGAAGCCTAACTTGGTACCTGCCGTCTTGTAGTCTTTGGGTTGTATTCTTGTAAAACTGAATGCAATCGTCTTGATCCTGATAACCTGTCTTTTCTTCTGATATTTCTTCTAAGTTCCAAAACCGTTGAATGTCGTCGGTGTTATTTAATACAACATTACATTGCAAGGTTTTAGTGCTACCACTTAATATCCAGCCTAGCTTGGTCTGTTGAGCTATGGGCAGTGAATTGTCCGTAGCTCTGCTGATACCTTCTAATATGATGTATGAATATATATCAGCGCCTAATAACATGTCTATTGGTCTGCTTTCATAAAACTGAGGGTCTGCTAGTTGTAATTTATCTAAATGTGCCCATGAGGGCTTGGAGAATGATTGTGATGGCAGATTGTTAATTAATTTTTGCATGATAAGAATATCTGTAATGAATTCAAAATCGGAATAAAGCGCCTTACACTTGATTGTCAGAACGCCTTTACAGTTATTTTCTGAGGTGCCTATGCCTCTGACCACTCCTTTACATTTACGACGTGATAATAATAACTTTTTCGCGGCGCTATTTGTGATAATACTGGTTTGTGAGCCCGGGTCAACTAAAGCTCTCATAACATGATGTGCACCGTCAGCACCTTCCACCTTGATCATGGCGGTGCCTAAGAGAACTTCTAATATTGTGCCTTGTTGCACTACGTATGTGCCCATCCTCTTCGATTTGTTATGCGCGGTGTTGTTCAAAGATGTTTGTACCGCTCCGCCACGGGTAGCGTACGGTGTCCGGTTTCGTGGGAATACTTCGTGCAAAAGTGTATTGTGTGTACTATTGCACTCGCGGCACTTATGATTAGAATTACATTCTTGATAACGTTGTTTGAGGTTACCGCTTTGATTCGCCGCTCAGGAGTCATATTTAAAAATGTTGGGCAATAATATATTCCATGTTCATTGGATTTGCAAATAGCGCATTTGTATTTCTTAGTATTTATTTTATTTGCGCCGACTGATTGTGAAATAATTGGAGTATTTGTATAAGTAGTCTTGATATTTTGCCTCAGCGGAATTAGCCTTGACGATGTTTGTGGATTATTTCTATAACCTTGATTTTCATAACATATCTGTTTTCTTGATGACGACTCCATGGCTATAAATTTGTTATTTAAAAAACTTATAAAATCTCGCAAGTTAGGGATTTCTTTCGGCTGTTTTAAAGACTCAACGTAGTCATTGTATGTTTCGGCATCTAATTTCTGAGATAATAAATGTACAATCAATGGATCCCAGTTTGTCCTGTCTACCCCTAGGTTCTTTACAGCGTTAAGGCACTCGAGTGTGGTATCGTGTATTTTCTTGATATTGTTCAGTGAAGGTTGATTAGCCGTTGGAATGCTCAGTAGTATGTTGATATGGGATGAAAATATTAATTTCTTGTTATTAAATCTATTATTCAGTAAGTCCCAACATGTTTCGTAATTGTCTGAACTGATGTGAAGATGTTGTATAAGCCTTTCAGCTTCTCTTTTGACCTTGCTTTTCAAAAACTGCATTTTCTGGGCCCTTGATAGGGAGGTATTATTATGAATTGTCTCTGTGAAAATGTCCTTGAAAGAAACCCATTGATGATAATTGCCATGGAAAAAAGGTATCTCCATGGTGGGGGTTACCTTCCTCGTTTGCGACGCTGACCATAACTTCTTATTGATAGCCTTTTTAATACTAGTGAAGGTTCTCTCATGATTGCTGAATATAGTTTCGTACGCAGTGTTACACCCTTCTGACTCACTGTCTATCTCCCAGTGCAAAGAGTCGATAGCCGACCACCTTGATTGTAGCGACCTCAACATGTCTTCCAGCTCCCATCTCTCGGTTACCGTGTCTAAATCTATAACCATGATTGTTCGTTCAATAGCCCGGAAATTGCTGAATTGTTTTCGAATAAGTTCATCAGTTTTACTGTTCCCACCTGATGACTTATAAGTTTGATTGTTAGAAGTAGACCCCTTTGACTTTTCCGTATTCTGAGCTGCCTCTACGAAAACTTCACTATCCTCTTCTACTAAAAACCCTTTACCTTTCAATAGCTCATATGGTATTTTTCCTTCTTGTACAACCTTGATTCATTGTAAAATGCTAGAGTCCTCTCATGAACACCATTTACAAAGTACTCGAAAGATTTATCTTTATATGCACATATACTCCTGTGATTATCTTGGAACTCATTCCACTGAGAATCCAATAAACTGATCCGTTTCTTGATATATTCGTTGGTCCTCCTGCTAGGACCATCTTTCTTGAAGTTGGTTAAAAGCTGCTGCATTGATTGCACAAGCTCATTTTGCCTTTCAAATAAAGCTTCCATCCTTGATAAATATATATTCTTACTTGATAAAAGAAAATACAATTGGAAAGATCTTACTTGATAACGATGCTTTCCGCAACTATTTGAAGTCTTGATAGGCTGCTACCTGATAATCTTGATAAGTTGATCCTTGATTGATCTATTGATGCACATTTGATAGTCACTTTTTGATATTAACACTTGGATTTCACTCGCGAGGTTAAAGTTTATTTATGACTGATTTCATAGGTCACTGATTATCGAAGGACCATAAAGCATGTACGGGTTTTGTACAGCTTTCGTGATAGGTATGATAAGTAAATGATAATATATTTAAGGTATAAAAAATGTTTATTTTAAAATGATACGAAATAATGATTAATGTAATATGATATTATGAGCGCGCGCGATTGTCTTGATGAACCGATACGAACTGAATTATAAAGTAAATTAAACTATAACTAAATTGCTTGCCTCAGCAAATTGTACGGAAAGCCCGTACAATGTCGTTATTTTTAAGTAACGACTAATAATCTTCACTCATATCTTTATCCCATTCGGTAGCTTGTGGTTATGAAAGCGCTTCGTCGACTAGTGGAAGTTTTCAAATAGATACATAAAATTCTTGCTTATTATCGTCCTCATTTTGACTATCACGTGACCACAGTGACATTACTGTCATGATCCCTAGTTACATATGGAGGAGGATAGTAGGTTTCCCCTGGGTCCTCCACGTCAGTCTCATGTTCACTCAAGTCATCACTACTCATATCACTTGAACCAGACCTACTGCTGCTAGACTGGCACTTCTCGACTGGCAGATCACATGAGGTTGGTACATTAACCTTCTCAATATTATTAAATAAGATCATTGGACAAAAAATTGGGTCCTTTACCTTTCAATAGCTCATATGGTATTTTTCCTTCTAAGGATTTCGTAGGTGACCGGTTTATTATATATGCAGCAGTTGCTATAGCCTCAGCCCGCAATGTTTTCTCCAAGTTGGCATAACATAACATGCATCTTGCACGTTCCACTAACGTTCGGTTCATTCTCCCTGCCTTTCTGATGAACAATGCGATGGTTAGACAAAAACTTTTTTTAAGTTGAAGTTGCGTTACTTTACTCTTTGCCAATATCTTTTTAATCTTATAGTTTAATTCATTCTCTACTTTAGATTTATATTGTATAGTATACTGAAGAAGTAGAAAGAGAAGCAGTATTGAAATTTTAACGAATGTTACATAGCCACAATGATTTCTACACACGCATTGGTTGACTCTACGCAGTTTAAAATATTTTTAATGATTTTTCCTTTTATTTTATATTTAATTTCTGCACTGTTGTTTCATTGTATGCGTAATAGGAGTTCGCTTCGCGTTTTCTGAATGTGTGTTGTGACTACGCCTTTAATGTGTTGTATTTAAACGTATATACTAAATGGTGAGATGTTCTTCTTATATCGGGTATTTATTATAAGGAATGTTGGGTGATGGCCTCCCTGGCCCGGGGGCGTTTGGGGCGTCGGCCGTCACAGCTGACATCAAAGGGAGGCCTGCAGCTGGTGGACTAGTGCCACCAGCTGCATGGTTTTTTCAGACGCTGGCTAGATCTCGTTTCACCCAAGTGGCCACAATTAAGTTACACAATGCAAACAATTTATAATAATATCTCATTATTATAAGAAAGAAGTACCTATAACTCTTTCAGTAACTTTTCTATTCGTCGATATTTTATTTTCTGTATAGCGCTCAAGCTGGGTCAATATTGATAGGTTTTGCCTCAATTCCAAAAATAATTACTTTCTTTGAAGACCGAAGAGACTTTATTCGGTGTATTTGACATTAAAAAAACCAATGACACTAACTATCAGAGTCTGACTAAACTTCTCACTACTGCTAACTGAGACCAACTATTAACGAACCAAGACATCTTACTGACCTAACATAACCACTATTCACTTTATATGTACTGACACTCCTGTGTGAAGTGTTGCCAGTCCAGCATTTTGTGACCCGCGTTACCAATAACGATTTTTATGTACAATTGAAGCTGTGACAGGTTGGATCAAAGGCCCGGTTATTGTACACTCTCACTTTTCCAAAAAAATAATAATTATATGTGAATAAAATTATCGTGGACGCATTATTTTGATATCCAGAGAATTGGAATTCTGCCACAACCTCGTATGGCATTCTAAAGTGGTTATAAAGTTGTTTATTGAGGTAACAGTTCTTTCACGTCCATTTTAATAAAGAAATATTTTTTTTTTTGTCTTTGTCAAAAAGACTTATGTGGACTAGTTTTCGTAATATTCCTTTTGTTGTCTTCCCGTAATTACTGCATCGTTCACACTAACAAAATATTCATCGAAAAAAATCTCGTCATCACCAACATCACTTGTCTACCATCAATATAATGTGCTGCAAAAGCAAAAAATACGTGTATGTTTTAATGTCATTCTGACATTCACATATCAAAAATTCTGACTGAATCTATTAATTTCACTACATGCAGACCCAAAATGCAACTTTTTTAAGACGTTTACTTAAAGATTTAGTATTGCTCTTTTGTCAATAAAAAAAATAATAATAATAAAAATAAACGTTTATTGTGACACAAAGAAATAAAAACAATAAGTTGGAACATAGTTAAGATGAAATGGAATAATAACAATAATCTTATTTCACTCTTTGACACAGATGTTTTGAGTTGGATATGAAAACAATTACACAGGGGTTCCTAAAAAGGCTAAGCCTGTGACTTAGGAAACCAAGTAATAACAAATTAAAATGTAGTAAATTGAATCAATCAGAAATGTATTAGAAATAGTATTAATAATAGTGGAGAGAGTAATATGAATTTGAACATGATTGTTAGTAAAACTTATAACTATGTTAGTAAATATGAAAAGGTTAATGAGTATCAATGCTAAATAATAATAAATATAATATAAAATATTTGTAAAACATAAATGAATGTATGTGTTATGTGTTTATATATGTATGTGTATTGTGTATATATGGAAAAGCCGTATCAGTTTAATACTAGAAATAAACCATATATAATGTTTTCAGTGGAATCGTAATCTAGTTCCCGGAGCCAATTTTACATTTTATTTCCTTAATACTGTCCCCCTTATTTATTCCTGCATTTGATATTGCCTTATTGTACAAGGAGATGGAAGAAGGCAAACCTGTTCTTCTTGCAAAGTTAGATTTGTGTAACAAGGGGATCATTTGTTATTTATCATACTAACAAAACGGATCAGTTTATCTCAGTGTATCTGCTATTGTGCTCCTCAAAACTCTTACGCAATTTGAAACCTGTAAAGAATTCATAACAAATAAATGTTTTGTTTTTGGTGTAAAATAAGTAGAAGTAGATTGTAATGTTTTGAAGTAGATAGGTGCTATACCTTAATTTTATTTATTTTGTCTGGAATAGCATGCTGATCTGTAAGTTAATGTAGAAGACGAGATTCCGCATGATAGCTATTGGTTTGGCAAATATCTATTATGTCTTGCGATGTCGCAATTTTTCTATTAAAAAGTTATTTCTTAGTCCTTTGATTAGATGCGGTGGATCGTAAATCACACTTAGACTTAACCATTCAAAACAATTGATCCATCTGAATATATATTTTTAATAATATGTGAAAGTATAAAGTTACAAATGCTCAATTACGTTACAATGCTAAATAAAGACAAAAAAGGAAAAAAACTGTCTGCAAAATAAAATTAAAGTATTTTATATACAAGTATAAACGCTCTATAAACATAAAGGACCCTCTTTCAGGGGTAGCCGGGTAATTAAATCTATACTTAAGTAATGCTAAAAACAGAAGTTTTTACAAGTGGTAGTTAACAAATGCGATTATTCTCTTCTAGAATAATTTTGCAAGCTATTAAAACATGATCTAAATGATGCACCTTGGTCACATATTAAAGCGATGGGTTTGAACCCACATTCGTGTACAATTTTAATTATATTTTCACATTAATTATTTTTTAATGATATTATTGTGTCACAAAAGTGACGAAATTGATGGCTTTGTCGATCTTGATTAACAAGTTACAGCTTAGTATTTATGTTAAGAGGAGCTGTACACAACAGCAACACGAAAAGTCTGCCTTTGAGCCTTATTTATTGAATTGCGTTCTTTTTAATTAGAATGGAAAATTATTTGGTATTATGGGAATTCTGGGAATAAATATGGTTTCTCCTGCACCGCAACCTGTTAAAATTTGAGCCTCGATTAAATTTTGTTGCAACTGAGTTACTTTTAGCTGAGTTCCATTGCAAAGTTGTGGTGGTCTAAAATTTCGGAGTAGAATAATCAGAATGCCAATTTTTAAACAAATTTCATGAGAAGAAAATCCGGGCAAGTATAAAAAAAATAAAAATTATATCAGGGAATTAGTGGTCTCTTGTTCATCGACTAAACGTGACTCCGGTTCATGTTTTGAATCATTGAATCTCACTCCTAGTAAACATCTGATTGGTGTTCAATAAAGTGTATTATTATTTGTGGTATATCTTTTAGATTTTTACCTCTGGTTCATTTCACGTCAAATGGGAAGGAAAAAATTATGAGGTTCTGAAATGGGTTCATATTAGGTCCAGATATACTTCTATTTGATATAAATACGATTTTTTTCATATGATATGTATTTGTCTAGTTAGTTATGGGCTCTTCAAGAATCGTCTAAATCGAATACAATAAATTACAATAAATTTTCAAACTACGTGATTTGTATAGGAAAGGGTCTGCCAGGCTAAGCAAGGAGCAGTGGGCTGAATAATAACGCCCCTAGTAATTCTATTCTTGGAATAGTGGGCATACCCTAGCCTTACCACATAAGACTCAAATACTTTCTTACAGTCATTTACTTAACGTAACAGCGTTGCCACAAGGTTACTTTTGTAACCTCTCAGGTGATTTTTGAACTGCAAAGGTAACTTTAAGGTTACTCTGATGAAAAGGTTACTTTTGGTCTTTTACATTATTTTCAGAATTTTTAGAATTGACTTTTTTTTAAACCTACGTGAAACGGAACGCTCGTTTTATATTTTGTCATGTTGGCAAGCTTTACCTATTGGTAAAGCTTGCCAACATGACAAAATTTACGGATAAATATTTTTTTCGTTTGGTACATTGGTTGGTTGGTAGTACATATTTGAAGTATTTTGTCATAATTTAGTTAGTAACTAAATTATGACAAACAAACAACAACAACAAACTAATAGTTACATTAATCTGTGTTGTTGTCTCTTAAACTTTAGTGAGAGAAAGTTTAGTGTTCGTTGTTTTGTGTTTTGTGATTATTAATTATAAAACAACATAATTTCCAACTGGATATTTACTTGGAAGATTGGTAAGTGTATTTAAAAATTACTGAGCATGTTTTTGTGTGCGTGCTGTTTCACTTTTTATTAAATTTTCTCTAATAAGTTTATATGGACTAATACATAATTAACTATGGATTTCAATCTGATCAAAATGTGTGTGTATGTATGTATGTATGTATTGTGTGTTAACACCATTAATGTTTTGTTTTTTTAAAAACTTAGTTTTATTTTGACCATAAAATAATAAGCAGGTACAAGTCAGCTAGGAATATATATGAAGTTCTGAGATTAAACCAATGACCTGGTACTTTAGTTAGAGCGGTCAGTGGATCATCAAATAAACCAACAGGCTCCATGTTCTTTTTTTAATGTTAAAGCTTTGGCAACAATAGCTATCAGCCATCAGCCAAAGAGTATTGTAAAATGCACAATCCCGCCAAAAATGATAACATTATTACGGTAATGTTACCTCATCTAAAATTTTTGCCACAAAATATGGGAGAATTTCTGTAATGAATACCCACCGACCCAGTTACTTAATTAAATTTATTGCTTTCTAGCAGTCATATCTCAAGTCCAGTATTTAGCCGTAATTGCGTTTCCGAGAAACTTTTTTTTTCGATTTGGAAACGTTTTTCTCCTCTCTCAATCCAACTACATACTTTATATGCCAGAGTAAGATGGAGAATGCTTCCGAGTCGAATTTGGGGTTCATCGCAAACTTGAATACGTTGACAGGCATTAATCACACGTATTGCATTATGTACCTTACTTTTATACTAATGACGTGGTTGATTTTATTTATTCATATATTTGTTTGATTTCTTTTCATGCATGACTTTGGTGTTGTCGCTTATGCTTGGCACGAATTTCACTAAACTTAAAGTATAACTTCAGTCTAAGCAAAGACAATGGACAAATTCTTGATTTCTTCGAAGCCGTCGACTTCAAGGCAAGAGGAGAGAGGAGATATTAACAATGATTGCGATAGTAGTAGTACAATGCGTGAGGAACCTTTGCCGAAAAAACAAAGCAACAACGCGACTTCAATGAAAATTGGCTAACAAGCACTGCATTTAAAAATTGGATTTCTAAGAGAGAGCAAGAATGTGGTACGATTACCGCTTATTGCAAAGTGTGCAATTGTACTGTTTTGAATCATAAACCAGCACTTGTCAAGCACATGAATACGACGAAACATATTCAAAATTTGAGCTCAAAAAGCCAAACAACTTCAATTGAACAAATGCTGAAACCTAAACCAGACCATGAAAAGAAAAGAGCAGAACTTAAGATATGCGCTTTTCTCGCTCAGCATAATTTGCCATTTTCTTTGATGGATGATTTAATCCCATTTCTAAAAAATACCTTTCCAGATTCAAACACTCTAAAATCCATCAGTTTAGGCAGGACGAAAGCCACCAACACTATAAAAACTGTCCTTGGCCCCATTTTAACCCAAGAGCTCATAGATAAATTAAAAAATACTCCATTCAGCCTCATAATGGATGAGACAACCGACATCAGTGTCAAAAAACAATGTGCACTCACAGTTATCTATTATGACGAACTAGACTGTGTTCGCACACAGTTTCTTGATATATACGAAGTCAACTCTGGAAAGGCTGAAGATCTTTGCAATACTTTAATTACTTGGCTTGAAGACCGGCAAATACCTCTAAAAAATTTTGTAGGCTTTGCATCTGACACAACAAATAGCATGGTAGGCGAACACCACTCTGTGTTTAGTCAATTGAAACAACAAGTACCGCATATTGCATGCATCAAGTGTAGCTGCCATATGATTCATCTAGTGGCATCTAAAGCGTGCCTTAAGCTGCCAAGATCGGTGGAAGATTTATTAAGGAGTATAGGAGCTCATTTTAGACGAAGCACTAAGAGGCAAAATAAATTAAAACAGTTTCAGGATTTTTTTGGAGTCGACATCCATAAAATATTAAGCCCGGCAACAACAAGGTGGCTATCATTAGAGGCATGTGTCAATAGAACCTTGGAACAGTATCAGGTACTCGGTGAGTACTTCAAATTGGAAGTATTCGAGGATCCAAGCAAAACAACTGAAGACATACTAACAACTCTAAATAATACATTTACAAAAATTTATCTCGAATTTATGTCTTACGTGCTAACTCTATTCAATGACTTTAATAGACTATTTCAATCGGATAAACCATTGCTGCATCAATTAAAACCAGAAGTACATAAATTAATCAAAACAATAGCCACTAATTATATGGATTTCAATTATTGTAAGACGACTGATGCCTACAAAATAGAGTATGCCAATCCAAGATTCTATTTGCCACTTGAGAAGATATATATAGGCGTGGCAGCACAGGCATCGATTGATGAATTTTCGAGAGAAATACCTCCAACACAAATTGCCGATTTCCGAAAAACATGTTTATCTTTTTATATCGAAGCTTTAGCACAAATAAGAAAGCGCTTCAGTTTTGAAGATCCTCTTTTTGATTTACTAGAAAATATTCTGAACCCAGTCAAAGCGCAAAAATTTGAATTAAAAGACTTATCATGTGCACTAAAAAGATTTCCAAATATTATTATAACTGATACAGAAAATTTACATAAAGAATGGAAGAAACACGCTTTTCTCGACTTCAGCGAATTAAATATGTCGCCTGACTTGCCGGTCGAAGAATACTGGAATAAAATCCTAAAAATGACTGATAGTACAGGAGAACCCATGTTCCCAAATTTGAAGGAAATAATAAAAGTTTTGCTTGTTTTGCCATTTTCTAATGCATGTGTAGAACGAGTTTTCAGTCAACTAAAACTAATAAAATCTGACAACAGAAACAGACTAAATACGGACACAATTGCAGCTTTGATGGCTACTAAAGCGGCTGTAAAAAATGCCACAACATTTGAGCCATCAAAAGCATTAATGCATGCTACAATAAAATGCAACACGGATAGTGTTGGTGATGGTGAAGGCCGGTACTTATTGCTTTTTTTCTTATTTTTTCTCAAATAGCCATTGATTTCGATACTCCTTCAACTTCATAGCAATCTTCAACGATTAATGAATTGATTAAGAAACACCAATAAAAATTACTTCTAATATTTTACTCTATCAACTTTTTTTTTTTTCATTAATTTATGTACCTTACTGGTTTAAAAATATGAAAGGTTACTTTTTAAACAAAAAGGTTACTTTTTTTTGTATTCCAGGTAATTTCTGACATGACCCGAGTGGCAACACTGTAACGTAAGTATACGCATGCGGAATACGCATCCTGAGAAGCATCAACAAAGCAATGTAAATCTTATTCTATAGGTGCTTAACAAACAGTATATCTATTTATTTGTATATTTGAAATTAAATGGAAATTGTTGATAAATTTTAACCAAGTATTTAAAAGTTTATTGGGTAAAGAGTCATCCCAAACAATTTTGTCAACCCATAGTAGTTAAATATTTTCGCATGAATTACAACAGGACAAATAAGTCCGAGCGGATCAAATATTTTGCACGTCGTAGATATGAATACTCTCTTTGTATAGTGTATGGTTAACTCAACATTAGCCGAAAATTGAATCATATCATATCTAGGAATAATTTAATCCCAACATACATCTCATCTCTTTAGTTATATCGACTAACTCAGAACTTTACGCATCTTTACTTTGTACAGTTTGAGGACCCTCATGAGCCATGAATGAGGTGCCGAATCGAACGCTTTCCTGTCGTCTATCCAGCCAGCGGAGAAGTTCCGACAGTTGCTTATCGTAAGTACGAGGGCGGGTCAATAAGTCCGTGACTTTTGGAATGAAACACAGATTTTTTGATAAAAAAATAATTTTGTTTTTCAACGTTGTCTCCATTGAGCTCTATACACTTTATCCAACGCTTCTCCAATTTTTTTATCCCTTCCAAAAAAAATGATTTGTCAAGGTCCTCAAAATAGGCCTTTGTTTGCGAGATGACTTCATCATTGGAGTCAAATCTTTTTCCACCTAGCCATTTCTTCAGGTTTGGGAACAAATAGTAGTCGTTCGGAGCCAAATCTGGAGAATAGGGCGGATGAGGGAGCAATTCATAGCCCAATTCATGGATTTTTGCCATGGCAACTGCACATGTGTGCACCCTTGCATTGTCTTGGTGGAAAAGAACTTTTTTCTTGGCCAAATGAGGTCGGTATTTTTTAAATCGTCATTGAATCGGTTCAATAAGTTGCATAATATTCCCCATTGATTGTTCTTCCCTTTTGTAGGTAGTTAATGTGGATTATCCCGCGTGCATCCCAAAAAACAGTCGCCATAACTTAATTGGCTGACAAACCCACCTTGGCCTTCTTTGGTGCTGATTCACCCTTAGAAATCCACTGTTTTGACTGTTGTTTGGTCTCTGGTGTGTTGTGATGGATCCATGTTTCGTCCACGGTTACAAAACGGCGCAAAAACTCCACCACATTGCGATTAAACAACGCCAAACCTTCCTGTGAAGTTGTTACACGATTGCGTTTGTGGTCGACTGTGAGCAAACGCGGCACCCATCTTGCGGAAAGCTTTCTCATGCCCAAGTGATCATTCAAAATTGAAACCACTGAGCCATGCGAGATCCCTACGGCTTCCGCAATCTCTCGCACTTTCAATCTTCGGTCGGCCAACACCATATGGTAAATTTTTTCGATTGTTTCGGGTGTAGAGACCTCAACTGGGCCTCCAGGACGTTCGGCATCTTCAGTGCTTGTACGGCCACAACGAAATTCAGTAAACCACTTTTTTACCATTGAAATCGATGGTGCAGAGTCCCCATAGTATTTATCAAGCTTAGCCTTGGTCTCGGTAATGGTTTTTTTTCGCAAGATATAATGCTTAACCACCACACGAAATTCACTTTTTTACATTTTCTCCTTAAATTTGTGAGTAGTCTGATAAAAATAGCTGTCCAACACAAACTAACTGACGCAGCAAGTTAAAATTTAGACAGGAGTCAACTGACAGATGCCTGTTCACAGGAGCAGTGTTGCTGTTTCAGTAAAGAGGTTCAGAAATTTAAAAAGTCACGGACTTATTGACTCGCCCTCGTATAATACGACGGAACTTCCTCATACAAAAGAGATTTTGAAAATTATCAGTTTGGCAAAGTCAAATATTGCTGATAAAGTTGTTTGTCTAGGGTTTTCTAATCGTTCTGTAACATTTTTCTCGTGCAAATATGTACGTTGACCGCCTTTGAGATGAACATCCAGATGGGTCACAGGTCGATATCTTTCGTGAATGTTGAAACTTAAGATCCGCTTCTGAAGAGCTAATATACCCGCCTGACTGAAATCTAGTAACTTCATCATGTTCATTTCTCAACGCAAACGTAACTTGGGCACTGCCCTTGTTAACATACTTAAAAATATATTTCATTGACTCTACACTATTACATATTTCTACATTTATGTGAGCTGGAAATGCTCTAGCCAAAACAGGCGAATATGAAACGAACAACATATTATCTAAAGTAATCTGTTGTCCAGACACTCTTTCAACAGTAAAACCACCATTGTCTCTAGAACGGCGACGATATAATGGGTATCCACCATGGTAGAGGTCATGACCTGTTACAGTTTCATCCAATAATGCTTTTGGATATTTTTTAGTGTAACGACCGTCCTGCATGCAGGGAGCATTATTCCTGTTGCACCACATGGACCATGTATCATAGGAGTTTTAAAAATGCCATGCAGTCGGATCTGTAATTTCAGCACTGATTGAACTGTCTACATCATTAGGTCAAACCTTATCTTTTAACCAAAGTAAAGAAAGTTTCTAGACTTCTCTTATAACTATTACTACTCAAAAAGCTCTCGAGTGATTTCATCCCACTTGGGATTGGTAGTTTGTAACGATATTTCTGACTCCTGGGATGCTGTGGCGAAAAGTGGTTACCCAGAAGTCAGAAGTAACTAAAGGAAGAAAGAAGTAAACGGAAGGAAAGTAAATAAGTAGAAGATATATATATCACAACAATGTTTATTATAAATAGAAATACCCTAATACAATAATAATAATCCTAACATAAAAAACCTATACACGTAACCTATCAGTAAAAGAAGAACCTATCAGTAATTATATATGGAAACAAGCACTCAGCTTGAGATTCAGCTCCTGCTGCGATGAGTGGCGATTTCGGACTGGACCAGCTCGTGTTCACCGGGTGCCTGCGTCAGCAAGGGCAGCTCGATGGCAAGGGCTGCGACTCCGGGAAGCCTGCGTCAGCTAGGGCAGCTCGACGGCAAGGGGCTGAGACTCCGGGAAGCCTTTATCGACAAGGGCAGCTCGGCGGTAAGGGCTGTGACTCCGGAAGCCTGCGTCGGCAAGGGCAGCCCGACGACAAGGGGTGGCGACTTCAGAAGGGTATAATTTAAAGGTGGTATATTTTTGACAAGAAGAAATTAATTCATCTCCAAAATCATTAATTAATGAGATACTGAGTTCACTCCAAGAAATATTGGGATTTAAATTTTTCTTTAATCGAAACCAATGCAAAGCATTATCAGAAAATAGTTCATAACCTAATTTGGAGAGAAAAGATTTATCAACAGCTCTCGATAAACAAAACTCCTCTACCTTTTGGATATACGATCAAGGACAGGAGAGACCATTATAGGTGAACTTTTTAATTTCCTTAGCACAGGATAAAATATCACCAGAACGGGAAGAAGAAGCAAAAGGAGAGACAATAGGATCTGTAGCTGGAGAAGCTACGGGCAAAACTTCAGCTAGTAATCTTCCAGAACTAGGTGGAACTTCCAAACAACGGGAAACTTGAATGCTGGATATAAGTTCGGTCGCAGGCTGAAATGTATAATCTTCAAAACGTTTTTCTAAACTGTGAAATAAATGTTTAATGTTGTTATATGTTTCTGTGTGTGTAGGGTCAATGTCAATATCTATTCTACTAATCCTAAAATGAAGATGATTAATAAAAGATTCTAGCTTTTTTAAATAAGCGCTAGAAGTGTTTTCAATATTCGCTAATTTCTTCTCTAGGTAAGCCAAAGTGGACTGAATTTCATTTAAGTCATCACCTATAGGTAAAACTGAATCTATAATATTGTTGGAAGGAAACTCTACAGCCAAAGTGGACATCTGTTGACGGAAGGTCTGCTAGAGTAGAGCCAGGTGTAGCCATCCTAATCCTAACCTTATATTCTAATTCAGCCTTATTTAATAAATTAAAATTCATAGTTCTCGCCATCGTGTAGATTAACAGAAGTATATATAAAAGAAAAAGACGTAAGCGCGGAAAGAAATGTGCCAAAACCGAAACCCAAAAGAATCCTACTTGTGTAAGTATAATTTAGAATTTGGAAGAAATAATTGTTGTGATATATATAATTTTACGTTTAGCGCCAAATTGTAACGTTATTTCTGACTCCTGGGATGCTGTGGCTAAAAGTAACTACCCAGAAGCCAAGGCAAGGGGCTGCGACTCCGGGAAGCCTGCGTCGGCGAGGGCAGCTCGACGACAAGGGGCGGCGACTTCAGAAGGGTATAATTTAAAGGTGGTTCTCAAAGATATATTTAAGTTGGTCCAGAATAATGGTTCTGACGTTCGTTAGTGGTTATCCAAGAGTTGTTCCATCATGCCCCCCATCGCCTCAGGAGCTGAATAAATACCACAATCTCACATACATAACACAAAATGTACATCACATACATAGGTAATTAATAAACCTTAAACGAAATTGTTAACACATTCACATATAACGAAAGATAATTAAATTAAAACATCTTGACACAACCAAAACTCAAGAATAAAATAAAGATGATGACATATTGATAATCATTTAATAAAATAAAGAAATACTATGTGCAAAAAATAAATCTTAAACTTTTATGTCTTTGATACGCCATTTACCTCTAGAACCATTTGGGTGTTCTAAGAGGTATACCAAAGGGGAAAACTTCTCAATTACTTTACATTTCAGGTATTTGGGAGCAAGTTTGGAACTAAAGTAATTGCCAGCATTACTATGAACGTAATTCCTACGCCAAACAGTATCACCTACATTAAATTCCCTAGGAGATCGACGACGGTTGTAATGAGTTGAATTCTTTTCATCAGCAATATAAAGAGCCCATTGAACTTTATCAAAACAAGAGGAAAGGTAACCAATGTTTTGAGCATATATATCCCTAGGCAGAAAAACTAACTCATCTAAATTATTAAATTGAGTATAAGAAGAACCACATGTAACTATTTCACGACCATAGACTAAAAATGAAGGGCTATAACCAGTTACTGAATTAACAGTGTTTTTAAAGCGGCTTGTACCATAGACGGTGAGGGAAAACATCGTGAGGAAACCCACATGGCTGAGTTGTACTTAGTCATGTGATAGTGTATTCGTACAAAACGGCGACAGGTCTGCCCCCTATCACGTGAGTACACTGTCCATGCAAAACGTGGGTACTCTGAACACCAGATGACAAAGTGACGTGATGTTCAGAAGTATTAGTACCTCTGCCAACCCCTTCGGGGATATTCGGCGTGAACGTTTATGTATGTTTATGTTATGTTTGTACCATAGGTAAATGAATATCCCAAGATCTATGGTCATTTTCTACTAAAGATGCAAGGGATGGAATGATAGTTTTGTTATACCTTTCTGTAGGGTTGATTTGGAGACAGTAGCGTGGAATATGAGATATAAAAGGTATCTTATATTTTTCTAATAACCTTTGAAATTCATGGCTTTGAAAATGTGAACCATTATCCATAATAATGGTTTGAGGAACACCATGTACTAGAAATACATAGTTTTCAAGGTTAGAAATAATATTAGCTGAAGTAGACCTTTTTAAAGGGAAAAGAAGAGAGTATTTTGTAAATAAACAATTAACAACTAAAATAAATTGATTACGACGACGAGACATAGGAAGAGGTCCGATCAAATCTAGCGACACAGTTTGAAACGGTCTCGAACATATTTTTGGCTTACCCATAATACCATATGGGGAATGGTTTGAATGTTTGTAAGCAAGACATTTTTCACATTCACCAATAAAATTAGCAATATCTCTAAACATTCCTGACCAATAATATGTAAGACTTAACTTCTTAAATGTTTTAAAAATACCTAAGTGTGGACTACTAGGAGAACCGTGAGCGGAATCAATAAGTAACTTCCTTTCTCTAGGAGGTAGAACAATTTTCCAAATGAAATCCTCATTAATGGAATTAGGATCAATACAACAGTGAAGAAGATGGTTGTCCTTTATACAATAGTTGGGATATTGTTCAGGATTATTCTGACTATTTAGATCCAACATGTTGAATTCCTACAATGTTGAATTCTCAAAAAGTTGAATTCCTAAAATGTTTAATCGCAAAATGTTGAATTCCCAAAATGTTGAATTTGCAATTCCCAGAATGTTGAATCCTAAAATGTTGAATCTCAAAATGTTGACTTTTGAAAAAATTGAATTTAATTTTTGAGATTTAGTCATTTTGGGATTTGGACATTTTGGGACTGGGGCATTATGGGACCGATTCTCATATTCCTGATATTGAACACATTAAAAATAAAAGTATCTTGTTGTACTTATATTTTTTTGTTTATTTACTTTCCAATATCCTACAAAATAGATTTTGGAAAACCGCATCAAAATCCCTTAAGTGATTTACGAGTAAGCCGGCCCAAACAAAAATACAATGAGATAAAAATCCTAAAAACTGTAATTCTTGATTCTATTTATTGAAATAAAATGTGTAACATAACTAAAGCAAATCCTTACACGCCCTTATTTAACTATTAAAATTATTGGAAATAATAAAAATATAGGTACTGCATTTTTAGAGCTTTATTATATGAATACACTAATCTAAAAAAAAACTTATCTAATCTAATCTAAAATTAAAATCCTAACTTAAGTCTACTATAGACAATTTTTCTTAAAAATTGTGAAGGCCGTATTTTCTGTTCCCAAAGTTTTTTTAATTGCGCTTTATTCGCTGGGTGCGCGACGGCAGCGTCAACTAGCATTCACAATTATGGCGGACATTGAAATGTCAAATGGGTGGCTGTAAACAAACAAATAATTTCAAGAAAGTATCGTAATTTATATATATTCTATTTGATCATGTAAATCTATAGCGTCGATAATAACGCTGATGTTTTGTATTACCCGTCTAGAGTGACAATAAATAAATTACAGATAGTATACACGGACTTTCTCATCACTGACTTCACGACAAGTAAGTACAGAAATAAATAAATGTAATCGACTAATACATTTTATAAATATTGCAGATGATAATTTATGACTGTATTGTTGTAAGTAATTAACTCTTTTTATGTATTTTCAGTTAAATATGGCCAAATTAATTATAAAAACTGGATTCCAAGCAATAACACACGACATCACTTTCCAACTACAAACGACAATAAAAGGAAGAAAATTAGTTTTAGCTCAACATGTGCAAGATGTGAAAGAAATTAAATCTGAAAATAATAATAAACAGATTCTGCCAAAGCGTTCTTTTACTGGTAAAAACATAATAAATCTACAAAAATTATGAAGTTAGGTGAGTACTGTTGTTGATTATCTGTTAAAGTATATTGTTCTGTTCTATTATTGTGTTCTTAAATAAAAGTAAATTGTGTTATATATTTTGTTTTATTGAGTTCTGCAAATTTACTAATACTCAACAAATATGCAAAATATCATCTGCATGGCAAACAAGTTTTAGTAAAGTCTCAGCCGTTGCATTATCGACATGAATCCGAACCCAAGCGATACCGATGTAGGTAGCATCTGTCTCATCTCTTGAAAATTCTCTTTTATCACTTCGAAAAGGTGGCATAACAATTCCTATTTTTTTTCCACTTTCATTTAAATTTTCTTTATTTGTGGAAGTCCTTTGTCAGCCAAAACAATGTCTCCATTTTCTAAATACCTAATCAACTAATCCTGATTCAACTGTTATTTGAGCATAGCTTTTCCTTCCACCGGCCACTTTTGATATAAAGGAAATGAAGCCTCCGGGTGTAATACCTATGAGCACCTTTGCAGTAAATCCTTTCTTGTAGCACCACACACGATAATCAACTGTAGATGGTATTTCTACTTTAAACTCTGTACCATCAATAATGGCTCTAGTGTTACTGTAATTTGGATGAAAGCAAGCCGGCATTTGCAAGAAAGGTTGCTCGATAGTCTTTACAATAGTATTACATCCTTGGTGCTTGGTTATTTTTGCCAAACTTGATAATCTTCTAATTGCTTGATATTTCAGTTTGAACTTCAGAATCACATATGTCTTTGCCAATATGTGCATAAATATTGCAGATGAATGTTTTTTCTTCATTTCCGACACGCGAAAATATATTAACTTGGCATTATTTGTAAATTTTAGTACTATGAATATTTTCCATCATTTCAATTACACTTGATTAGCCGCCGAATGTTCCTTTTTTTGCCACAGTGCGCGCTGTGATCGATTCAAGTTTCCCCACCCCCTACTTTGCACCCAGCGAATATTGCTGATCGAATAATATGTCCCTTAGGGCCAGTTTCACCACTGACAGATAAACTCTCTCTCTTTGAGTCTCTTCGGCACTTATCTGCCGGATAAATAACAAGTTTCGGTTTCACAGGTTTCAGATAGTAATATCTTGCAGATAAACTCCCTGGTATCTTATCAGTCACATCAAGTGGCTGTTAAATTCTTATCTGGCAGATAAGAAACTTTTTTCTCATTTTTTCCATAATTTACCGCCACTTGTAGACGGTAAATTATGAAACTGCTTAACCAATGTTCAAATTGTAATAAGAAGTGCTCTAACATGGACCTATTTGAATTTTTGGAATAATTTTTAATATATATTTTTTGGCCTCTGCAAGCGACAACAACAAATCCGTTTCTTCCTGAGTGAAGTTAACATTCCTTTCACGTTTTTTTCCATAGTGAATTATAAAAACGAAATCCAACACAGCAAAAAAGCAAAACAAAGTTGAACAAACAACCACTTTACTCGGTTGCCCAACAGCATTTGCGTTGCGTTTCGAGATTCCATTCCTCACTAAAGCTCTTAAATCGTAATTCATAATTGTGTGACATATACACGGTAACAAACATTTGAAAGCATTTTTCTAAATAAAAAACATTGTTTCTGATTGTAGTTTTAATAAAACTGTTGGTTTTATGACAATTCAAAATGTTTTTAATAAGACTTAATTTACAAATATTAAAACTAAACGCATAAAAGCGACGTTGCCGTCTTGTTTATTCTTATCGGGCAGGTAAATTTAACTAACGGGTAATTTATCTAACAGATAGATGGCGAAACCTACAAAATATATCAACCACTTTTATTCATCAGATAACGTGATGTGGCAGATAACTATCTGAAACTTTATCTGTAAGCGGTGAAACTGGCCCTTAGTCTTAATTTTTTTTAAAGGGAAAAAACAAAGACCTTGTAACTTTTCGATCATAATAATTAGTTTCTTTTAGTAACGTTTTAAAAACCAAATATATATTCGGGGTTATTGGATGTCTTGAATTTATTTTAAGGTGATACCCCTCACACGAATTAGTGGTTCTATGCACATCTTCTGCACAGCTAATCATATTGAGGTCCATGCTGAACCGCTGGTCTTCAAAATACTGAAGAAAAGTATGCATTTTTTCAGAATTACTAGGAGCCGCTTTCGCAATATCTCGCCAGGCTTCTGTAATGTGTGTTGCTGGAAGTAGTAAGAAGTAGACACAATCGTATTATAGTTCTTTTACATCTATACGCATATCCAAAGCTGTTTCTGGATTTCTTTTTCACCAAACCACATTGTTTTGCTCTTCTTTAAACTGCTTTAATAAAATGCTGAAAGCATCCTCTGACTTTAACATCTGTGTAGACATCTTGTATGGCATTTATTTGCGCTGTCTCGTAATCACATTTGAACATTTCAATACGAACTCCAAGTTTATTCTTAATCTAAGTAAGTTATCGGTGATTTATTTGGTAAAAAAGCATAAATTGCTGGATAAATATTAATGCTTTTACAATCGGAATAAAAATCAAGGTGTATTATATATAACTGATAGAACGGTCGGGGACATGATTTAAAAGTACCATCGCCATTATAGGAAATACTTTTCGCAAATTTCAATACCATCAGCATCTTCCGAGAACACAACAAAATAATTTTGTATTTGCTTCCAGCTTCAATCACCAAGAAAGTTTTAGGCACACCTTTAGGAATTTTAACATCTTCGATTTTTTTGAAAAGTAATTTATCCAAACCTAAGAAAAGTTTACGTTCTCTGTATAGAGAACTCTTACCGACGCAAATGACGGTAGTAAGTCTGCAGGTATATTACGTTTTAGTTCAATAAAATTCGCCAACATGTCTTCAAAAATTTGTTCTATTGGATTGAAATTTGCGCAAACTTCTTCCTTAATAGCGTTTATGGGCCGGCGCTGACTGCCGGCATGGCATGGCAAAGGATTTCGGTACAGATATAGCATTTTTAATCTTATTACCAGGCGTATAGAATTCATTTTGACACAACGATGCCGAGGGAGGCCGCGATAGGACAGAACGTCGGCATCGTTGTGTCAAAATAAAGTAAAATGAATTCTATACTCATGGTAATAAGATTAAAAATGCTATATCTGTACCGAGATCCTTTGCCATGCCATGCCGGCAGTCAGCGCCGGCCCTAAAAGTTCATTAATTTTGATTTTATATTGATTGGTTAAGCACTTATGGCTAGTTTTGCATATTATTTTAGTTTTATCGGCGCTTAAGGTAACTGTAACTGTACATGTTTCACGATGTGTGCATTTCCACCGTGTAGTACCGTCATGATTTTCCTTACCGTCTCGAGTCAGTGTGTAGTGTACTTCCCTTTAATTATTAAGAGATCCTTTTTCTTTTGGTTTTTTGAAAACCCAATAACTTTGAAAGGATTCATTTTATTTTATACTTTTAATAAAAAAATAGTTTCCATTAATCGTGAACTTGACAGACAATAGTAAAGGATAATGACAAGTCAATTATCATCTTACCACTTTATTACAAGTGGCCAGTATCTACGCATTAGATGCAAACAGGTTTTATTCAGTGTCGTAGCATTACAATCTTAGGCACAAAGGTACTTAAAATTTCTAAAATAATTAAATTTATTAAATTAATTAATTTATTTATTTATTAAATTTCTCTACCGCTACTGAGTAAGCGTGTCGTAAAAAGCGACTAAGCCGAGGATCTCACTCAGCTCATCACTCAATACTTTACTCCAAATCTCCGAAATGCATGAATCGATTTTGATGATTTGTAATAGTTGGTAGTATAGACCTTAAGTATGCTTCCATTTAATATTTGTGTACAAGATCTGATGATGGACTCCGAAGGTGGTAATGGCTTACACCAGACCCATCAAGTTTGGGCTTGTGTGCCTCGCCTTAACATTTTGAGAATTCAACATTTTGGGAATTCAACATTTTAGGAATTCAACTTTTTGAGAATTCAACATTGTAGGAATTCAACATTTTGGACCTAAATGATTCTGACAGCCTAAATAAAGTTTATCGTATTTCTCAACAGCTAACTGAAAATGTTGAGGACCGTTGGCAACAGGTGCCACATTAAGAAGACAATTAACATTGGCCGGAGTATCCTTAGATCGAGAGAGTGAGTCAGGTACTATGTTTTCTTTGCCTTTCTTATGTTTTAAAACAAAATTAAATGTTGATAATCGAAGTGACCATCGAGCTAACCTAGCAGTTGGATTAGACAAATTAAGAAACCATTTAAGAGCAGAATGATCTGTATAAACAACAAATTGTTTGCCATTGTGCAAATAACAACGCCAATGTTCCAGAGCAGTGATTACCGCCAAAGGTTCTCTTTCTGTAGTAGAATAATTCCTTTCATGCTTATTAAGAGAACGACTCATATAGGCAATAACTACTTCTCTGTCATCTTTCATTTGAGTTAACATCGCACCAATTCCAGTGTTTGATACACCACAATGCACTGCAAACTGGAGATTGAAATCTGGACAAGCTAAAATAGGAGTAGTAACCAAATGGTTTTTCAAAGTAAGAAAAGCTGAATCTGCTTCAGAAGTCCAAATGAATTTAGGAGCATTTTTGCCCGAAGACGTGAGTTTATTCAAAGGAGCTGCTAGAGTGCTAAAATTAGGGATAAATCTACGAAACCAACTAAAAGTACCTAAAAACCTACGAACTTCTCTTTTTGATGTGGGGACTGGGAAATCTAAAATAGCTTATTTTTTTTCAGGATCGGCGCGAAGACCATGCTCATCCACGATGTAACCTAAATACTTAAGTTCATTTTTGAAGAATTTACTTTTCTCAATATTAATGGTAAGATTTGCATAAGTCAATTTTTCGAGAACTTTGCAAAGTAAGGCTATGTGTTCTTCAAAAGTTTGACTAATTACGATTATATCATCCACATAACAAAAGACCTTGTTCTCGAACTCTGGATTATACAGAATATCCATCAATCTTTGCTGAGTAGCAGGAGCATTAGTTAAACCAAATGGCATGACCGTAAAGCTGAACATTCCACGACCAGGGGCATAAAATGCAGTCTTGTCACGATCAGCGTCATCTAACAGGATCTCCCAAAATGCTTTAGCTATGTCAATGCTAGAAAGAAATTTAGCCTGTCTAAGACTATAGGCTCTATAGGGTCTAGCAGGCTAAGGGAACAAGATTGGCCCCCGAAGCCGATCTTGCTGATTTTTATGGTGGTGCACCGGTTTCAGCCACGGTTACTGTGTGACAAAAATCAGCCCTCGATCTTCTTTTGTTTTGGAGATTTTTGACATTTACCAAATCATCAAGATATTTTTTAAACTTATATTTTAGATAAACTACGCAAGCTAGAACACCCAAACCAAATCACGATAAACGAGAATAAAATGAACTTTTAATCGCATGTTTTTATGGGGGGCCTACCAATAGTACTTCAGTCAAAAAATCATAGTTTATTTTTTTTAGTACATTTTTTTGACGTTTGCCGCGGAGGTACACCCACCAAAAAGAGCTACTAAAGACATGTACAAGTGCATAGAAAAAAATTTCCAAAAATCGTGGTGCGTCATGTCACAAAATCGAAAATATTTGCAATACAACACCAGTATTTAAGTACTAGAGTAGTATATATTTTATGTAAACTCTTTAGTGTTTATCAGATTCTATTTATGAAGATAACATTTTGACATCTGACATTTGACATTTGCAATCAAATGGTGCACTACAGTCTCAACACCCCCCTAAGTTACTGTTGGCATAATACAAATATGGATCAGATAAGAAAGCTCAAAGTTGCTCAATGTAGCTCAGAGGGCAATGGAGAGGGCTATGCTCGGGGTTTCTTTGCGCGATCGAATCAGAAATGAGGAGGTCCGCTGAAGAACTAAAGTCACCGACATAGCCCGAAGAGTTGTAAACCTCAGGTGGCAATGGGCGGGGAACATTGGTCGATGGACGGATTGCGGGACATCAATGAATGCAGGTGGCTCAGGACCGTGACAAGCGGAAGTCATTATCGGAAGCATATGTTCAGCAGTGGATGTATACAGGCTGAAATGATGATGATTATGATAACAAATAACCCTGTTTATTATTTAATCTTCTTTTATTTCATAGAGTGGACCAGTACAATAGCGGCAATATAAGTCATGGATATTCTGCCATTACGAAAACAAAATCATTAAACCAATAAACTTGGAGTCTTTTTGGCAGGATTGACACACGGCGTGTAAAAGCATGAATTCTTCTCTTATATAGACTTCAAAATTGTCCAATGTGTAAAAAAATATTTCTGTTTGCAACTTCAGTGGAAGTTTCAATGTACTTAACGCAAGTTTGTATCTCTGTACCTGAAAATTATGGAAATACGAGTTAGTTTTTATGAATGAGATTCTCAATACATAATCAAGTAAAATAGTTTAGTTTTCAGTGAGCGGACTGCTTTGTTCCTCCAAATCCAAGCAGGTGGTATTGCTTAGCAGTTTTGCTAGTAATTTTAGTGTGATTTCATAAAGCGACTTCACTTTCTTGCTGCGAAATATGTCTAAAATAACTTTATCTCTCAAGCTAATTTTTTATTGATTAGTTATAGTAAAACAAATGATAAACGACACTAACATGTCAATTAAAAAAAAAAACAATTCTTCTGTATAATGAAAAAAAAAAGGTTTTACAAATAGGTTGTCTTTTTCCTTAGTGGTAATGATTGCTTTTAAGTATTTGCATTCACTCCGAATCATCATTATCCTCGTTTTCATTGTTTATATTAATAATTAATTGATTGTTATATTCAGAAAAAACATTTTTAGGAAAGCAGATGGAAATACTATTCGTGTTAGATATCTGGCCTGAGAGAGGTAGTAAATAATACTAGCTATGTGTGCACAGGTTCCGACTGTTTTGTTTCCATTTGCACAGTCACAACAATATCGTTTTATACCATCCACATCCATACTATGTGGTTCATAATCAATATAAACTCTGTACGTTTTGCCATTTTTGTGACGCGATTTAACTTCGAACTTCACTATATTTGGTGATGCTTTAATATATGATGCATTGAGGTCATTCTTCTCATTGATGATTTCGGCTAAATATGACACAGCAAGGGAAAGTTGGTATGATCCAGTGAAAAATATTGTAAGTTGCCGCTCACTCAGCCTTGGAAAATCATCAATTTCGCGGGCTACGACCTTTTTCGATGTAGTTTTACGACGGTTCCAGTGATTATTTTCCACTTCATTTAAAGTATTAACTGTATTCATCTTTAAAACCATATAGTCCAGAATTTCGTTGTCTAATTCATTATTAGTGGTCTGTCTTTTTCCATATTTATTGTGTAGAAAAGCAGCAACTTTACATAACACACTTATCTTTGGAAGCAGTTTATTATCAAGAGTGTTGTGCAAATCGGTACTTTTGTCCTATTACGCCATGAACGGCCTCAACAACCCATCTTATTTTAGTGACTTTTCTCGATTGATTAGCTTCGTCAGAAGGTAGTTGCGATCTTTTACCTTTTAGTGCAGGCATTAAAACAATGTAACCCTGCTGAGTTAAGTACGAAGCAACATCGCGAAATCCTCGATCAACGATAAATATATCATTTGGTTTCAGTAAGGTTTGAAAACCTTTATCTTGCAATACCAATTTCATTATAGTAGCATCGTTTTGTGTGCCATAAAATGGACCGGCAAAATCTAAGACAAAGCCATTTGTAGTACAAATAGTGAATGGCTTGCATAATGGCTTTTTTTTCTGCCCGGAATAAGACTTTCTTTGGTATTGATTGTGTGGGAGTCATGTTAGAGCGCACACTACTGCGGACTCAAACGCACATAGCAGCGTCTCACTCATATTCCTACATCGCGGAGTGTAAATGTTTTTCGAGTTAAGCATAGATACAAATTATAAGTTGGTACACAGCAGGGTGTACTGGCCAGTATATCTTTGCTGTTCCCTCAGTGATGACCCCTCGATAAGAACACACGCTTCTTTCTACTACATTTCTCGATCTACCCGCAACTTCTATTCCTCGCTTACCTCACCACACCATTCATTCAGTAGAGCATCTACAGGCATGCAATCACCGGCCTCACTGCTCACACTGAATTTGGTAATTGGTAATAGGTACCTCCTAGCTTTGATATCGTCGTATCGACTAGGAGGGGAGTACTGTGGGAGTCATGTTAGAGCGCACACTACTGCGGACTCAAACGCACATAGCAGCGTCTCACTCATATTCCTACATCGCGGAGTGTAAATGTTTTTCGAGTTAAGCATAGATACAAATTATAAGTTGGTACACAGCAGGGTGTACTGGCCAGTATATCTTTGCTGTTCCCACAATTGTTAAGGCTTTTTTGATGAGCTATGTATGTACCGTCCATCACTATTGCCAGCTAGACTTGAATGAGAAGTAACTGCATGTCATGAGAGGGATCCTTACGATATCGAAAGAAACTGTAGCATAGGGTATAGCTTTTGTCTTCAGATGTACCATCAAATAAAGTGTGTAGTTCATCCCAGACCTCTTTAGCTGTTCTCAATCTCATTACTTTTTGTAAAGTGGTATCTGACATGTTAGCCATTAAAATCAGCATTGCTGCACTGTCTGTTTCGTTATAATGTTGTAGTTCCTTTTTCATATTTAGCGATTAGATCTAGGGAAGCTGTTTTGTCTGGTTTCACAGGTTCTTTGATTTTTCCGTTAATGGCATCTAAGCCTCTAGGAGAACCTCTTAGAAGCAGCAAAGCTTTGCATCGCCAGGTCTACCAATTTTCTTTTCCTTCCAACCGTCCAATATCGATCTTGCAACTCGTAGTCGACATCGTAATATCGGTAGTCTTCTCAGAACGAAAAATATTTGTACGCCAATATCAGGAGTTCTACTTACAACAAATTCTCAATTTTGTAGACGCTCTGCTACCATGTTGAAGTATATTATTGGATATTAAAAACCATTACAAAAAGAAAATTTGTTTTCATACAACAGACATTATTTATTTATTATTTTACAAGTGACAAGGGTGACAGACAATATCAAAACATTAAAGTTTATGGTTTACAAAACCTCCTTTAACAAATCTTACTGTTTCTAACTCTTTCTTGATAAAAGCATTTAGTTCTGCATCCAACTGTAAGTCCGACGTCAATATATCATCTACCTTACTCTCATACTCTTCCCAATAACTGTCGAGGGTTTTTATTCTTCGCTGGATATACTCGAGTGTCTTCCTACTTGGGCTGACTTTCTTAAAATTGGTAAAGATACTCTCAATTAATTTAAAGAGATCTTTTTGATTATCAATGAAATCCTTGATAGACGACATTTTTTATGGATAATAATAAAATGGACAGATCTTACTTGATATCTGCTGCTGATGCTGGTCTGCGACTGCTACTCACAGTATACCTTGATCATACGATGAGTTTTCGATAGGATTTGGCTTGTGTTTGTAAGACACAAAGATAATCCAGTACGTGATTTACTGTACACACTTCACTGATTCTGTCCGGTAAGCGAAACTACTTACACAATTCGGCACGCGCGACGCGTGTATGTAAACGTGTTAGAGTCCTGCTTTCCAGAAAGCTCGAAGGACCAATGTTCGGGCTACTCCCGATTATGTGACTGATAATATTATAAAATGATAAACTGATAGTAAATGAAAATTGTATTAATCTATACTAATATTATAAAGCTGAAGAGTTTGTTTGTTTGAACGCTAGGATCTCAAAAACTACCGAATCAAATTGAAAAAAACTTTTTGTGTTGGATAGTCCATTTATTGAGGAAGGCTTTAGGCTATATATCATTACGCTGCGACCAATAGGATCAAAGCATAAGTGAAAAATGTTGCAAAAAGGGGGAAAATTATTCATAAGGCTTCCGTTGTGTGCGCTGCGTAAACGGTTTAAGTTACCCAAAAAGTATTTATAAAAGAATTATTCCTGTTTAAATTATCTAAAAAAATGTACATACATACATACATAAATATACTCACGGCTATAAATCCCTAGATGGGGCAGCCAGAGCTAAGGAATCAGAAATTCCTCAGCCACTTTTGGAAAGTTAATGTCTGAGACAGTATATTTCCATCTTTTAAGATTGACTCAATCATTGATTGAATGAAATTCGGACGAAATTAATGCATTATTGCCAATTATTTGCCATAATGTTTTATCAATATAATATTTATCCTTATCCAAATAAATGTGTTGTTGATTAAGAGTATTTAATTGTGAACAAAATTGTCCTTGACATCACTTAATTTAAATTAAAATCTTACAAGATAATACAATTTTAAAATTACATACATACATATACTCACGGCTATAAATCCCTTGAAGGGGTAGCCAGAGCTGGAGAATGAGACATTCCTCAGCCACCTTTGGAAGTTGCGTAGGGAAAAGATGGTGAAATAAAGGTTGTTGGTGATGGGTCTCCAACCGCATCGCCCAAAAATCCCTTAAAAGCCCCAATACCGTTAGTCGCCTCTTACGTACACCCACCGTAAGAAATGGGGTAGTGCTATTCTAAGCCGACACTACACAGCAAAGCCGACACTACGCAGCATTACTCCGCAACAAAATTGACACGCGTGCATGAAGCGCAAGACAAGACGGACTGACTGACTCAGAATCAATGCTCAGCCGAAGCTACTATACTTATAAACTTAAAATATATATAAAGTAAAAAAATTGTGAGGACTCTATGAAAAACACTTTTCCTCATCGCATGACAAAGACCCTCAACGGGTCAGTTAAATAGTTCAGTTTGACGACGTGAAAGTCTACACTTTTGACAGTACGAAGTCTGTCGGGTCAGCTAGTTAAGAATAACTTAAATGTAACCGATAACTGATGAGCACGCGTAGCTGTCTTGATAGCTATTAACGAACTGAATAAATAATTAAATAAAACTTATAGATGAAGTAAAATGCTGACGCACGCTTCTGAACGACCTAACTCGTACACTGTGTTTAAGATTTCTAAATAATCTAATAATAATTTCATATAATAATTTGAATTCTAGTACTAGACTTGCCATCGGTGATATAATTTGCTCGTTATGCCGGAGGAAACCGTACAGCAAGAAGAAAACCATAAAATCTAGTACCAGTAGCGATTTTAGTGGTAAGTAGGTACTTGTTTTTAAAAACAATTTAAATTCTGATTTACTGAATATACTGACACCTAACATACTATTTTTCAGATTCAAACCACAGTGCTCCTGAATTTTTAACAAATATTTCATGTACTGACAAAGAAAGAAAAACAGATGATTATCTTGAAATTAATTTACCAAAAACTGTATCAATATTACCTTAAACGCTGAAAATGAATCTGTAAATCTGAATGTCCCCTTATATCATCTTTGTACCGTTTGAAACCTTGAGTTACATCAAAATAAGCATACTCCATACTCTTTTCTTTTCACAAATAAAAAGCTTAGCTGTATTGGTTAGTAACTATTCAATTTAATCATCATAATTCATGAAAAACAAAGGCTCTATATGATCATGTTCATGACAATACAAGTTGGTTAGACTTATTTCAGAATATAAAGTAGTATAATAGTTACTGATGCGGCCACACTTTCTACAATTCTGCAATACGACAATATACTCTTCGTCTGGAAAAAGTTCAAAGTCTGGAAGAGAGTTCAGTAATAATTCTGTAGTCAGCCTCATTGGTACACCAATTCCTTTTATTACTTCATCAAAATATTGTAATTGTAAAGTAAACATAGTAACATTACTAAACAAAACAAATAGTATCAAATAACACTACGCATAAAGTCGGCACTACACTCGCGCGTGAAGTCGCGCCGTGAATTCATGCCGTGAATTCACGCCATGATCCGCGCGTGAACTGTATCCCTCCACACTCGCAAAGATTCGCAGTTTTTGTTAGCGACTACGATGGATGACGGAGTGATTGCACGGAAATCCTTTGAAGCGGGCCAAAAAACCGACACTGACACCGGGAACGGTGCGAAGCGCAAACGCGAAGTGTGAACAACATCCACACTCGTGATTCGCGGTTGTCGTGGGATTTCGCGGGCTTATTAAGACCTAACTAAAATTACTTGTTCCATCACGCAAACTTGCGCATCTTCTTCCATGAAACGCGTGAATTCTTTTTTCAATTTATCAGCAATATAATACAAAGTAATATTATATAATTTATTTATTTTTCTTTTAAACATCTTAATCTTTTCCTCGGTTCAGTTTCCCAATTTCAGCAATCTGACATTAAAATAATATAATTCTTTTGTTTTAGATGGGTTGACATTGTCAATGGATTTATAATATAAAACCATTGACTAAAATGTCTGATCATCCTCATCGCTGTCTTCTTGAATAACAGTGACAATGTCTTTCACAGTAAAGATATTAGTCAATATTTCAGCTGGTCTTAGAATTTTGCTTAAATAACGACCGTAGGACAAATAATATATGACTGCAGCTACGTGACAGCAACATCCGACAGTTCTAAGGCCATTGGCACACTCACAAAAATGTCCTTTGATAGCAGATACCCCCTTACCATTTGGGACATATTCAACGAAACATTTATAACACTTTCTTTTAATATGTCTTGACTGTACTTGAACCCGGATGATATTGGTACTTTCTTTTACCACATGAATGTTGAGTATGCCGTCATCGGTCAACATTTCTGCCAAATATGATATGGCCTGTGTGTACTGATAAGTTCCAGTGAAAAACAATTTTAAATGGGTTTCTGTCATTGTCAATAATTCTCATTTAAAATTTATCAGATTAGGCTACACTTTGTCCAAGTCCAATCCTAATTTTGTAGCCACAGCAAGTTATCAAAAACTTGAATCTTTTGGTTATATGGATATTCCTATTTATTTTAATAATTTGACTTATGTAATAAGAGCTTATGTCTTTCCTAATATTCTTACTTCTATTATTCTTGGTGTCGATTTTTGGAGAAAGTTTCAACTTGTTCCTAAAGTCTTATTTCAGTATTTTAACGAACCCTTAGTCGTTAATACTGTCTCTCATGATAAGTCTATTCTTCCTTTTGAGAATCTTTCTTCAGATCAACAACTCATAGCGAGTAATATAATAGAAAAATTTAAGGATATATCTTTTGAAAGGAAAGGCAAATTAGGTCGTACAACTGGTATTTACTGGTTACTGGTTGTTATCATCTTTCACCTGAAAAACAAAAAGCACTTATTGATGAGGTGGATAAGATGTTACAATGGGATGTGATTGAACCGTGTGAAAGTCCTTGGTTGGGGATACCCAGTGTTGATTACTCCTAAGAAAAATGGAGAATGGCGTTTTTGTGTTGATAGTAGGAAACTTAATTCTGTTACTCGTCGTAATCAATTTATTTTAGTTGTTAATTGTTTATTTACAAAATACTCTCTTCTTTTCCCTTTAAAAAGGTCTACTTCAGCTAATATTATTTCTAACCTTGAAAACTATGTATTTCTAGTACATGGTGTTCCTCAAACCATTATTATGGATAATGGCTCACATTTTCAAAGCCATGAATTTCAAAGGTTATTAGAAAAATATAAGATACCTTTTATATCTTATATTCCACGAAAATATATATAAATAAATAAAACAATATCGCGAAAACCCCTATCAAGAACAAAAATATCTCCTGGGCACATTAAAGAACTCAAACCCGTTGATGGATCGTCCATTATTTTTCTCAGTATACTTGCATCATTTTCATTTGCAGTATAAGGGCCCAACATGTCAATAACGAAGCCATCCGTTGCACATATTGTAAAAGGTTTGCATAAGTGCTTTTTCTTTTGACCAGAATATGACTTTCTTTGATAGTTGTTGTTTTTACTTTTTTGGTGGCTCGCATATGTACCATCACAAATAACAATCAACGTATCATTAGTGCCACATAGCTCATTTGCAATAATTGTGGTGTGGTTCACAATCAAGTCTTGTCTTATGCAACTTTTGATGCCAAATCGTAAAGGTAAAATGATTTCAAAAGCATTGATCACACTTCCCACATATTCTGAAACGGCTTGTTCATACGGCAGTTGTAAAATAGTTTTAATCATTACGTTAGAGTTGCCAGTTCTCAGTTTCATGAGAAAAACTACAACTGCTTGAACAACACTCCTTGTCTTCGTGTCTCGCAACGATGATGACAGCAAGTTCGTTACTGCAGTTATGTTTTCCCAAGTCAGACCAGTAAATACTTTTATATCATTATCAGATAGAGAAAAATTACCTATTGATGTAAACATAGTATTTTTGGCGTCATTTCCCAGAAGTCCTAAAATCGTTGTTAAATCCGTTAAATCAAAAACCGATGAAGGAGAATAAGCTCTTAAATCATTTAAAAAATTATCAAAAATCTGTTTTTAATTAGGTGATCTCTGCAACACCTATTTCCCTTTGGAATAAAGATTTTCCGCATTGTGTATGCTTGCACTCTAGCAATTTGTGGTACAGTAGTTATGTTAGTTTTTTTTGAACATAAGCAACAGTATTTATGAGTCGATACAGTTCTCGAGATCATAAGCTCAATGTGTTCGGAGATGTTATCATTATTTGTATTCACTGCGTGAATCACAAAATCATCATCGGATTCGTAACCAGGGTTAATATCATCAGAGTCGTAACCAGGGTTAATATCATCGGAGTCGTAACCAGGGTTAATATCATCAGGGTTAGTGGCAAAACTACTATTACTCGGCGTGTTATTATCATTGATGGAGCTTTGCGCTTGCAGAACTTGTAAATCGCGATATTTTTTGAGTCGACATTTATTACACAATATATCTCCGATAGAAAATAGTTGCCCAGTAATGTTATAAAAGTATTCAACATCCTTATCTGTGGATAATTTTCTTTTTCTTCCAGGAACATTTTTTAGTAAACGATTACAAGCAGCACAACTCACTTCCCTTTTATCAGCCATCGCGTTTGCAGACCACTTAAAAATAAAGATTGTGTATAGTATCTAGATAACAGTACGTATGTACATATTATGATGTTTGATTATTGTGTGTCATGTTTTCCTACTGATATCAAGAATGACGAGTGCTACCTATGTTGACATCTACACATTCTTACTACATTCAAAGATTCAAAGTCAATAAATCCAAAGAGTATATTCACAAAACTATTAGCTACATATAATAAGTTTCCTGCAAAAATAATTCACCACCGCAACGTTCACAATAGAGATTATGTACATTAACGAGTTCTTGATTATTATATACAGGATATGAAATATTTTTGCAGTCTTGGCACTGGCCCGTGGACACCATTCCTTCTTCAGAGAGATAGACCTCATATGGCGGAAGTGCTATAAAAAATATTTCTACCAATATCACTCTCGGCAACGGTAACGAAAAAATAACAGATTGTATGTTTGAAATTATTTCAAACACACATTCACCTGAATTAACAAAATCAGCAATTTTCGCTTCATTCAAGCAATCGATAATTTTATTTATACATAATTCATATAATCGTTTATTTCTTTTTGCAGAAAATATATTTTTAATTATAATTTCTATATCCATTTTTTCAAAGAGAGGATTGCGTCTTTTGTGAGAAGCTCAAAAACAAGTCGATTTCTAGCTTTGACCATAAAGGAGCTTTGACTAGATAGTCAAAGATTTCTAGTAATCTGTCAAAGAGACATTTCTTTAATTCAAAATAGTTTTGTAGTTCTCCCCCATACTATTCCCCCCTGTCTGTTAAAGAGCTCTTTAGCTGTCCGATTATTTTGACGATGTTGTTATGTATTTTTTGAATTTTGACAGTGTTACTGGTTTGTTAAATACCTGATTTTTTTCAAGGTTAATTATAGCGATTAAAGGCAAATATCAAGTTGTAATTTAGAGTGGTCGTTATTTAGATGTGTCAAAAAAAAAGTTTCAAAGATTTTATTTTAAGTTTTCTTGGAAATATCAAAGAAGAAGTTTTATGATTTAATTGCCAGATTTTGCACAATAATCGCTTTAGTACCTCCCCAAAAAATCAAGCATTATAACAAAGAACTTTCGGAGAAAAAATAAAAATCTATTTACATTTACTTGTTTCATTTTATACGGAACCCTAAATGATTTTGGACTAATACTTGGCATACTTGACAAACTCTACTTAGGTAACCACTGATCCAATTTAGGAGTCGATAGCTCTGGGGGCACTTTTTGTTCCCAAGGCTGCTACGGCCTTTGATCTTGTCTGCATTGTACATAAGCCCATGTGACTTAGCATATGACTCGCATATAGATATAAGTCTAGTAAGAGCCCTTGTAGAGGGGCTTAACAACACCATGTCGTCAGCATAGCTGATATTGTTAACACATATGCCATCTATATAGCATCCGACTCTGGCGTCGCCGAGCTCCCCTATTAAGTCGTTGACATACAAGTTGAAGAGCCGCGCTGAGGTTAGACCCCCTGCCTCACACCGCGGTCCAACCTGTATGATTCCGAATAGGACTCGTTCCACCTCACCTGATTAATCTGGTTAGTATACCAATATTTGAGAATTCCTATCAGCTGTCTCGGATAATTTATTGCTTTTAGTTTTCCCCATAACACTGTGTAGTCTACTAAGTCGAAAGCCTTCGACAAGTCCAAAAAAACAAGCAAAAATCGGAGTTATTCTTTTGGTATAATATCCGACGGTGTGCTTTAGTGCCAGAAACGCACTTTCCGTAGACAACCCAGCCCTAAAACCAAGTATGGGCAGTAGCCCACAACGTAAATCGAGACACCGATTAAGGTGAAAATCAAGCACTGCATCAAACACTTTACCAATTATGGTCGCCAGCGATATAGGTCTGTAGTTGCTCCTACCAAGGATACTCTACACTATGGATGGACCCTAAAACTCTTAGAGCGTAGCAGGGGGCGTGGCCTATTGAATAAAGAATCAGAATAGAAACATCGATAAAGGGTCTGGCAGGGTAAGGAAGGAGCAGTGGCCACTGTGAGATTTTCTGTTTTTTTTTACACGTTTGTTCGTTAACATTTAACTAGGCTGCGCTCCAATTTACAGCCGGCTATCATTAATACTTTCCAAGATTTTGACAAAAACGTCAAATCTGCAGAGGTTATTTCAAAGCCTAATTTATCCTAAGCTATTGTAGCCAGAATATTGAAACCAACTAGTTAGTATCTATGTATATTGAGTTAAATTATACTCTAATGTATTATTTACAACAGAGTTTGTTGAAAATTCCAGAAAAAAAAAAACACATTTATTTTTTGACATCTATTTTTGACAGGTTCCCTAAAAGGCACACCTATGAAAATTATAATTCGAAACAAACAAACAAATATCTTTCAACACACCAAAAATGACATTGTTCATATTGTATGTACCATAAATATTTATTACTTTATATATATTTTCTACGTAGATTGAGTAAAAGAATACTGTAGTGTGTTTACTGGTAGCTTGAAAAAATACAGTAAAAAATATTTTTATGACATTTATTTTTGACAAGTACTTACAATACATCCATGAAATTCAAAGTAAAAATAAACATAGGTAACTGAAATCTTTTTATTCGGTTCGTGTGTATTGCACCTCAAACCAAATTCATAAATATGACTCGTCATTATAACAATCATTCGAACAATCGGGGCAATACAAATTACGAAGATTATCCCAACTCCATTGCTCATCCTCCCAAGTCGGCCAATACTCAGTCCTACAATTATCACAGCCCCGTTCTAAGCTAATGTTTTCATCTGCAAGGTTAATTTCAATGTCTGGTATTGAGCTTAGAAATAATTGCTGGGATATTCGTGTTGGTATGGGAAGCTCTAAAACTTAACTTTTTATTATCTTCATCAGCATAGGTAGCATGAGGCGTGTGAGAGCGTAGATGTCCCTTGAGAAGTGAGGTACTGACAGATGTTGTATGAACAATCTGTCAGTTTCTCACTTCTCACGCGACATACACGCTCTCACACGCCTCATGCTACGGGGGCTGAAATATATATACACTTAGGTTAAAGCATATTTACAATAATTATACTCGTATCATCACTTTATTAGTGATTGTATTCAATCAGTAGGTTCATAAGTATATGCAGGTAGAATATTATCGTCATCTTAACTTATTTAATATTCATCAGATCATCAGTTACAATGAAATCGACGGGTGTCAGTCAGCTAAAATTGCAAACTCAATTATTATTGACAATTACACACCACTTACTTTTGCTACTATTGTAGAATCGTAGTCCCTTTCTATAAAATGTATTATATGTTCGCTCAAAGAATTACTTATTTTATTAAATGCATAATTATACAATGTTAAAGGCTGTTTTATCAGCTTATAAGAAGACATTAAAGATTTATTGAAAATAATATTATTTTTAATTGGTAAACAATCAACAATAGAAAAACAAAAGAATCGGTAACAGAAGACTGTGAGTCGTGAGTGTCAGCTTATGACAGCTTAAAGTTTTTAAAGAGGAATATCTCATCTCATACAATAAAGTTCGCTTTTCAAAATTACATAATAACAATGAGGTTAGATAAAATATTGTATTCATAACTTTTGTTATAACATAGTTTCTTACATGTACTACTATTTTACTTAAAATAAAAAAATGAAAGAATTATTAGTCATCCTCATCACTCATAGCATTGACAACGACTACTGTTTCATCATTAGAAAATATTTTTGTTAATATTTGAGAAGGGCGCAATATTTTAGCAAGAAATCTTCCGTGGCTTAAATAATAAATAATACTTGCTACATGCGAACAACACCCTATAGTCCTGAGCCCATTCGGACAATCCCAACAATATCGAGTAATCCCTTCAATTTCTGTACTGTTTGCTGTGTACTCTACATATACTCGGTATGATTTGGAACTTCGATGACGAGATCTACCATTACATTTCATTATGTTTGGCGTTTCCTTTATGCATTGAATGCTCACTTTATTGTCATCATCGATCAATTCAGCTAAGTATGAGATAGCTTGTGATAGCTGATAAGTACCAGTAAATAATAACTTTAACTGGTTCTCAGTTAATCGCGGGAAAACTGTTCTCGCGATTAACGGAAAATGTTCTCAATGCGGTTTTACGCCGATTCCATTTCATGGTTTCTACTTCGACGCTTTAAGTATTTGGTATATTAATTCTTTTTTCCATAATATCAATTACTTCATCTTCGATGACTGTATGACCGTTTAGCCTTTTTCCATATCTATTATGCAAAAACCCAACAACTTTACAAAGAGATTTTACCTTGGGTAGAATTTTGTTATCGAGGCTATGATGTAATAATTTGTGTTTCTGACAAATAGCCCCATGAACGGCTTCTACCACCCAACGTATTTTGGTAACTCGCCTAGACTCATAAGCTTCGATTGTAGGAAGTTGCGATCTTTTACCTAGCAGACCAGGCATTTGGACAATAAAGCCCTTTTCTTTCAGATATGAAATCACATCACGGAAACCACGATCAACAATGAAAACATCACGAGGTCGTAGTAGAGATTGAAAATCTTTATCTTCCATCACCAATTTCACAATAGATGCATCATTCTGTGTACCATAATAGGGTCCCGCAAAGTTGACAAGAAACCCGTTTGTTGTGCAAATCGTAAAAGATTTGCAAAGCGGTACTTTTTTTTGACCTGAATAAGATTTTCTCTGATATTCATTGTTTTGGCTTTTTTTGTGACGAACAAAAGTCCCATCAAAAATTAACGCCAATTGGTCATCACGCAGACCTAGCAATCTGCGGGCTGTAGTCGTTGTATTAGCAATGAGTTCTTCCCGAGTAGTTGAAGTATACCCAAATGAAATGTCATTCTCGAAGCTGCGTAATATATCCATCCACATATTCGATATTTGTTGTTTGTTCTTTACTCCAAATAAACCAGCAATCAAAGCATTAGAATTCCCAGTTCTGAGTTTAAAGAGAAATATGACTATGCTTGTTGAATACTTCGAGTAGTAGTATTTAGATAGACGATAACAAAACAGTTAAGTCGTTAATCTGATCCCATGATAACCCGGTAAATATATATAGCTCCTTATCACTTAGTCTAGAATTTCCTATATTATCAAATTTCTTTGACCTGAGAGGGCTCTGAGAAATATGCTAATCCAAATAAACCAGCAATCAAAGCATTAGAATTCCCAGTTCTGAGTTTAAAGAGAAATATGACTAATGCTTTCGCTGTGTAGTGTCGGCTTAGAATAGCACTACCCCTTCTCTTCCCGTGGGTGTCGTAGAAGTCGACTAAGGGACTAGGGCTTTTCCATCTTCGCTCTTACACCAATCCAAGGTCTGCCGCGCCGAGGGATGCATGGCCAGGGGTGAGTCTGGTCGCTAGCGTGCCGCCGTCCCGGAGCTTGGTGCACTCCGGGTACTAAATAACCTTACCTAGTCAAGCGGGGCTCTGGCTAGGTGGACAGTTTATTTCCCTTGCTTTTCGTGGGGCCAAAATGTGTTCATCTACAAATAAACACGGAGGCGGCGATGTAGCTCGCCACTCATCACGCCATGGTTGCTCACGGGGCGAAAAGTGGGCGAAAGAGACCCGCTTCAGTACGATGAATGTATGTGGAGGAATGTTTGAAAAATTAGATGAAGTATGTATGATTATGAATGAAAGAAAACTGGATTTTCTATGTGTAAATGAGACGAAGCGTAAGGGAAAGGAAGTTTCACAACTTGGCAACATTACAGCAATCTGGTCTGGAGTCGCTGACAATGACCGAGCTAGCCAAGGAGTGGGACTTCTGATATCTGAAAGGATGGCTCAGTGTATGAAAGATTACGAATGTGTGAGTCCAAGGCTCCTGTGGATTAAGGTGAAATTGGGACTAGTCCGGATGCGCATAATTTGCGTTTATGCTCCGGACATGTCTAAATCCCTATCCGAGAGGGAGGACTTTTGGAATCTGTTAGACGATGTTGTGAATGGGTGTGATCAGAATGAGAGACTTATAATGTTAGGAGATTTTAATGGCTGGGTTGGTGTGTCACGCAACGGTTGCGAAAGAGTTTTAGGAAAGTTTGGCGATCGAAGAATGAATGAAAATGGTGAGGAATCTTTGTGTTACAAACACGTTGTTTAAACACAAAGATATCCATATGTATACAAGACAGAGGGGAAGCGAGAGAAGTATGATTGATTTTGTGATAGTTGATGAAAGGCTGAGAGCAAAGGTTGTTGACACCAGGGTCTATAGGGGCACGAACGTTGGCACAGATCACTTTCTCGTTATATCACGATTAAGGGGTCTGTGTGCGCGTTGGCGTCACAGGCCTAAAGTGTCAACAACGGATTTTGCGAGAATAAAAGTGGAAAAACTGCAAGAAGATGAAAATATCAGAGATGAATACGTCAGGAAATTGGATGATAGACTAAGTTGCGTGGAGATGAAGGATGAAATGGAAATAGAAGAAGAATGGGATGTGCTCAAATCGACGATGGTTGAATGTGCGACGGAAGTTTGTGGAGTGTGTAAAAGGTCAAATAGACCACCAACAAGTTGGTGGGATAAAGTTGTGAAAGAGGCGGTTGGAGATAAGAAGAAAGCGTGGTTAGATTTACTAGCGATTAAAGCTAGTAAACGGATGAATGCGAGTGTAACTGACGATGTAGTGCAGAAAAGTGAAGATGAATATAAGAGAGTTAAGAATGAGGTGAAGAAGAAAAAGCGGGATTTGCAAGAGTGGTGTGAGAGGAAACTTTCTGATAATTTCCGGAATAACCAAAAGTTATTCTGGAAGTATATCCGGAAGGAAAAGGGAGTTTCCCAAAACACGAGAGTGAGTGTAATAAGAGATGAACAGGGTGAATTGGCGACGGATGAAAGTAGCATGAAACGGGTATGGAAGAATTATTTCGAGGGACTGTTTGAAAAAGAGGATGCATCCATTTCTTTGCCAATCGACAGTAATGTTGATTGGAACGAAGAGATGGGTGATTTCAGTGACAGTGAGATTAGTATGGAAGAAATAATGAAAGCAATGAAAAGTATGAAAGTAGGGAAGGCGGCAGGGTATGATAGGATTACTATCGAAATGCTGAGGGCTGGTAAAGTGTTGGTGGCTTCTTGGTTGTACTTCCTTTTCCAAAAATGCTGGTCGAGTGGCAAAGTTCCACGAGACTGGTGCAAGGCGGTGATTGTGCCTCTATATAAAGGAAAGGGGTCACACCAAGAGGCTAAAAACTACCGCGGCATCAGCTTACTCAGCATTGTTGGTAAATTGTATGCTAAGGTACTGATTGAAAGAGTGATGAATGAAACTGATGAGAAAATATGGGATGTGCAAGCGGGATTTAGGAAAGGAATGGGATGTATGGATTAAATCTTCTCTCTAAGGAGCATCACCGAAAAGTTCTTAGCTAAGAACCAAAAGGTGTATTGCTCCTTCATTGATTTAGAGAAGGCGTATGATAGGGTGGTAAGAAAGTGTTTATGGGAGGTGTTATCCAAGTTCGGTTTGGGGAGTCAACTTATACGTGCATTGGTATCACTCTATGAGGATTCTAGTGCATGTGTAAGAGTAAACGGGGAAAACACTGACTGGTTCGGAATCTCTAGGGGTGTCCGACAGGGATGTGTAGCTTCTCCGTGGCTCTTCAATTTGTTCATGGATGACTGTTTGACAGAGTTGCGTGAAAGTGATTATGGACTAAGAATGGGTGGATTCATCATTAAATGCCTCTTGTATGCTGACGATCAAGTGATACTTGCATCATCGGCAGAAGAGTTGCAAGAGATGATGAATATTGCATGTGAGTCTTTTGTAAGAAAGGGAATGAGGGTGAATGTGGACAAGACCAAATTTTAAATAAATTTTCTGATAAACTTCCAATCATTATCATATTATTACAGCCGTTATAAATCCTTACCTTACCTTTTATAAAAGAGGCTTTGAAAGCGTTTTCATTCAGTTTAATCACAAACATTAAATTTTTTCTTAGGTCTGGAACGTAATATACATTTTTTATATTGAATTTATTTGGTCTGGACCCAACATAAGCAATAATATGAATATTACCAATACCTACTGCCATTAGGCTTACATTATTTTTAGCAACGCCTATTAATTTAGGTACACTAAGTTCTGTGTATTCAGAGAAATACTTTTTGTCATTTACCAAATGATCTGAACACCCCGAATCAATACACCAAACAATATTATTTTGTAAAAAAATATATACATCACCTCTCTCAGCCTCCTCAGATACATATCTTTTTTATATTCATCTACATAGTATTACCATGTATTAGTATGTATACTTGTTTATTCTGTTCTCTCCGTGCAGCGTGTCTTTCTGCACCTATCCCTCGCCAATGTCCTGAATTCGACTGTGTCAGCGGCGGCGGCGGCTAATTACACTTGACGTGTCTGTGGGAATAAAAACCTGCGCGATTTTGATAACTTCTATTTCTATGCATCATACTTCTGCCCTTGTTTTGATTACATTAAAACCTCTTATGACCTGCCTTGCCACACGTGTAGCAAAAAAGAAATGCTCCACTACGAGGGCTGCTATTTATGTATCCGGAATAAAAAAAAGAAACAAACATATATCAATTAATATGGTTTTATTGCTTCTCAAAATATTCGCCGCTCAGATCTATACACTTTTGCATGCGTTGAAACCAATTTTCATAGCACTTTTTCCACTCAGACTGAGGTATCTCCAAAACGTGCATTTTGAACGCATCGACTGCCTCTTCGCGGCTCGAAAAACGTTGACCACGTAATTTTTTCTTCACATTTGGAAATAAATAAAAATCATTGGGTGCCAAATCAGGGCTGTACGGCGGATGACCTGTCAATTCGATCTTTTGAGCTTCTAAAAACTGAGTTGTGACGGCCGACCTGTGACAGCTAGCATTGTCGTGATGCAGAATGATTCTACGTTGTCGGTTAGTCTTTCTTATTTGTTCAAAGACTTCCGGCAAACAAATGGTCGTATACCACTCCGAATTAACAGTTTTACGATTCTCTAAAGGCACTGTAGCTACATGGCCATTTATACCAAAAAAACAAGCGACCATTTGCTTCAATGTGCTTTTTGCACGAATAACTTTTGTTGGGTTCGGCTCATCTTGGAACACCCACACCGTGGACTGCTGCTTAGTTTCGGGGTCGTAAGCGTAGATCCAAGATTCGTCACCTGTGTAGATATTATAAACAGCTTTTGACGCACCACGGTTGTATTTTTTTAACATTTCTTTGCACCAATCGACACGAGCCTGTTTTTGATCAATACTCAAGTTGTGCGGAATCCAACGGGAGCAAATTTTTTTTACAGCTAAATGTTCATGAAGTATCTTATGTATGCTCGTCATACTAATGCCCAGAGATGCCTCTATCTCACGATATGTAACATGACGATCTTGAGTTATTAGTTCCCGGACAGCATCGATGTTTTGAGGTACAACGACCGTTTTAGGGCGACCTTCTTTAATTTCATCAGTAAGCTTAGATCGTCCACGATTAAACTCGCTAAACCAGTGATACACAGTGGTCTTTGAGGGTGCTTCATCCCCAAAAGTCGAAGTAAGCTGATCGATGCACTGTTTTTGAGTTAGACCACGCCGAAAATCGTAAAAAATCATGGCACGAAAATGTTCACGAGTTAAATCCATGGTGGTGAAGACACGCAATTTTCAAAATGACGCTACGATGTGAAAACAATTGACAGTCACATAAAAATAAATGTATTCTAAAGCTAAAGAGTTCTATTTTTAAATGATGTAATTACTTTTTAAATTATTGTTCTGTAAGTGGCCAGTTCCGGATACATAAATAGCAGCCCTCGTACTTGTACTCGGATGTTGCTCTGAGTTTATCTTCTTCTTCTGTTCTTCACCTAAAAGTCTACTTTTAACAAATTCATACTTCAAATTATCAATTGTTTCTAGTGCCGTAATAATTCCTTCATATGTTTCAGGCATTGACATCAACATGTAATTAATTTTCTTCAGTAAGCTCATTATCATTTTCTTTAAGATCTAAAAATATAGTTTCCAAATGGTAAATTTGGTCCTTCAAAGATTCATGCTCTTTAAATTTGATTTCATTTAGTTGCCTTCTTAGGTAAATTTTGGATCGGACCCCTTTTATCTTAAATGAATTCTCTAGACTCGCATACATGTCCAAGGCTAAATCTTTTCTAACATATTCGAGGTGACTATCAGCGATTGCAGAAATTATAATAGATTGAGCCTTTGTCTCCTTCGTTTTTTCAGTTACGGCAAATTTTGGGTCTGATATGGCCTCAATTACATCCGCGGCTCTTAGGATGATTTTAAGTCGAAAAGACCAAAAATTAAAATCACGCCTTTCAAATTGACAAATGTTTTGCCTGTCACGCTCCTGTATTTTTCCAGAATTATTTTTATAGCAACCACACGATAGAACCACGCTCTGCTACCATTTGTTGGATAAGTAGTACAAACCCTCTTTAAATAATACCATAATTTTAACTTTATCTTCTTTATTACATTACTTCATTAGTAGAATTTTATGTTAAAATAACATAAAATTCTACATCTTCATAATATAAAGGAAAACTTTCTCTTCTTGTCATATTAACCTACCATCGACAGCTCTTTGACTGTCTGTCCCTCGACAAGATCTCTACTAAAAATAGGTCTTATAACAATTAAGAGCTTATGCATTGTTCTCAACATATAATATCGTAAACAGAGACGTGCGGTTAAGACAACGAATCGATTCCGACTGATGTTGCGAAAAATACATAGGACGATGATGTTTTTTTTTTATTAGGTACACAATAGAGGGTAAGTTTATGATTGCCACTTTTGTCTGCTTTTTTACCTAAATTACTCGTTAGTATCGTATAAATTACAAATGTACGCATGAAACTGTATTATCTGATTGATACATGAAGATTGTATTACCTGGCTATAGTCGATTCTGCGTCTGATTCAGCAAGCTGCGACACGCGCTTAGTCGGCTTTGCGATCCTGTTGGGGTAACTGAAAACAAAAACCAAAAATATATAGTATTGCTGTATTATTCATACATTTCGAGTGATCTACGAGTAAGTGCTATTAGGAAAAATACTAAAAAACTCTACACGCACTACAACTGACGAAGTCTATAGAACAAAGGCCACTGAAGTGTAAAAAATAAGAAAATAAAAACCTTTCAAAATAGTCGTCTTCCGACTCGAAGGCCTTTCTCAACGACCGCGCGTGCGACTTGCGGGCGGCGGTCTCGTCGTATTCGAAGTCATACCTAAAACAACAATCAATTAGTATAATATTATCATACAAATATTAATATGAAAACCTAGATACGTGTGCTTTTGCCTAAGAACACTGGGATGAAGTTGCAAAACAAAGTTTTGAATTGGGTACCAATAATTTTGAGTGGAACAGAAAATAATGAAATAATAAATTGAACAGGCAAACGTAGCATGGTTTGCCCTCCAGCCCGATGCACAGTGGTACCGCCGCCATACAAGGGCGGTCATAAATACCTTACTCTCTTAATTTGCATTTTTTTTGGGTAAATCAATAAAATAACGTTTAAGATTGTATACTAATGATGTATTTAATTGTTAGAAGTAAATAAAGAAGTAAAAGTATACCACCACCATGATTTTTATACAATTCAAAAAAATAAAATAAATAGGTATAAATATATTAATTTATTTCTAATGATAACTACGAAATATCTACTTTTTGGTATTAATAAAATTGTCAATTTACTATTTTTACCATAAAAAATACATTATAACTATTTCTATTTTAAACTTACAGCTAAGTATACATGCATCTCTTACTAAACTGAAAAAAAGTACTACTAATAAATTGGAATATAAATAAAACTTTTAATAGATGAAACACTTCTTTAGACATAACACTTTTCTTCTGACGGGGGAGTTTTCGAAGGCCAGTGATAAATGGATCCAAACTGAGAAAAAGTCTATTTAGCAAATCCGAATTACTAACTTCTCTTGACATCTTGCGCGTGTGATCTCGTCTGAAGGACTTATAGAATTTATTGTTTGATTCAGCTGCCTCTTCGGATAACTCCCCGAACGATACTAAAACGTGTTGCGCTTCCTGAGCCCCGTGAATGAGCACTTTGTGGACGGAAGCTGGAAGGTTCAACCACGGATATTCTTGAATCAAAAGACGCGCGGTTTCTAATTCATATTTCTCGAAAATTACTTAAAATATGTTCATGTTTCTGTGCAACTGTTCCGCCATGTTCCAATAGCCATACCTAAAATAAATGCATCCTTGTAAAGGTACATTTAATCGTATAACCTGGAAAGAAAAGTTAAAACTGTTGTATCGGGTTTTGAGAATTTGCTTATTTTGAGTCTACGCAGTAGTCTTTAAGAACTCGTAGAAGCTACATAGGCAGCTCTTGGCGGCTGAATGTTTTTGTATTCGAAAGAAGACACTTTAATCTTAATATTGTACTATGTGAGAACCATTGACGATATCTGACATACTCTTAAAACTTTAGGAAAAGTCAAAATAATGTTTATTTTTAAACAAAATATTGTTGTACATTAGAAGGGACAAACATGTTCTAATATGACAGATAACGGTTTAAAATGTACCTGAATTGTAATACATACCTTGTTCTTGGAAATCCATATCCCGGAAGTCACTCACAAACAATGCAATTCTGAGAATTCACTACCGCATAAACAATGTTCTAATGAGTCACTGATAACGGCGAGCATAAGGGAAGATGCTTTCACTTTGAGGGTCAAAAGCAAATTGTTCTCAAATGAAAAGGGTGACATATTTATACTTTTTGGATAGCTTGTTTATCGGTTTATCGGTAAAAACAATAAAATGAATAGTATTTGATAGTCGACTTTACCGATTAATGGCCTATGGCGGTACCACTGTGCGATGGACCGACGACCTTAGACAGGTAGCCGGTAGTAGCTGGATGAGGAAGGCGGAGGACGATATTTGAATGGGCTGGAGAAAACAAAGAAACATAATGAGTAAACTTACGAACATTATTTTAGTAGGTGTAACAAAGCAGCAGAACTTATCAGCAGGACAGCAGAGCTTCAGCACTTGTTTCACAAGTAGGTCGAACCATCCGGACGATCGTCAAAGCACGAAGAGAACTGATTATTTTTTTTAAATTTCCGGCTTTTTAATGGAAAATTATTGATGACAATGCACCGGGTGTGTCGGACGAGATTTTTGAGCGCATGTGTGTGTTGTGTGTGCATTAGTTTGTCGTTAGTAACTACAACTATAAAATGTTGTACAATTTGTCCGTTCATCTGTCATCGTCATCATCATCAGCCTCAGTCATCAGCCGTCCGTCTGTCACCAAGCTGTATCTCATGAACCGTAGTCTGTGATAAATGAATAAATATAGTCTACGGTTTGGACTAAAAGTAGTCTATGTACTCTTAGTTTCAATGTAGGTACCTACATATATTGCTTAAACTACGATGCAATTAAAAAAAAACATAGATAATTTTAAAAAATAAATAAAATCAAAACAATTATTGAAATTCGAATATTTTAATCGCTTGTTATCACATAGTTTTTTAAAGTCCGACGTTTCGAAAACTTTCAGTTATCATGGTCACGGGAAGACTGAGGTGTTATTTGTCATTATACAGTACTATAAAATTATTAATACTAACTACCTTCACAAAAGTTAAGTTACATTTGCGTTTATTATTTGCTAAGTACAAAAAAGCTAATGTTAGGTGGAGTCTTGCTAGTGTTCTTCCCTTGCTTGGTTGTGCTTATGATCGGGTTCCAAGCAGGTGGTAATTGCCAACCATCATCTCTATTGAAGTTTGGATGTTTTTATATTTCAATAAATTCGCGTATCATTCTAGGTATCAATCGATTCTCTTTTGCTAGAATTGTAGGTTTGGTCAAAACGCATGTGGTGGTTTGGCTTATCAAAGGTGTGTTCACACAAAGCAGATCTACCAGGACGCCTATTATTCATATGAGCAATATGTTCTTCTACGCGAGTAGCTACACTACGCTTTGTTTGACCGATGTATGAAAGACCACACTCACAGTCTAGTTTATAAACACCTGCATTTTGTTAAGGGATCTGACATTTGATAGGTCTTAAAAACTGACTTATCTTTTGGTGCGGCTTAAAGTAGGTCTTAATGCAAGCCAGCTGTAACATACTAATTTTGTCCGTTACACCCTTTACGAAAGGCAGAGTTTGCAGGGAGTCTTTCGACAGTAGGTGGCTTATCGGTGTATCGGATCGGTTTATGGTTAAATTGCATTCATAGCTGCTTTTTCATAAGGCTACTATTTAAATGGTCACCAAAAAAGCTTTAATACCCTAAAACTGAATTACAAGTAAAATTAATTACATCCATATAAAATTAACCTTATCCAAACAGAATTCCCCAAACTAAATAATTTTGTATTTAAAAATAAATATAGAAATAGATATACATCAGAATAATATTACATCAAGTCTATATATCTCTTTGCTTCCCAAAATTGATGTTTTGCTCACCAAATATTGTTTTCATAGAACGTCAACATTAATACCAAAATCTGCAGTCTAATTTGCTTAAATGTAATCAAACTATGTAACTTTTAATCAAACATATTATTATCAATCTAAAATTACAATCTCCTCCCTTTATTTCTTCACCCTGCACCCCGCCTCGACCCCGCCGCACAGCGACGTACAAATTAATCCTATAAGTATTTTTTGGTGCTTCAGAAATCAAAGTGTCATTGATTATTTTTAACTTTAAAGTATTATAATTTTTTACTACATAAGTATAAAAAAGATTAATTTAGCATAAGCATGCACATTGAAAAATTTAAAAACTTTGTTTTTGTTTTTACTGAATATAATAAATAATAAAATTATGTTTATTTTTATAAATACCTCACCTATTGTTTTGTATTGTCACGGGTTTTCATAGCAGCTCATCACGTACTGAAGTTGAAGTTTCATTTTGATAAAAAAAACGTTCCCTATTTATTGTTGGATCTAGCTGGCTAGTCATACACAACTCACATTCCCCGGTTTCAGCGTATCCTACGATTACTCAATCCTTGGTTAGTCATTATCCATTCCTTTAAGTAGAAGCTTTTATCGCTATATTCTATTTTACTGTCCCATCCTTTAAATAGTTCCTTTCCCACCCACTGATTGATTGATTACAAATCACTGCCGCCTGTGTTATTTGACGGAACATCAATCCCTTTTAGCCCTGTGGTAAGGAACTTAGGCATTATGATTGATAGCAATTTATTTTGGGTACCCCAATTAGAATTGGTAAGCCGAAGGATATTTGCGTCAGCGGGCTCCCTCAGGAGACTGCGTAATTTTCTACCGACTGCTACCAAAACTGCGTTAGCTCAATATCTACTCCTTCCAATTTTAGATAACGCTGATACCTGTTATCCTGATTTAATGGAAGAACAGCTTAATAAACTAGAGCGTCTCCAAAACTTATGCATCACATTTGTTTTTGGATTGCGTAAGTATGATCACGTGTCTGTTTATCGTACTAAACTTAAGTGGCTTCCTATTCGCCTCCGCCGCAATGTGCAAACTTTGTCCCTCTTTTACTCTATCTTGTTCAATCCTACCACCCCCTTCTATCTGAAAGAACGTTTTCAATTCCTCTCTTCTTCCCATAACCTTAATTTACGTTCAGACCATAATCTTCAATTATATATTCCCTGTCATACAACGAATTTCTATGGCTCTTCTTCTTCTGTACACGCTGTGCAATTGTGGAACGCACTTCCGGTGGAGGTGCGATTGGCTAAATCACAGAATGTGTTTGTGTTCAAAGATCTGGTGAAACAACACTATCTCACTGAAGCGCTGTAATACTGCTGCTTTTTAAACTATATATTTCTAAAACGTACATGTGTATTTTATTTAGGTATTTGTATTGCTTGTATATATTAAAGTATGTAGTTATTTATGTATGTGTTCATATTCGTTAAATATCTATATTATTTTGTATGATTAATATTTATATTGTTATTTAAATTAAATAAGTTGATTTTAAGTAAGCTTAATAGATTATTACGTTTTTTTTGGCCTTGTTTTGTGCATCTACCCAAATAATTAATTCATCGATCTCACCTTCCAAAGGTTGTCTGGAAGAGATCGCTTTTAGCGATAAGACCGCCAATTGTACTTCACTGTAAACTGTGTAATCATCAGTACCGTCTTTACCTTAAGGGCACACGGGGCCAGTGCCCAGGGCCCCCCATCTCAGGGGGGCCCCGGACAACCAACAATTTCTGTCACACATTTATTTTCAGAACATTTTTGTCGGGTACATTACATTGTTTTCACAAATCAGTAATCGATAACGAATCGAGCGCCTATTCTTACTGTACTAATTGTGAAAGCAGAAACATTTTTTAAACTTGTAGAAAAATTGTAAAATTTTTTCGGCTTCGACAAAACGAAGAAAAATTTTGACAGATCATTTATTTGCAAATAGCAAAATGGTAATTTAAATATTTCTGAAATATTCAATCAACCTGGGGAGCAATTCTCGCACAGTAGATACTATATCACTTTCGATATTTAACACTTTTGTGATATTTTGCGATCGATATTTGACTTGAGCTATTCTCACTTCATCCGATCGATATTTTTCTATTGAAAACCAGTCGATATGATGATATATATCAAAGGATGATATCGTGTGGTCACGATCAGACGATAATTATGATGATATTTGAAGATGTCGTGCGAACGGTAGCCATTTTGTTTTTAAATTTTGTTTTAATATAGATAGAAAATTAAAATGTAGGTAAATATATTAAATGGATCATAGATCAAATAGTCTTAGAAGTTGTAAATGATGTCTACTTGGATCAACGTTAATTATATTATTAAACTAGTGGATCGTCCCAGCTTCGCACGGGTAGCGTTGTTTTTTTAAATATCTGAGGTTTCTTTCTTCAGTCACTGCTCAAGCATTATGAAATTAAGCGCAATGTTTTCAATTTATTAAATTTATAGCACTCCCTAAACAGTGTAGTTTGGTGATTTAGAATGCGCTTTAATGAACGGTTCAGTATTTCCGTTTAATAGCAAATTTTGGAATAAAACGCTATGAAGTATTTATAACAATCTAAAAAATAAATCATTACGTGTTGTAGGATGCAACTACTGGCGCCATCTAGTATGTTATGAGTAAATTAGTAAAGATTTTGGTTTTGGTCACGGGCGCGATGGCTTATTTTATGTATAACACGGGTAGCGTTGTTTTTTAAATATCTGAGGTTTCTTTCTTTAGTCACTGCTCAAGCATTGTGAAATTCAGCGCAATGTTTTCAATTTATTAAATTTATAGCACTCCCTAAACAGTGTAGTTTGGTGATTTTTAATGCGCTTTAATGAACGGTTCAGTATTTCCGTTTAATAGCAAATTTTGGAATAAAACGCTATGAAGTATTTATAACAATCTAAAAAATAAATCATTACGTGTTGTAGGATGCAACTACTGGCGCCATCTAGTATGTTATATGTAAATTAGTAACGATTCGGTTTTGGTCACGGGCGCGATGGCTTATTTTATGTATAATTTCGGTGTTTCTCTACCGATTTCAATGATTCTTTTTTTATTGAATAGGTAATAATGTTACCTTTTTTAAATTAGGGTTGAGTGAGAGGTTTACAAACGTAAGAGTAAACAAATATAATCAGAATGTTCCGAACTGCTAAGCTATCAGGAATTACACGTGTTATTGTGAGTCAACCGTAAAAGATAGACATAAACTGTTGAGGATTTTTTTTTTAGATAATTTTATGAAGAATATTTCCGTCATACATAATTTCTATGTAAGTTTAACCATTAAGGCTGCACATGCGACGGAATCTTAAAAAATGTATTAACTTCTCCCGTTTTCCCAAAATTTCCCAAAATTCCCCTTTACTACTCTGCTGGAAAGTATACAAAAACCTGCGCAGGTGTATGAAGAATAATTGTACCAAGTTTCGTTAAAATCCGTCGAGTAGTTTTTGTTTCCATAAGGAACATACAAACCGACAGACAGACAGACAGACAAAAACTTTACTGATTGCATTTTGGGCATCAGTATCGATCCCTAATCACCACCTGATAGTTATTTTGAAAATATATTTCATGTACAGAATTGACCTCTCTACAGATTTATTATAAGTATAGATTATAAATAATATATTATTTTCGCATCATAAAAATTCAAAAACTAAATCCGGTTGCCGGATTGTCCAGTTGGGAATCCAGACTTTGCTAGTTACCGGCAAAGTGCCAGTTAAAGGAAAATTTAAACAAACCAAAACATATTGACAGATATGAAGACCTTTTCATAACTAAGATAACAGTTAAACTGACCTTTCATTCAATTCATTCGCTTGGATAATTTATTTCGGTCTTCATTCTTTAATGTTTAAGGAAAAATTACTGCCGTGCGCGAGAATACAGTTTCAATCTATGAATAGAAATATATTTCACTTTGTGATATTTTGCACACGACATTGAACACTTGATACATATGCTCACGGCTATAAATCCCTAGAAGGGGTAGCCAGAGCTAAGGAATTGGAAATTCTTCAGCCACGTTTGGAAATTTTAGTGGGGAAAAGATGGTAAAATTAAAGGTTTTCGGTGATAGGTCTCCAACCACATCGCCCAAAAAACCCTTAAAAGCTCCATATCCGTTAGTCGCCTCTTACGTACACCCACCGGAAGAAATGGGGTAGTGTTATTCTATGCCGACACTACACAGCAATGATCAATGAACACTTGATATAATTTCTATTATAGTAATGATATCGAACTTGCGAGAATTGCCCTCCAGGAGACACTAGAATGAAAGCCCAAAACCTTGCAAAAAAATGGGAGACTGCCTTTCCAACGGAAATATGGAATGATCTTTTGGGAGTTCTGAATAAAACAAGTCTAAGTTTACAGAATAAAACTATGACCATGGACGTTGTAACGAATCTCTAATCAGTTATGTCAATACCGCACGCAATAATTCTGATAAGTACGAAGAAACGAAACTTCTACTGATGAAAATCCATATGCTGACTACAAAGAAATTGAAGAACTACGAAACTCTAGTGGCGCAAGGCAGGGCGAATTGCAGACAGAACCGACTTTCGGCCGTTGTTACTCGAAGGTTCTGGGGTGGCGGCTACGTACCGGACGAAGCAGTGTGGGTAGGCCTCCCACATGGTGGTTGGATGAGGGCAGCGCAGGACCGGTCGTTGTGGAAATCTATAGGGGAGGCGTCTATTGGTTATATGATCATGATGACTACAAAGATACAATTGAATGAAAAAAACTATCATAACTTTTTTTGAAGGATCATCAGAGACTGCACAGTGGAGAGGCAAGGAAAACCTTCGTGTAGATACTTTCATTCCCATAATTGACACATTAAGCATGAAAGCATTAGAAAGAACCACCAAGCACCAAGAAATTAATATTCGATTTAGTTTTCTTTTTCAGTAAACAACAATCGAATCTGATAAGTTGACCAAAAAATGCAAAGAATTGCAATGTTTTCATTTAACCCAATATAAAAAAAAACATTGCAAAACATGAGTAATAATCCCCACATGAGGAATTCATGTCAAAAACATTAAATTATTGCAAAACAATCAGTGAATTTAAATATCTCAATCTTACATAACTAAATAAAATCAGATAAAATGGAGGTAACTTTTCCAAACGTAGAAATTGCTACAAGAATATTTCTTTGTCTAATGGTTAATGGTTACCAATTGTAGTGGAGAGCGGTTAGCTTAAGAGTATTAAAAATTATTTGCGAACAACAATGTTACAAGAACAACTGAGTAATTTGTCAATTATGTACATAGAAAGTGATATCCTTCAAAATTTTACTTTAAGGACAGAATAGAAGATATTTCACAACAGAAATCCCGAAAGAAAACGTTACAGTAATCGTCACCACAAAGCCCAGCAGCATTGCAATATCATTAATATCAATTACATAATAATAAAACATACTATATTTGATTACCTATAATAAATGTTCTTATTCATATTTATAAGTTAAAAAGTTTTAATTAATTCGCTTTTTTACTTTCCAAAAGGGCCCCAAATTCTAGTGTGCCCAAGGGCCCCAGCCTAGTATAAGACGGCCCTGGTAATCATACTATTATTTTTGTAAATTTGTGTTTGATGTGCAATAAAAAGTTATTCTATTCTATAATGGAGGTCAGTGGGTAAGTAATAATATAATAATTCGGTACCACAAAAAAAGTTGCGGTCAACAGTTAGTTTTTGCCCCATCAAAAATGACTAAAATAGAAGTAATAATATAAAATGTTGGTGACATCTAATTAACAACAATATAAATTATTTGACCTGATTTTATCTATAACGGTGTTCAGATATTTTAATAGCATGTAAGAAATATTTATATTGGCTTCATTTATACAATACGAGTAGTTTGTGATTTTGTGAGCATTCATCCGTTTTTTGCAAATATTAAGAATTTATTGCAAGTAATTTCTTAGCAATAAGAATGTATTTTATACGGTTTCCATTCTGGTATTTGAGAATGAATCAAATTAAACAAAATAATGTAACTCTGTTCTTTTCTGTTTGACATCAATACAAATTATAAGTGATAAGTGGCATGTGCATATGGATATTGTATAGCTGAGCAAATGGAGAAGGGCAGCTATAAAATGTACCATCCACAAAAAACTCTTTTGTATTTGGTATGATATCTCTGAATTTCGGAGAACAGAATACTAAGATTCGCGTCCCCTCCCCACCTTGTTCATTATATATAATAGTCAGCCAAAAGAAAATCTTTGAATTTTACCGGTACTTCAACCTCACCAACATTTTGATAAACTGTTATTGAAACGGCCGCCTCTCTGTTTCTGGCTTCATTTAAAAATTGTTTGACACTATTAAAACGTGGCAGACTACCGACTGCCAAGTTTAGCCCTTTGTCGTTGAACTCTTTTACTTTTTCATTGTATAATCTCTGAACTGGTTTGTCAGAAAATACAACAGTTGTCCGCAGCTCACATATTTGTCTCAATGTTCATTTTTAAAATCATCAACTTCACAGGTGTTGAAAGATCGTTTAGAAAAAAAAAGAAAATCTTTCTACAATCTGAATATATAATACAAATTATTGTCTATATTACACAAACAGCTATACACATATTTGCAGAAAATAATTTAACCATGAACTTAACCTAAATCAAAAATTAAAAAGATTACAAGTAACAAAACAAAATAAGACAAACAAACCACCCCAAGCCATATCCGGCCCAAAGGTTCCCATCACACTGGCAGCATTTCCACGCCGCACAGCGAGCGAGATCCTCTGGACCAGAAATGCCCCTGAGCGGTAGTCCAATCCCCGATCCGTCAAAAGACGACCAATTTCCCGGACAAAGTTCCTACCTACCCTGCGATCCCCACACCCCCATTGTCTCGACAGCTAGTGGTACAAACCATTAGCTCTCCATCAGCTGCGCATACTTAATTGATTTTTGCCGCGCTGCCATCTCCGGCTCCAGGAGTTTGTTATGCTGACGCTGACTGGGCCAGGGATCATTTGAATTGTTTAATAATGTTGTTATAAGGGATGTTGCACTTAGTACTACTGAAGTTAAATCATTTCCTTATGTGATAGTGTATATAGTAGAAGCTTGTTGGATTAATTTTGGGTTTGAATATTTTATGTGATAAAATGTTTGAGGCTGTGACTAGGTTGAGGATAAAAAGAGTACTATTCTCTCTGTTAAATGTTCAGAGTATATGCATATAAAATATAATTTTGTAAAGGAAAAGGTAGAAGGCTTCTTGTAGAAGTTAGGTATGTTAATACTAAGTTTCAATTAGCTGATTTTTAACAAAGCCTCTAAATGATGGTCATTTCTGTACAACTGTTAAAATAATGATATAGGGATGATATATTTGATGTAAGCTCATAGATAGAGGGAAAGTGTTGAGAATAATGCATAAGCTCTTATTTCTTATAAGACCTATTTTCAGTATAGATCTTGTCGATGGACAGACAGTGTTCGAGCTGTCGATGGTAGGTTAATATGACTCTTCTAAAGATCTAGTTTTTTTTTGTTTTATGAAATGTAGAATTTGAAGTTAAAATGGAAGTAATATAATAAAGAAGGCAAAGTTATAATGGTAGTGTAATTTAAAGAGGGTTGGTACTATTTATTCAACACATTAAATATAACGGAGCAAAGTCTTTTGTGGCCCTCCCAATCTTGAACCTTTAATAAAATACATATACTCACGGATATAAATCCCTAGAAGGGGTAGCCAGAGCTTCAGAATAAGAAATTCCTCATCCACTTTTGGAAGTTGAGGGGGGAAAACATACTAAAATAAGATTATTTGTGAAGGGTCTTCAACCGCATCGGCCGAAAATCCCTTAAGAAGCTCAAATACCCTTAGTTGCCTCTTATGATCACCCAAGGGAAAAAATGGGGTAGCCGACACTACACAGCATTTATTTTACTTTATAATTAAAAGTAATAGATAGCTACTTAACCAAGTAAGAATAAAATGTTGTCATACCTCTTTCTTTGTAATATTAATATACTCTTGATTGATACCAGTATCCATCTCAATTGTTGATATTAATTTATTAAGTATTTCATCCAATATAAATATATTACTTAAATACCGGTAGCACTTCGATCCTTGCTTCATTATTGACAATGCTTTAAATTTTTATCAAGTGAATATTTTCGGCCATGTTGTTTTTAGTAAAAAGCCTGAGTTGCATTTGAATGCGTTTTTATGCATATGGATTCGAATTTAAGAAAATCTTATTCAAGTGTTGCTCCTTAGAAAATTTAGAAGCTTAATAGCGCGGGTGAAAAAGTTTATTTGGCGTGTAGCTTTTCTGTATTCCTGAGGTTTTTTTGCTGTGGGTGTCAAGTTGTTTATTTTATTTATTAATATTTTCTCGATACCACTTTGAGACCAGTTTCCCAACCTGTCAAAAACTATGATACGCAACTGTATTTAAAAAAAATAGAAATCTTCTTATTTTGAAAAAAAGAAAAGTAGCTATAATAAATCAGCTAAGAATAAAATATTTGATATGAGAATACTATGTGTGTAAAAATATATAATGGAAGAAGTTTAACGATATACCTTTCAACGATATCGGCTATTTCCTTTCTTGATTTAAAGTGGTGTGATCATAATGCCGTTTCCCGTTGGTTTATATAACAGAGTGGTCAACCTGGGAAGTATTAGGAACTTGACCTTCTATAACATAAGAAACCAAAGAAGTTAACAAAATATCATAATGACTTTTTAAGAAAAACTAGTCTAGTAAATACTTTCATTCTGAAGCGGAATTTGTGGGACTCCTGAAAATATTTCATTCGTAGAAAACAAAGTTGGATAGGCGGCTATAAGCAGGCGGAGAATTTCAATAGTTCTTGAATAGAAACGTCCTTCATTTTGGTCCGTCATCAAAATGGTTTTTACAGATACTCATCTTGGAAAATTGTCCGTAGTAAAACTTCTGCGATTAGAATTAGTCACATTCAATCGACTTAATTTCTTCCTCGCGGGTAATAGAAAATTGTCGCAAAATGTAATAGTCTACACTGTCTAGTGTGTCTGTCTGTCTAGTGTCCCACTGGACTATCATGTCGAGCGACATGATAGTCCAGTGGGTAGAACACCCGCCCGAAAAACAGAAGGGCGTGAGTTCCAATCCTGGGACGGGCCTACACCAATTTGTCTTTTCTAAAGTCATATGTGTGGTTAATTTATCATGGTTGCTAACGGTGAGGGAAAACATCGTGAGGAAACCCACATGGCTGAGTTGTACTTAGTCATGTGACAGTGTATTCGTACAAAACGGCGATAGGCCTGCCCCCTATCACGTGAGTACACTGTCTAAGCAAAACGTGGGTACCTTCTCTGGAAACTAGATGGCGCTTGCCATGTGAGTTCAGGAGTATTGGTACCTATGCCAACCCCTTCGGGGATAAAACGGCGTGAACGTTTATATGTTTATGTTATGTAATAGTCGGTTTGTTTTTGATACATCGCTATAAATTCAATAGAATTTTTGGCATTGTAACAGATAAGATTTTTTTTTTTAAATAGGAAAATGTTGGTTATAATGCTTATTGTGTACCTATTAAATAAATTTGAGCGCTGAATCCGAAAGAAGCCTATTTTTTCTGTAAATTTATGAAAGCGGAAAGTGTCTTCTCTGTCATTAATAATGAAGTCTCGAATCATACCATCAACACTAGCTCATGTATAAACTTTGAAACCCCCTTGGTTGGTTTGTCTTTCATGCATTGTTTCCTTTTTCCAGCTTTTCCACTCTTGTAGGGAATCATCATTTCATCCATTTTGTAGCGATTGTCGTTATCTTGCTGTAATCAATTTTTTCGCAGCTTCTCAACTAAAGGCCTGACTTTATAGTAGCGATCACCATCATTCATTAAATTATCTACAAAATGAAGATTTGGTCGAATCTGTTCGTATCTTTTTAGGAACATCGTATCAGCTCGGCTGTGTTAAACTAAAAACAAGTATGTCGTTTTCGGCAAATTTTACAGGAGAGCGAAAAAACATTTTATTTCTTTAAATTTAAATATTTCCTAAAGTGATTGTCGGATCTTGATGATTTTTGGATATGTCCGACGTGATGTAGTTTCCTAATGAAATTAATATTTTTTTTAACTTGACCTTTACAGTAACGCCAATGCAGAATGAAAATGCTTTTAGCATAATCTTACCCTATTATTTTTATCAATAGCGCCTTAAATAAGAAGATATTTTGAATTTTAATAATGTAGAAATAAGGGTCTTTCTATGACGAATCCAACGGTGTAAAAAAAAGCAAACGCTCAAAAATCGACATACTTGTTTTTAGCTTAGAGCAGCCGAGCTACATTGTTATACCTGAATTTTGATGACCAGTAAGCTTCATAAAAAGACATGTATACGATTCCCACCATAACAGAATAGAATAGAAAACTCTTTATTGCACATAAAAAAGAGAAACATTATGAAATGAACAGATTTAAATAACAAAAGTACAATTGGCGGTCTTATCAATAAAAGCAATCTCTTCTAGACAACCTTTGAATGGTGAGGTCAATAAATTATAGTCATGCGAGATAGATGTCCAACAACATGGTGTAATAGATAACTATGCGTTAATCTACATAATGTATACAATACATTATTAAATTCATAAATAAGAAACTATTGACAATGACAATGCATATGATCCAATTAATTATTTTTATTATTCATATCAATCATCATATATATAAATATTAGGGTGTTTCATTTTGACAAAGTTTTCATATTCACAAATTTTCGCTCGCTTACATTCACATTATTATTTCTTGTTTCTTTGTTTTAGGTCGATTTTCGCTATATAACATTCGCTTTTTGCTTGTTGACAGCTTAAAACACAATCAAGGACTGCTAAAATTTTTGCACCAATACTGAATGAGCATGCACAGACGTGTGTTGAGGATAAAACTGATTTAGATATGTAATACCAAATTAACATTCCTCTAATACTCCTTGCACGAATACGAAACGTCTTCCGCTCCCTTTATTGATTTATCACTTATAGTATAAGATTCCGCTGCAAAATCTCTACGTTCATTACGTATTGAGTCAAACACACATATACACTGACAACACGCAACCAGTCAAAAGTGGCCGCAAGTAATTTTAATTTAATTAATGTTAATTATTATTCGAAGAAAATTTTAGTTTATTTGTTTTTGAAATATAATATCATTCTCATCATAACAATGTATCTAAAGAATTTAAAAATCCATAGAAGCCGTTGCACATTCGGCCCCAACTACCTCGCAGCCAGGTGAAAGCAGGTTAAATTTTGGTGTGTTTTATACGCTTATGAGATACACGCACCGTTCTTAAATGAAATTGAAGCTATTTTTTTCCTTATACGATGCACCTTTAATGCATTATCTGTATTTTAAATCTGTGTTGAAATTGCTTCTCAAAGTCACTGTTAACCGACATATTTATAACGCTTTCATAGTTTGATTCACTCAAAACTTCACAATTTAACAACCCACTCGCCATTGTTATTGTTATGTTAGGTAGCGCTACGAGTGTTAAGAATCGGAACTAAAAACTTTCAAAGTGGCGGCTAATCTCTCGCTTTTAAACATTATGGCTAGCCGTGGTGAATGACATATGGCGCCGAATGTAAACCGGCGGTTTTATATCTAGCCGCAATCAATCCAGCTAATGCTTGAACCGCCGCATTACAAAACGGTGCTGTTTTAGATAACGGCTAGCCGTTATGTAAAACGGCGGCATATACAATCCGACTGCGACATATATATTGATTTCATATGATGCAATCCCTTCTTTTGATCGCTTAGTGACTACTTTTCGATGATGCTCCACTATTCTCAACAAGTATTGAATATGAGTGAGATTGTTTTCCGTTGTACAAATTCCCTCGCAATCCTGGTACATGCTCTTTGAATTAGTACTGTATTCCATGCAGTGGCATCAAAAGACACCTCAATGATTTTGTGACGTATTCCATATCAATGCACTTCCCGAATGACTACTACAGCCACCTGCTCACCGGTACCTTTTAGAGCAACAGGCACACTGAGCAAATTTTCAAAATCTTTGCCTGTTACTAGAACCCGTACTCTATCTTCCAAAGTTTTAACACTCCCTTGGGCAACCAAAGGCAATAGTTTGCTATCACAGTGCAATCCTAAATGAAATGCGTTTTCAAAAAGTAATTTTTCTATTTTCTTTGCTAATTTACTCCTATTCATCGTCCGAGCCCGATTTATTATATATTTAGTAGATGGAGAAACAGATATTTGAGAGATATCGCGACCGAGGCTCTTTGCAGTAGCTATGAACGAAGTAATCGCTTGTCGAATAGAGAGGTCTTTTTGATCCCAAGTAGAAGTAAGTGTCTGATCGACAGGTTTTATTTTAGTTCTTCTACGTCATCATTTTGACGCAGAATGAAAAAAATAGTTTTCTCCATCAATTAATACTGATGATGCAGATGAGTCTTCAAATGTAATCATTTTACTTGTTGTAGTTATATCTTTGAATTTTGGTTCTCTTATAACTAAAATTTGTTATCTTTTGTACTTTTTATTTTCAATTTTGAGAAAAAAGAAAAAAACTCTGTCCTTTTCAATCACTGATGAACTCATTCGATCTTCTTATAAAACTTTAAAAACTCCTTATCTTATGGCAGATATTTAGGGCAGAAACTGCGTTAAGTCGGGTCAGATTACGCTGGCCGCTTCATGGCTGATTAGGCACTGACCAATGTAAATTTGGCCTATATAAATTATTAGTGTAAAAGAGATTTATGGTGAGTAAAAGTTATTAGAACACTATTTGATTTAAAATTAATCTCATACCTAATAAGAACGCTTCTTCTCCTTGATTGTTGAGTTGTGCCAAATAACTACTCAAGGGATGACTTTGCCACACACTAGCATCATATGCCCCTGGCGAGCTGGGATCGACACATAATATATTTAAATCCGAGTTACAGATCTTAAAAAAATAAACAGTATTTCAGTAGTTCAGACAACTAACTGAATGTTGAGACTCCAATCTATTTAATTACTCACAATCATCACATTAAGAGAGTGCTATCCCTTTCGGTTAAAAAACCTTTCTTCATGGTCAATTGGCCTTATAATTGCCACATGCGTGCCATCGATGCAACCAACAACGCCAGGTATATTAAATTTTCTGTAAAATCTTAATATAACCAAATAATATTATAACATGCACATTAATTTTGATAGATTTCATTTAATGTATTAATACCTTGATTTAATTTGGTTACGCTCAGTGCGCTGCAATGGCCACTTAACATTTTTTTTAAAAACCGATGGATGATTTAATGCCTCTGTCACTTACATATAACAAATAAAAATATGTCCTGCTATCAGATAGTTACATTAAAGGGTATATATTTATATATATTTTTTTAATGGATTGACATAGTCAAATTTTATTAAAATCATAGTCGTATCACATTGCTCCTCCATATTTATCGTGTCGATAATACGAAGTTCTCAACCCTCGCTTAGGAGTGTTTATTAAATATTTTATAATGGTTTTACAGAGGGCTGTGACGCATTATGGAACGCACTCTGACCAACCAATGTTTGGTATGATCCAGTCGCAAAAAACGAAAGTGCTATCAAAATCTTAAAGAGAAAATTTTATTATTCTAAGTATCAAAATATTTTAGTATACCAATCACATGATGGTGTTTAAATTTAAAAGCTTACTTGCATATAAAAAATTATACTCTCAATGGATATAAGCCAGAGCTATTGTAAGATACTGTATGGAAAAAATATACCTTCATTACTCCGGCGATTCCTCTCTGCTCCGAAGGTAACAACGGTCATATTAAATGCACTAAAATCGTAATGTTTTCTTTTGTAAGCCTAAATTGTTTTACAAAATCTTGTTCCAGCATGTCCTCAAGTGGGTTCAGCCATTTTTGCAACACCGAAATTGCAATAACGCCTGCGTTCGGCTAAGTGCGTTTGATACGCTAGCAGGTCGAGGTATCGGGGACGAGATCGAACGGCTCTAAGCATTTTATATAATTAATTTAGTTCAATTTAAATCGGAATTAATAAACCAGCTTTATGAGTCTATCAAATACAACGAATGTTGATGAGAAGTTTTTTAATGTCAATTGTCAACAAAATCTTTATTCAAATATTTATTTTAGTAATGTTATTTCCGTCAAAATTCATTATGCTATTAAACTTATTCGACATTGAGTAAAATTAAGTGATTACATTATGTATTGAATATTACAGGTATAAAATAAACCTGTTCTGTTAAATACTTCGATGTAGCCTCACATATTGAGGGGAGCGGATGGACCGAATATTGCATCCTCCTTTAAGTTTTTCTTTTCCTGGGGGAAATATAGGTACCGGTTCAAAATGACATTTGTGGGTTGCTCTTTTTGACATTCTACAGATAAGTTGTATATGTAGAGGAAGATGTAGGTCCCATACCTATTACCTATTGAGCGATACCTAGCAGATATAGATAGGTACCTCATTACCAAGTTCTTTTGATTTTTATTTCTGTTAAAAACAAATTGAACACGTTAGACGTTAGCAAAAAGAAATATTTAAATCAGCACCTATAACACAAAACCTGATAGGCAACTAAAGTTTGAAAAATTAAAGAACATGTACAAAAAAGATTAAATATAAAAAAATAAAATAAAATTCTTTATTCATAACCCACAGCAATACATTAAAACATCAAATACATATTAAAATAGGCTAGGTAGCAAGCAACAAGTACAATTTTTGTATTGATATTTTCAATATTAGGCACATATAGGAAAATAGGTTAACTAATCTTACTTCAAGAGAATATAGACCCCTGACCTCAAAACTATTATTAATGAAAAATTGAAGCCAGTGATTCCACGGTGGTGCATGTATGATCAGTATACAATTATCCATGATCAGTTAATATACAATTATGACAAATTTTTGAAAATAAGGTGGGCATAATTTAGATTATCTTTTTTTTTTTTTTTTTTTGTGTGAGATGTATGTATGAGGTGTGTTATTGTGTGGTGGAGTGTATGTAGGTGTGTGTGTGTGTGTAGATTATTGTTTGATGTTTTTCGGAACAATGTTAAAATATCTAGGCTAGTATGTTTTCGGTTTCTAAGTATGACAGCTTTAAAAGATGAGAGTAGGTTATTTTCTTAACTTCGAAGCTAGGCAAGGTGTATATGGCGGCAACTTTATTTATTTTATTATATATTTTACTAGAGAGTACTTCAAACTGCTGCGCAGCAAAAGTTGTTCTATGTCTAACAACAGGTGCTACGTTAATAAAGGAACAGGAGCGGCGTGCAGCGAATGAGTTATCGAGTGGCAGCTGAGCATGTTTGCGGAGAATACAACGAAGGATGAATATTTGACGTACAGTCAGAACTTGACAGTCAGAATACAGCTGCATTGTCGGGTATCGGAGAGGCTTAAAGATCATTACTTTAAGAATGGCTCTTTGAGCTCTTTCAAGTTTGAGCATTGCCGTTTTCCCAGCTCCCCCCCAAATTGGGACGCAATAGGCCAGCACCGACTGACAAAGAGCCAAATATACCATTTTTATTGTGTCAAAATCTGCTATATATCGTAAGTTTCTAAAAACAAATATCAATTTCCGTGTACGCGATATAAGAGCTGTAATGTGAGAATGCCATTAAAGATTTGAATCAATGTGAACTCCTAGATATTTAACGGAAGAAGAGAATTTAATAGAGGGACAGTTACAGGTTGATGCTATTTGATTTTTACATGTGTGGGCTCTAATTTTATAATCTTCCCATGACGGGGCGGTTGCTAAGGTTATGGAAATTGGGATGACTATGGTTTTATCAATATTGAGTGTTAGCAGGTTAGTTGCGAGCCAACTATTTACCATAGCCAGTGCAGCTTCAGCCTTATCTCTAGCTTCTTCCCAGTCGCCATGAACCAGAAGGGCAGTATCATCGGCATAAACAACAATACTACAGTTTGGAATGCAGAGCTTACAAAGTTCATTTATATATATCTGAAACAGTATAGGCCCAAGAATACTGCCCTGGGGGACACCGTACTCAATACCCTTCAGATCGCTAACGTAAGAACCAATTTTTAGACATTGTTGGCGGTCTTGGAGATAATTTCGGAAAATATTTAGTGCGTTCCCACGAACTCCATATCTTTCAAGTTTTCCTAGCAGAATCGGAATTGACACTGTGTCGAAGGCCTTGGAGAGATCTAGGAAGATGCCATAGCAATTATGTTTCTTGTCTAATTTAGAAACGATAAATTCTGTAAGACTTGCCACAGCATCCTCGGTTGAAATACCTTTTCTGAAGCCAAATTGATTTTTAGCAATAATATCGTATTTTTCTAAAAAATTTTCTCCAAGACCTTCGACATAACAGGTAACACAGAAATAGGTCTGTAGTTGGATACTTCACCTCTATCCCCTTTCTTAAATATTGGGTGAACTAGAGCTACTTTTAGGGCTTTTGGGAAAATACCCGATCTAATACACAAATTACAGATGTGTGTTATAGGAGGAACAAGGACATCTTTAGAGGCTTTAATTATAGAGGGAGAGATTTTATCCCATCCTGGAGCACAATCAGAGCGTAGTCCCATAATTATTTGTTCAACATTTCTAACATCTGTTTCTAGAATAGCAAGTGAGTTTACTTGGTTGTCAATAGTGGTCACACTGTTTACAGATGGAGGGACAACTTTCGCTGCCAAATTTCTACCTACGTTAGCATAATAATTATTAACATCATCTATAGCCACCTTTGGATTTTCTTTAGCCTTTAATAAGGTAATTGGGGGAATGATTGTTCCGTTAATATCAGTAGCTTCTTTAATTATTTCCCATGTAGTTTTAAGATTTTTAGCATTATCAAGTTTACTTTTAAAATATTCACGTTTTGTTTTCCGTAGTAGATAATTGAGATAGTTACGATATCTTTTATATGTTTTATTGAGAATTTCATTGTCTGGATTTTTACGAACTTTTTTGTGGAGGTTGTCCCTGTTTCGTATACATCTTAATATGCCGGGTGAAATCCAGGGTTTTAATATGACTTTTTTACGGGGTATCTTAATCTTAGTAGTATGAGCTTCTATTGTATATGAAATCATGGAGATAAGTTCATCAGTAGCTTTATCGGCATCGTTGCTATTTATGATATGCGAGTAATCAAGGTTGTCTAGTACCTCTTTAATAGCCACATGATCAACTTTGAATTTAATTCTATCTGTTTGATATGAGGCACTTGTTAGTTTATTTTTAGCAATACATAACATGGTGGGTAAATGATCTGTTATAGGAGATTCTATCACAAAAGCTTGAAGGTCAGTGTTTGAGATAGTTTTAGTTTTAATCATTATATGGTCTAAGCAGTTTTCTTCTCTTGTAGGGAAAAGATGAGCCGGGAGAAAACCAAGAGATGCCATGCTAGTTAGGTACTCATCAGAAAGTGGGTGGTCGTTGTTTTCTTTAATGTCCACATTAATATCCCCTAAAAGAGCAGTAGTTTTAAAGGCAGCTAGAGTTTGTACTATGGCATGAAGACTATTTAGGAAATTATCTATGTTTTTATAAGATGGAGAGCGGTAGATTGTTATCAGAGCTAAATCTTTTCCCAGTGTCATAACAAGACAGTTACCATCAAACAGTGATGGTTCGTGTACTTCAACCTCAATACAGGTTTTCGAACAGATAACTACTCCGTCATTTTGTAATAGGTTATTGTTGGTATTAAAAGAGTTGAAACCGTCTATATGTGGAATATTTCGTTCATTCTTAAGCCAGCACTCGGTAAAAATAAGGATGTCAATATCAGTTTGGAGGAGAGGTAGACTTGCTATGCACTGATCCAAATTTTTGTTTAAACTTCTAATATTAACATGATAAACTTTTAACAATTGCACTTGATTTCCTAGAATCTCTATAAGATTTTCAGGGGGACATTTATATGATTTAGAAACTTTAAATGAATCAATTTCATTTGATATTAGATTGAAATCAAACATCGAGAGAGATTAAACTCAAATATGTTATTCGAATATGGGGAGACATATAGTAAATTTTTCGTAACTCTCATTCGATTTCGTACGTAATCCTTAGAGTTGGATTTTGATTTGAATATTTTACAAGTAATATATTTTATATGTAAGTATTGTATAGAGTGGGTGTAGTGTGTGTGCATGAGTAAACAATAACATAAGATTATATAAAATAGCAAAAACAATTGGCTAGATTTTATTTGAAATTTAACTAAAGGTAATAGAAAATACTTAAAGAAAATTACTAGTCATTTTTTATCCTTTTGTTATGTTATTGATGAATGTGGATGAAGCCAGAGACAGAGGCCAGGATCGGAACCAAATGGCGATCATTAAACAGTTAAATTATTGATGATATATGATATTGATAAGATGTTTAAGAGATCTTTCATGTTCAGTTTCTATGTTTTTTTTATTCCTGAATAAGTCTTTTTTAGTTCGCGTCATACTTGCTTATAAAAAGTCTTGTTTATAAGATAAGATTTTACTTTTTTCAGTATGATCAAATTAAAGTAGTAACTTTTCTTACAAACAAAATATTCTTGAAAACTCATTACGCAAAATCTTGGCCAAACACAAACTTGCTTTAAAAATAAGAAAATATATATTTTAACTGTCATAAATTTGACATGAAACCGTCAAAATTCTATCACATGTCACTAAACGTCACAATGCAAACTTAATTGATTTTTTTTATTGGTATTCACAATCTTTTTAAGATTTAGCTTAGGTGTATGTCCCTGGTATGGTGATCCAAATTTGACGTTTTAGACTAGTTACTAGCTCATTCGGTCAGTGAGTTGAATGATTTAAAATCTAGTATTGCCATTCTTATGCTACTATTGATATTACAAATACCTGCCACTTTATTTAATTCTACCGTATTCTCTGAATCCAAAATTGTTCCTAATTTTGTAACTAATTATTAATTATTTCTATAAAATTTTATTGAAAATGAATAAAACTAGGTTTTAAATGTTTGACATTTTTTATTTATTTGAATAGGCTGTTTGTAAGTATATCCAAAGCTAAAAAATAATTAAAAACTGCCGTTTGCTACTATTACGCCTGGCACTTTTTGCAATTTGACATGAATTCCTTTAAACAGAATAGGAAACCGTCTTATCCATACTCCAAAAGCTCTTTCTATGACATTTCTTGTCTTTGCATTCTATCTGAAAAGGTAGACAAGTGGCCTTCCGAATTTGTAAAAATTTCGGAGGTAGGGAACGCAAACACTACTTTAAAGTATAAAATAAACAAAGGATAGAAGAATTTCGCGCTGGCAGCCATTGACACGGTAGCTCAATTGACAGAGCGACGCGACGGGGGCGTATACCCGAAGTCGCGGGTTCGATTCCCGCCTGTGTCAAATTTTTCGTTCCTTTATTTATTCTTTAATTATTAGTACTAATCCCCACATGAGGTTTTCATGACCAAAAACATTCAAATTATGTGATAGTTAGGCGTTCTCAACATTTGCATTCTATCTGAAGAGGTAGACAAGTGGCCTTCCGAATTTGTAAAAAAATCGGAGGTAGGGAACGCAAACACTACTTAAAAGTATAAAAGAAACAAAGGTTAGAAGAATTTCGCGCTTGCAGCCATTGACACGGTAGCTCAACTGGCAGAGCGACGACGGGGGTGTATACCCGAGGTCGTGGGTTCGATTCCCGCCTGTGTCGAAATTTTTCCTTCCTTTATTTATTCTTTAATTATTAGTAATAATCCCCACATAAGGTTTTCATGACCAAAAACATTCAAATTACGCAAATTGTCTGGTTTAATTTTGACTTTTCTTAAATCGAGATTTAACACTAATTCGACGTAGTGCAAGACAAAAACTGAGGTTTAACGTTAAACGGAGTTTAGTTATTACTAATTCGAGATTTAAGCTGCATCGCCAAGGGTCCCTCAATGATAATATTGTATGGTTATTGAATGTGGCTCACTATTGATATTTTGTTTACCAATCTGTTGCATCGCATAGGTTTGATAAATATCTCTTCATGTATGTATTCCCATTGAGAAATAGCGATTTGCACATCGTTGTCCAGTTCTTGATAAGCTATAATGTTATCTTTGCACCGTGCACATTTCCGTATCAAACCATTTTCGCCGTATTTGGTAGAACAAATTTGCTCTAAAACTGCGTCTATATTTGACTATTCAATTATTCTTCCCTCAGAGAAGCTTGGTCCATCAATTTAAAATTTAAGTGTTTTACACACAAACAGAGTATCTCTATGTTGTACCTGAGGTTTAACAATCGGAATTGGCAAAACAGACTATAGGACACTTCTTTAATTTTAGCTATAAATATCTGATGAAGTTTTTATAACGCTTAAGCAAGTGTTTTTTTTATCTTTTTCTTTATGACTTGTAACTGTTTCTCTTTTGCTAGAACAAATACGGCTATATTAGTCTTCTTTTAAAAACTTTGTAATTTTATTTGAATTTATTTCAAGTCTCTTTCCATGTGGTAAGTCAAAAATACTTCCCTGATTGTTAAAACGTTCTCGTTTTTCGGGAATTATACTAATCTCAGATATAGCATTGTATTTTTTAAAAATTTTGCTTGTTACTGCTTGAGTAAAAACATTCTTCTCTCTTCAGTTTTCATTTTTAAAAGTTTTCTTTAAATTATTTTTCCATGACCTCTGCATATATTAATTTCTTCTTTATTTCTTGAGGTTAACCTTTTTTTAGTAAATTGCTGACTTCTTTACTTAGAGTTTCTTTTCCTCCTATATTTCTTTTTTTTTAAAGCTTTTCGTAGTGGTCTTAGTTGTAATTTAAGAATAGTTATTATCTTTTTGTCTCATTTCTTTGTTTTTAAGTCTACGAATTCATCTGGCACTTATACGATTAAGTATTGCACTTATGTCATTATTTTTTATAGTGGTAGTAATTGGTCTTGCCTCTCGTATAGTTATTGGGTTTTGTATTGAGAAGTTTCTTGAAGTAGATTATTTGTTCTATAATGTCAGGGTTTCTCAAACTTTTGGCACCACGTACCCCTGTTAAAATTTCCAGGTGACAGCGTACCCCTAACTAATTAATTTTTCCCCCCGCCCCCCCACCAAAGAAAATAATAAAATTGACTATTGAAGAAAATAAGGTTTTTATTTTAAATAAAAGGTAACAAACATAGTGCCAAAAGAAATGTCTTTTTAATATTAATGTGATGGATGTGGATGCTTGTTTCTTGTTGCAAAAGAATTCAATTTTGGGTGTACGTTTGGTCAAATTTAACCTCAGTTCTGACTCGGCATCAAGTCGATTTCTGTACTCAGTTTTTATCATGACCATGTGTTAAAATCCACTCTCACATAAGTATGTTGTAGCAAAGGGTAAAAGAAAATTCACCGCTTTGCGTGAGAGTTCGGAATAATCTGCCTGTCTAGCTGCCCAAAAATCTATCAAAGACATCGTTTTGAAATCAGCTTGAAGAGTTTCATCCGCGAACATTTCTAATAATGACTCCTGTTGCTTGATAGACAAACTAGATATTATGCTCTCGTTCGTGACCGCAAACGGGTTACGAATCCAGCCATATTGAGCATGATCAATATCCTGAAAATACCTTTTCAGTTCTTCGGAGAGCTGAGAAAGATGCAGAACAATTTCAGCCTTCATTTCGGAATTCACGGATAAGGCGTTCGTCGTGATAAATTCATGCAAAAGAGGAAAACATCCAAAGATATTTGATCTCAAGCAGGTTTTCCAAAATTCTTTTTTTTTATAAATGCGTTTTTGTCGTGCACAGTGAATACACTGCACGTGGATCCTTGCATAGAAGCATTCGTTTCATTGAGACAAGAAAAAATGTCAGCTAAATAAGTTACTCTTTTAAGCCATGTTCCATCTTCAAATCGGAATTTAAGGTTGAAGTCACTGTCTTTTAAAAATATATAGATTTCGTGACAAAGTTTAACAAACCGAGCTAATATCCTGCCTTTTGACAACCAGCGAACTTCACAGTGTAACAGCAGTGAAACATGTTCTCTACCCATGTTTCGGCATAATAATGCGAAAAGCAAAGCAACGCACAATGCACACTTTTAACTTCAAAAGCGAGATTTTTAATCCTGGATATTAGTCCAGATATCCTTCCTGTCATGGCCTTTGCACCGTCAGTGGATATGCCGAAGCACTTTGTCCAATCAATGCCATGTTTTGCAATATAATCATTAATAGTGTTAAAAATATCTTCTCCTTTCGTAGTAGACTCCAAGGTCTTACAAAATAAAAAATCTTCTTCACATTTACACATATCTAATAAACCCAAGTAAATTCGGTAATCCACTAATATCTGTTGATTCATCAACTTGAATCGCGTAATAATTATTTTGTAATCTTTGCGTCAGTTGATGTTCAACATCGTATGCCATTTCATGAATGCGGCGTGCAACTGTATCATTTGAAAGTGGTATTTTATCCAACAATTTCGAAAACTTATTTACTTATACAATTTTGCGCACAACCTTTGATAACAAGCCTTGCCTTGTATTTTACTATCTGTCCATTTTCATTCCTTTTCCTTTTAAAAACCCATTTACAAGATATTGCTTTCTTATTTGGTGGCTAATCACATAAAATCCAAGTATTGTTCTTCATTAAAGATAAAAATTCTTCTTGCATAGCCTTTTGCCATTTCTGAGATTCTTCACCAGTAGTGCCTCTTCAAGGGTCAGTGGATCATCAATTATTGCCATACATGCATTCTCAGTCCCATTGGTATCATCTTCGATATGACCTGATTGGTTACCACGTGGTCTCAGGTTGACATGACATGGGGAATCGGTGAGTGTACAGTCAGTGCTCGGTATATAGGTGGTATCATGATCTTCGATGGTGTCCCTTGTAGAATCAAAGTTATCATCTGTGGTGACAGTTGAATCATGACAATCATCAACAGCAGGGCTGGAAGGTTCCGGCTGGATTTGTAGGGTCCTCTAATGGCACCTTTAGTATATTAGTGCTAGTCTGTATATTGGGTAATAATATATTTTGATTATCTTGAGAGTCTTCTATAAATGTGACATTCCAACTCTTTGTTATTTTCTTTGTTTGTGGGTCCATCAGTCTATATCCTTTGGTTTTCTCACAATAATCCAGAAAGATCATTTCGGTTGATTTTGGATCCCACTTCAGCCTCTTCTCTTTGGGTACATGCACCATTGCTTTACAGCCAAAAATTCGTAAATGATAAAGGTTTGGTTTGGTACCTGTCAGTTTCTCCAGTGGTGTTATGTAGTTGAGAACTCGAGAGGGGGAAGGGTAATAACATGAGCTGCTGTCTCCACTGCCTCTGCCCAATACCTCTTTGGTAGTCCAGCGTCAAACAGCATGCATCTGGCTCTTTCTATGAGGCTGCGGTTCATCCGTTCTGCGAGGCCATTTTGCTCTGGAGTATACGGAGCCGATGTCTGGTGTATTATGCCGTGACCTGTCAAATAATCATTTAACTGTTTATTTATATACTCTAAGCCATTATCAGTCCTTGATATTTTAATTTTCTTTCCTATTTGATTTTCCATTTCCGTCTTATATATTCTTTTATGTTCATTTTATGTTTCAGAAAATAAACATTAACTTTTCTTGAGTAATCATCCACAAATGAGATAAAATATTTAGCTCGAGCCATTGAAGGAGTTTCCATAGGGCCACATAAGTCAGAGTGGATTATTTCTAGAGGAGCATTAGCCTGGTTCCAATATTTTTAAATGGAAATCTGCTTTGCTTTCCTTCAAACATGTTATGCAATAGGGAATATGCGTAAGATTCAAATAACGCTCAAATATTTTTTTTCCTAAAGTTTATTGCCTAAGAATTGCGTACACGTTAATATTTTTTAATATAATTACGTTTTGAATTAGAAATTAGGAAATAAAAAGTGCAAAAAATACGAGAAAAAATCAAATGAGCTGAAACGCAACGCTATTGGTCGGAACGAGTTGTGACGTCAAATAATAACAAATAATACTGTTCTCAGTTCTGTGCTGTTAACGATTTAATTCCGTTTTATTGTGATTTGAAATAAATATTGAAGTTATATTACATTTTTTTCGTAAAAATAAAGTCAAAAGACTTACAGAAAAATTACAGATATTGGTTTCGTCAAAGCACAATCGGACAATCTCCCGAAAATTGATGTGTTTATGATGACCACGTTTTTTGCATCAAACCTGGATTTTACGTCTACTGAAATAAAAGGGATGAAAGCAGCAAGGTAATTACATAATAAATATTATGTTTATACGATTCTCCACGCATTATTTAGATGTTTTTTTATCTATAAGTCAAAATAACCTCAAAATCTGAGTAAGAGAACATTATAAGATTTGCTTGTTTTATGGAAAAAGCACATTATTTAAAGCTTATAATGTTTTTTATGGTGATCTTGGCACCCCGATCAAGTTGCTAGCAATCGAAAGACTTACGTAAACTATTTTATGGTATCAAAATCATAGGCTACTTGCCATACAATGCTTGGGAAATGTATTTTCATTTTAGTATGTTTTTTATAGATCTGGACGAGAAACATCCATCCGCAGTTGGCTACGTGCAAGTTAAACGTAAGGGTGATATATGTACTGTGAAGGCTCGAATAACACCTGAACATAGTGTCCGACAGAAATGTTATTCTGTAACACTTGTATGTGATGAGGCTCAAGAAACTGTCTTATCAGTTCAATGCGAAGATTGTGCAGCTCACAAAGGTAGGTTACACTATTTATTTATTATGTGAATCTTGTGTTAAGTATTATTAATTTATAGGCAGATGAGCAAACTACTATGTAAATCATTATTATTGAATTTCTACATATAATCTTATTATTTTACAGGTGGCTGTAAGCATGCCATTGCCTTCTTGGTCTGGGTGCATAGACGCAGTGAAGACCCACCTTCCACTAGTGTTGATTGCTACTGGAAAAAGTCAAAGTTATCTTCAGTGGGCAAAAGTCTTAAATTTATTAAGGCAAAGGATATATGTAACGTACCCAAGACGCAAAAAAAACCTATATGCGATGCTGACATGTCAACACAGGATTCCAAAGACAGTTTTTTGTCTATTGTAAAAAAATATAGTAAAGAAGCCAGTGATACAAGCAATCAACTTATGAAATATTATACTGAGCCCACTGATATTGAAAAAAATTCTATTCATCATTTGGTAAGCTTGATGAAGAACAAACCAAAGACTCCAAAAGAATTCATTGAATTTTGTAAGGAAAAAATGCACGCTGAAGTATGTAAAGAAGCAACAGTAGCAACCTTAGATCAAAGCGACTGTCCTTTGTGGTATGAGTTGCGGTATGCAAGAATTACCGCTTCAAAAACCTATGAAGCTGCTCATTGCAATGTTTTTGACGGGTCCCTAACAGAAACTATTATGGGAGCATCAAAAGTACCAGACACAGTTGCCATGAAAAGAGGCAGACAGCTAGAGAGTGAAGTGATTAAAGTGGTGGAAAAGATGAAGAAAATAAAAATAAATTAATGTGGGATTATATTAAGCCCTTTATATCCGATTATGGGAGCATCCCCTGATGGTGAAACTGATAATTACAGCATTGAAATAAAATGTCCTTCATCTGAAAAATCAGTAAGCCTTTATTTAAAAAATAATGAAATTTCAGCAAAATGCATGGCACAGGTGCAGTTGCAAATGCATTTTGCAAACAATAATAAAGGCCTATTCTGTGTGGCTGACACCAATTTTGAGGAATCAAAAAATGACACTATAGTTGAAGTGGACCATGATAAGGAAATGTGTGATAATTTAATTGAAAAATGTACTTTGTTTTGGAGTAATGCCATTTTCCCCGTAATATTTAAATAAGAGAACTGGAAATAAAACAAAAATTGTACAATAAATCTACTTTTTATTAATACATCTTGAATATTTATTAATCCACATGCTATTAATATTACCTCATCCATATATAAGAGATTTACAGAAATGAAACCACGAACGTTTCGGTGCACTTAATTTTTATTTCAATCGGACATATTTTCAAGTCAAACTCTCGATAACCAATAATGACATACTAGAAAATGGCCGCCTTTTATAACAATTTAAACAAAGGAAGTCAAATACATTTCTCTGTTACTTAAATTAATAACTTAAATTACAACCGTTAACAAATATTCTCATAGTCGTAAACAATCTACCTTACACTAATTTTATCATAATAACAATGGTTTTAGTAATCTCACTTCGGATCAATACATGCATAACATCATAATTTCACCAAGAATCTTACAGGAAGTCAAATACATTACTCTGTTGTTTAAATCAATAACTCAAATACTAACATTATAAAATATTCTCATAGTCGTAAAGAACCTACCTTACACTAATTTAATTGTTATAAACATAGTTTCTGTTATTTCACTTTGGATCAATACATGAAAACCATCATAATTTTACCAAAAAGCTTACAGTCGGCCATTCTGATAATATAACGAGTCCTCTCGTTAGTAAGATACAAATAAAGATAAAGAAAATAAACAAATTATAACCTTTTGCTTACATAGTTATTATATTACAAAACCTTATGTACAACACGCTTTTATTTGTGCACATACACACTAACTTATTTAGTTATTGTTAGACATTTAATTTGTTTACAATATTGTATTATTCTATTCATGTTTCCTTACATGGCTTATTAAAACCAGTTCGGCCATCTTACACCCGATAAATTGTTCCACCAATTTACTATTTATGACACAATCAACAAGTAATAAATAAAGGAAAGGAAAATCGAACCCGCGACCTCCGGGTATCCTTTAAAATCGGTTTAATCCTTTATTTTTTTGTAATAATCCCCAAATGAGGCCTGCATGATTAAAAATATTCCAATCAACAAGTAGTTTTAACTATAAATTCATACTAACATTCATAGTAACAGTAATACGAGTAAAAATAGGCTAATATCCAAAATCCAAATCATTAGGAATCAATATAAAACAGCGCTCCATTGGTTGGCATACCTCGCCTCATTACGCTTAAGTGTCATTATCTAACACACTCCCATTTGTCTTATCAGACTCCATTGTGTGTAGGTTCATTTTAATTAACATGATCAAGTAGCAGTTCATTTACACCTCCCATTTGTCATACTCTTGTGTGTTAATACCACAAAAAACAATCAAAAATACAAGTAGGTAATCATTATTTAAATAAGTTCCAATACCGATACTAATTTATACTTACATTACTGTCAGATCCAATTTCATGATCATTATTATTATTAACGATATCATCATTCCTGCTAAACCTCCATCATCATCATCAGAATCACTCACACAATATACACAGAAATAACAGCCTCACATCTTTTGTTCCTCAAAACCATAGATAAATTATAAAATAAACAGAGACGTGACCTTCATAGTAAATTGCTTTTTTTAAATCTATTCCGAGTATTACGAAACTGCACACAGAGACAAATGTTACGAATGAGTGAAACAAAAGACGCGAATGAACATACAACCAAAGAGACAGCCACAACCCTGACGATCGCCCCTCAAATGTATTCCCATCAAACGCTCAATCATTCAAACCTTTCATCTAAACATGGCGTCATGTGGTACGAGATTGTTCGCATTCAGAGTTTAATTTAAAGTCACAATTGGCACACTCCTGAAACACACACGATAGCACCCCTCCTTTTATTCTTTTCAAGGACCCCAGACCACGCCACACTCCTGATCATGCATGACACAGACCTCGACAAAACCAGAACGCATCAGAGTCCCCACCACACGTGAGCCCAAAACGCATCCGCCTCCCGTCCACATAATATCATTGATCGAAACTATTCGGACACATACGTATCAGATTCTTTTTGGTTAATGTCATTGATTTTGATTTTATTTAACCGTCCACAGTTTATACTTTGATGCCCTAGTCGCTTGCATATATTACATGATACCAATGGCTTGTTACATTTAAAACTCGGGTGCCCTAATTCATCACAATTAAAACATTTCAATGTGGCCGGTCTTGTCGCGTTGTTGTTGCTATTCTGACCGTCCGTTCGTTTTTGAAACATTGGCATGCGCCTTTCTTCTGTATCCTCAATTTTTATCGTTTTGAAATACATCAACAGATCCTCAGGGTGGGAATGATTCGCGGCCTGAGCACCCAAACGCATTCCCTTATCTTCTAGCCCGTAAATAATACAATCTACTGCCCTTTTTCCCGTTATATCGCATCGATTTAATAAGTTTATTTTGAGATAGTAATATTCTTCTAATGATTCATTGCACCTTACTTTTCGATCTAACATTTCGTGTAACAACTGAGCATAGTTCTGTACTGTTGGAAATGTTTTGGTTAGTTTGTCCTTCCATTCTGCCCGCGTAAAATTTAACGATGGCAGACCCTGGAACCAAACTTTAGCCACCCCTACTAGCTTTGGCAACGCGTAATGGATTAACTGGGTTTCTGACCATTTGTATAGCAAAGAACACTCCTCTACTTTGTTAATCCATGCAATTATAGTTTGTTCTTTATTTGTGAGATCGAACTCTGGGACCGCGTTTGTATTCATTGCAAAATGATTCTGATTCTGCGAGGTAGGAGCAGGTAAAAATTTTAATAACTGCATAACGTCATGTATAGAAACATTGGATAAACCTACATCATTACCTTTAGCCTGTTTACTGTTTCGAGGTAAAGATTCGTTAGAGGAAACACTTACGGTAAGCCGTCGCCTCTGTCTGTTCGACGAGCTGCGCCATCGACTCCTCGGAGCTCTGCGCCGCTGACTCCTTGACGTTCTGCTCTGCTGACTCCGCGACGTTCTGCTCCGCGGACTCCCTGAACCTGTTCGCTGTCGACTCCGCGGTGATCTACGTTGCCATCCCTTGGACGTGTTGTAACGTTGCCTCTTCGAGATGCTGCTCCCAACACTCCTTGACCTGCTGCTACGTGATTTTCTCGACGTGTGTGGCCTCCGGCGCCGTTTTGCGCAATCTCTGTTTTCATCCGAACGCGACCGCGCACGTGATCGGCGCAGGCAACGTGTTCTGGAACGGCTCCTACGTCGCCTTTGGCCCTGTTCTTTATGCACCAACCTTCGGGAGCATTGCGAACGCTCGCACCTGTCTACCACTGAGAGGAGCCGTGATCTTTCCGATTTGTCAGCCGCACCATCATAACCTTCACTGGTACTAGGCTGGTCTTTTGTCATTATTGAAGGTCTTCCACGAAGAAAATAGATAGTCACACTTTGTAGGCGCGTGAATATTTAGTAATATTCTTGATTTCTGACCACTTCTGAACTATAAGAGATTTACAGAAATGAAACCACGAACGTTTCGGTGCACTTAATTTTTATTTCAATCGGACATATTTTCAAGTCAAACTCTCGATAACCAATAATGACATACTAGAAAATGGTCGCCTTTTATAACAATTTAAACAAAGGAAGTCAAATACATTTCTCTGTTACTTAAATTAATAACTTAAATTACAACCGTTAACAAATATTCTCATAGTCGTAAACAATCTACCTTACACTAATTTTATCATAATAACAATTTTAGTCATCTCACTTCGGATCAATACTTGCATAACATCATAATTTCACCAAGAATCTTACAGGAAGTCAAATACATTACTCTGTTGTTTAAATCAATAACTTAAATACTAACATTATAAAATATTCTCATAGTCGTAAAGAACCTACCTTACACTAATTTAATTGTTATAAACATAGTTTCTGTTATTTCACTTTGGATCAATACATGAAAACCATCATAATTTTACCAAAAAGCTTACACATACGAGGGCTGCTATTTATGTATCCGGAACTGGCCACTTACAGAACAATAATTTAAAAAGTAATTACATCATTTAAAAATAGAACTCTTTAGCTTTAGAATACATTTATTTTTATGTGACTGTCAATTGTTTTCACATCGTAGCGTCATTTTGAAAATTGCGTGTCTTCACCACCATGGATTTAACTCGTGAACATTTTCGTGCCATGATTTTTTACGATTTTCGGCGTGGTCTAACTCAAAAACAGTGCATCGATCAGCTTACTTCGACTTTTGGGGATGAAGCACCCTCAAAGACCACTGTGTATCACTGGTTTAGCGAGTTTAATCGTGGACGATCTAAGCTTACTGATGAAATTAAAGAAGGTCGCCCTAAAACGGTCGTTGTACCTCAAAACATCGATGCTGTCCGGGAACTAATAACTCAAGATCGTCATGTTACATATCGTGAGATAGAGGCATCTCTGGGCATTAGTATGACGAGCATACATAAGATACTTCATGAACATTTAGCTGTAAAAAAAATTTGCTCCCGTTGGATTCCGCACAACTTGAGTATTGATCAAAAACAGGCTCGTGTCGATTGGTGCAAAGAAATGTTAAAAAAATACAACCGTGGTGCGTCAAAAGCTGTTTATAATATCTACACAGGTGACGAATCTTGGATCTACGCTTACGACCCCGAAACTAAGCAGCAGTCCACGGTGTGGGTGTTCCAAGATGAGCCGAACCCAACAAAAGTTATTCGTGCAAAAAGCACATTGAAGCAAATGGTCGCTTGTTTTTTTGGTATAAATGGCCATGTAGCTACAGTGCCTTTAGAGAATCGTAAAACTGTTAATTCGGAGTGGTATACGACCATTTGTTTGCCGGAAGTCTTTGAACAAATAAGAAAGACTAACCGACAACGTAGAATCATTCTGCATCACGACAATGCTAGCTGTCACAGGTCGGCCGTCACAACTCAGTTTTTAGAAGCTCAAAAGATCGAATTGACAGGTCATCCGCCGTACAGCCCTGATTTGGCACCCAATGATTTTTATTTATTTCCAAATGTGAAGAAAAAATTACGTGGTCAACGTTTTTCGAGCCGCGAAGAGGCAGTCGATGCGTTCAAAATGCACGTTTTGGAGATACCTCAGTCTGAGTGGAAAAAGTGCTATGAAAATTGGTTTCAACGCATGCAAAAGTGTATAGATCTGAGCGGCGAATATTTTGAGAAGCAATAAAACCATATTAATTGATATATGTTTGTTTCTTTTTTTTATTCCGGATACATAAATAGCAGCCCTCGTAATAGAGATTAAATGGTGGTCAACACAAGCATGAGGAAGTAATATGTGGAATTGTTGATATATTTAGGGTTGATAATAAGATAAATTAGACAACCATTACACGCAACAGTATTTAATGCAACTTCACTTCACAGTACAGTGTAGCCATAAGACAATAATACAATGTTGCCAGTTGGCAAATATAAATGGATGCGTTCTTATTAACTAACACTCCCTCTAGAACGCATTCCCATTTTAGAAATACAGTACAGATGTTTTTCAAAAGTAACACCCTTAGTTAAATTGTCAGCTATCATTTTACAACCATTCATAAACAAAAAAATAACTTTAGAATTAACAATATTTTCTCTGAGAAAATGCAACCTTATGTCTATATGTTTAGTCTTAGGTTTATAACAGTCAGTTGACGCTAGTCTTAATGCACTTTGGTTATCACTATAGATAGTTAACGCACTGTCCACACCTTGACCAAGTTCAGCTTGTAGTTGTCTAAGCCACAGGGCCTCCTGGGTCGCCGAAGCCATCGCCATATATTCGGCCTCTGCTGTAGAAAGTGCCACCGTCTGTTGTTTACAGGAATTCCAAGATATGCAAGCATTTTGAAATATAAAAACATACCCGGTGCATGATCTTCTATCCTGTGGGTCGCCGGCCCAGTCTGCATCACAGTACCCAGTTATTTCTTTGGAGTCTTCTCTCATATAACATAACTTAAAGTTTTTAGTTCCTTGTAGGTACCTCAATACCCTCTTTACTCCAAGCCAATGTTGTATCCCTGGATCATTACAGTACTGACTCAATTTATTCACTGCATAAGTGATATCCGGTCTTGTTACTTGTGCCAGATATATCAGACAACCCACCGCTTCCCTGTATGGAAAATTGCTATCTTCATCCTTAGGTTTCTTATCAAATTTTGAATTTACCTCTATTGGAGTGCGAACCGACTTGCATTCCGACATTCCAAAGCGTTCTAACACTAGATTTATGTATTTTTCTTGGTCTAATATAATTTCACCAGCCTCACGATTTCTATCAATATTTATGCCAATACATTGCTGTAACTCACCCAGATCTTTCATGCAGAATTCCTCTTTTAACTTTTCCTTAATATCTGTTGCCTTTTTTATAGAATTTGTAAAAATCATAAAGTCATCGACCCAAACTGCAATAAAAAACATTATTGATCCGTTTACAAGATAATATATGCATGGATCTATTTTTGATCGTATCAATCCAATTTTAAGTAGCACATTATTCAATTTCAGGTTCCACTGACGGCTAGCCTGCTTGAGCCCATAAATAGATTTATGTAGGTGACATACCTGACCATTCTGTTCGTAACACTCTGGTTGTGACATGTAGATTTCGGTGTCTATGTCGCCCTGTAGAAATGCGCTTATAGCATCCATCTGAATCATTTCTAGGTCGTATTTAGCAGCTAGAGCAAGTAAGAATCGGACTGAGGTATATCTTACCACTGGAGCATAGACTTCATCATAATCATTTCCTTTTCTCTGTGCACACCCTTTGATGACTAATCTTGCTTTAAAACGAACAATCTCCCCCTTTTCATTTGTTTTACTTTTAAACACCCATTTAGATGGTAAAGTTCTCTTATCTGACGGTAAATCTACTAGTGACCAAGTATTATTCTTAATTAAGGAGTCATATTCCTCCTGCATGGCTTTCTTCCACTGGTCAGCATGTGTAGATGAAAGAGCTTCATGAACAGTTACAGGATCACTCAAATTAAGTGTGGAACAAAAGTAACTCACATCATGATCGTCCTCTTCTATACGCTGGGGAGCTCTGCGTGGACGTAAGTTTATATTACATATTGGGATTGAGTCGTCCAAGGTCTTATCTGGCTCGTAAGATGGATCATCATCTCCTCCTGACTGATACTCATCACTTGAAGACTGATTTGTGCTTGTTTGCGATTCTCTTTTGCAGGTTTCTTCAGGTAACTGTATTTCAGGGTCACTCCCAGTGATGTCTGTTCCATTGGTCCACATAAGTCTGTGTGGATAAGCTGCAGTGGGTGTGAAGCTCTGATGCCAATGTTATTGAATGGCAGTCTACTTTGTTTACCTTCGAGACAAGTGGTGCATGTGAAAGGTCCTTTGCTTTTGTCTGGCAACAGAGTGACTCCCTCTGCACATTCTGGCAACTTACTAACATCTGAAAAATTCAGGTGTCCCATTCTTCTATGCCATAGGACAACATCATTTAAGTTATTTGACCATGTTAGGTTAGATAAGACTTCTCTGTGAGTGTTTAACTGATACAAATTATTTACTAGTGTGGCTGAGCAGAGGAATTTATTATTATTATCATAAATATCACAATATTCATCTCTGAAATTAACCTTACAGCCATTTTTCACCATAGCACTTACTGATAAGAGATTGGCAGCAAGTTTGGGTATATACAAAACTTCTCTCACCTGTATTTTTCTTTGTTCATCACCATTTAGCAACAAATTAACCTTTCCCATATTTTGCACAGGTAGTGGTGTCTTACTGGCAACTGTTATGGTGGGTATCGGTGGGCTTGTAACATCATACATCCAGTCACATCTATTTGTCATGTGCATGGAAGCACCTGAGTCCACATACCAAAGGTCCTGATTCATTGTCTGTGAACATGCTGATAATGCTGCAATGAAACTCTTATTTCCTTCTGCTTTCTCTACTGGTTTCTTCTTCGGAGCACGACAGTTCTTAGCAAAATGTCCATGCTTGTTGCAATTGTAACATCGGGGCCCTTTTGGATTGTAGCCCTTTCTCATACTGTGGTTCTCAGAAACGGTTGTCTTCCTTGTGAAGAATGCTGTATTGTCTGAGCATTGAACTTCCTGCAGGAGCTTTGTTTTAATGGAGTCTGCGCTGATCTTAATCCCTGAGCTCTCTAATCCCATAATCATCGGCTTATAAATTTCTGGTAAGCCGGCTAACATCAGCGTTCCAAGCCATTCATCGTTAATGTCAAATTTAATGTTCCTTAGCTTATGAGCGGTCGACATTATCTTGGTCACATAGTCATCCACATTACGAGAACTGTCTAACGTAGTAGTGATGAGATCTCTCAACAACGCAACTTTTCTGTACAAACCGCTGTCATCAAAAGCTTGTTGTAGGCAGTCCCAGACTTCTTTACATGTATTTGCGTTCTGTACATGTACGTAATTAGTCGGATCCAGCAGCAAAATAAGTTTAGACTTCGCCTTTGTTTCCTTTATGACGTCGTTGTTGGTTCCTTCAACACAACTCCACAAGTCATCAAGCTTGAAATACGCTTCCACAGCAAATTTCCAAGTTGCATAATTTTCTCTTCCGACTAGTCTGTCGATGTGGAATGAACTTTGGCCCATACTGGTCATTTTTAACGTATTTTCGACAAAGGAGTAGACTGAGCACGCCGCCACGAGGTTATGTTGCAACTCAAAAATATGCAACTCTGCGTCCGTTTTCTTGTTTTGCAATTCTCACTGTGTTTTTACTTCTTATTATTCCCAGCAACCACGCTCTGCTACCATGTTGATATATTTAGGGTTGATAATAAGATAAATTAGACAACCATTACACGCAACAGTATTTAATGCAACTTCACTTCACAGTACAGTGTAGCCATAAGACAATAATACAATGTTGCCAGTTGGCAAATATAAATGGATGCGTTCTTATTAACTAACAGGAATTCTCTCAGCCTATTTGTAACACGTTCCACATGAATTCTCAATGCTGCTATTCTTTTTGATTGTTTCACTTCTTCTTTGGTACAAGGGGTAGACTTGAAAACAGAAGGAGCCGTATAAGAGAACAATTTTTTTTTCTCTAATAAATGTGATAAATCTTTGAAGCCCCTGTCTACCATAACTGCAGTATTAGGTTGTAAATAATTAAGAAAACCACACTCTTCCACTATAATTACATCCGTTGCCCTGCCACCATATCCATCAGAAATAAAATTTACTAATCCATCAGGTGTACAACAAATTAAATACTTCAATGTGTTACATTTTTTGTATTGCGACCAAGTTAGTGACTGGTGGACTGCATTTGATGGTTTTTCAATTTGTATTTCGAGGCAATCAATGATAGAAACAACATGAGAATATCTGGCCCTGAATGATATAGGTAATTTTTTAAAAATTTCTGCAGATGTTGGCCATACAATCAAGTCTTTCAGTTTCAATGCCAATAAAGGTATACTTTTTGAAAAAAATCTACTTATTGTACTTTGCGTATATCCAAATTGCAAGGCTAATATACTGAAAGACTCATTCAATTTTAATTTCTTCAAAGTAATCAGAATATCTATAGTTGGTAATGGAATAGTTTCACTTAGTAATTTTATTAAATAATATGACTTTTTTGGTAAACCTATTAACATTTTAGGTTCCATTTGTATAGATATTTGCATACAAGTGCGCATTTGACTTTTAAATTTTGTTTCAGTATGTAAACTATTCTCGACAATCCAGCTTGATTCTGGTGAACTTGTTTCTGGTTCAAAAGATGATGATAACGTTGAAGGTTGAGCGGAAGAGATTGATGCAATATCAGTAGAAAGATTTTCACGGAATAATATTCTTTTAATTTGAGCTATTTTTAAAGGAGATGTTGATACTTCTATACTAGGAATAGGAAATGGAGATACCGCTGTATTTTTTGTCTTGGCACACAAATTTACATTAACACCTTTACTCCTGTAATAGATTTTACTATTCACTTGAACAGCTTTGTCAACATACATCTTCTCAGTAGATAATGAAGTGCTGCAACCAGCTTCACAGAGGTTTTTCATTTCTATATCTTCTATGTTCACCTGAGATGAAGATGCACTTGTACTTGCTTCCATCTGATCAATTTGTGACAAATCAGTTAGCTTTGTTGTGCTAACACTTTGTTTAGCGGGTGGTGCGGATAAAGCTTCTTCAATTATTTCTTTATGTTTTCTCTTTATTTATTTATTTATTTATTAGTTCGGAATACTTACAGCTAAATAATACAACAAATGTTTACAAATTCAGTTATCGACTAAGCCAATAACAAGTATTGGCAAATAAATAATTGTAAGCTTTTCTCTCCAACGATGGCTGGGTTTCAGTATCCTTTTGACATTGGAATTTGTGAGGTAGGATACCTTTCTTCAATCTTAATACAGATTTGTGTTTTTCTTGCAAATTCATTATTTTGTACTCAATATAATTAGCTGTATCCTCTTCTGACTGAAAAACAAAAAATAAAACATGAAATTAAATGTGAAACGGATAAATAGTGCATATAAGAGTTTTTAAAATAATATTAGTTTGCAATAGGCATTCTTGTGCACAAATATATTGAAATTTTAGAATTCTGTTCAGTGTCACTGGGTTTCAGTCACTCAAGTGGTCGTAATTGTACCAAACCTTTGAACATAGGGCCTTTTTCAAGCAAGGTTGTAATGCAAGTGGTTATAATGTGGGCACTAGCAAAGTTTAGCAGATAAATAAACAATTTGTACATAAAATGGAATGAATACTTACGTTGAAATGGTCTTCACAACAATATAAACAAGTTGATGGAGATATCATGTCTCTTTTCATGATTCTACACCATTTTTTCCTTACTGCAGCACCTCTTGGTACAAGAAAAAACACTTTATTTGGTGCATTTTTATTTGTATTTTTACATAAGGGCACGATACAGTACTTGAAAGTTGGTTTACTGCACTCCTGCATTGTGTAATTGAACGTCAAAATTCAACTTAATACTAAGTTTACTTCGGATTCGGAAGGTGTTTTGTTGAGAGAAGAACCCCTGTTATTTGTCGGTATTGCAGGGAGCCTGGACATGCAGTGACAGCCTGCAAGCGTTTTTTGGAGATGCGAGTCCAGGGTCGCCGAACTATTGCTGCTGACCGAAGGTGGTGTTATGTTTGTCTTGGTGACCATCTTCAGCGTGAGTGTCAGCAGAGCAGACCTTGTAGGATCTGTCGGGGAGCTCATCATCCGGTTCTATGTGCGAACCGTAATAGTCGTAATGAAGTAGAAGCTGTGCGTTCCCCCCAAGAGTCTACTCCCCTCCTCATCAAGCCCCCCTCCACCATGCTGCGACTAATATTCGTCGCGAGAGGGTTTTGCGTCGTTCCCCCACGGGCGGGGGTTTGCGTCGATCCCCCACGGGCGGGGGTAAAATGGCTCGTTCTCAGGAACCGCCTAGATATTACACGGCCGCTGATAGGTTCTCTCCGCCCTTGATGGAGCAGCCCCGGTTAAGTAACCGGACGTACGGTAAAATAAAAATAATGCTGCCCTCCCACCAATCCCTGCTGTCCGCCGGGAAACCGTATTGTTACCGACAGCAGTTGTTAGAGTGTGGGCCCCCAATGGTCAACATGCGGATGTTCGAGCCATTTTGGATTCGGGGTCCCAAGGTTGTATCTTGTCAAGTTGGTTGGTGGTGCGATTGGGCTTATCATTGAAAAATTGTGAAACGTTTCTTAGGGGTGTAGGAAACACTCCCGTGTCAGTGATTAAAGGAGAGACCCGTGTCTCGGTCTCGCCTCAGGATCCCCTGGTTCCAGTTGTGTCGTTCTTGGGAATTGTTGTTGATACCATTTTGGGTCCGGTGCAACCCCAGGTTGATTTGAAGTTGATTTGCCCTGTTTTGACAAAAGGTTTGAAGTTGGCGGATCCTACCTATTTTACCCCTGGACCAGTAGATTTGTTGTTGGGTTCTGATGTTATAGGCACTTTTTTGTCTGGAGGACCTCAGCCCTTACAGCCCAACGGATTAGTAGCAGTGCCTACCGTTTTTGGATTTGTTATTTTTGGACCAGTCCTATCTAGTAGTGTGCCGTTTGAACATAGTGTGGGTGTAGGTTTGCCACTCTCGAGAAAAAATTAGAGTTGTCTGGTGCAGTCTTAGTTACTAAATTGATGCATCATGTTCTAAGTTTGTAGAAAGGAGATATGGATATTTGTGATTGTTATGCATGAACTGACAGTGAGATTGTTTTGTCCTAGCTTAAATTGCCAGCTCACACGTTAGAAATTTTTGTAGCCAACCGTATCTCTCGAATCCAGAATTGTGAGACCCCGTTGTTTTAGAGACATGTCCCTGAAGAATTGATTCCAGCTGATTGCGCTTCCCGCGGTGTCAGCGCTCCAGCTCTCCTACAACATAAGCTTTGGTGGGGTCCGAATTGGTTGAAGTGTCGGCCGAGTGAGTGGCCTCCAACATCTTCACACGTGTTTAATTCCGTCCCAAACTTAAGGATTGCAGCTCTTGAAATTGAGCCTGAGTTAGTTGTTCTTATTGTTGATTTTCTTGAGTCCAGCAAGAAGGACGTTAGTACTAAGCCAAGGTATTAAATGGCTGTTTGACCCACCTTCCTGCCCCTTGAAAATGTTGTTAAGGTCGCTAAAACTCATTTGCGTCGCGTAATTGGTGAAACTGTACTTGCTTATGCGGAACTTACTTTTGTAAAATTGCGGTCGCAACTCTATCCCGACTCCCGATTGATTGAAGCGGGCCGATTGTAGCGGCCCGGGGCGGGGGTATGTTCGCGCCAGACATATACTCGCGGCTTCAGCATATTCTATTTAGTCTGCGATTGACAGATCGATTGACAGTTGGAAAGAAAAAAGATAACCTGACTTGCACTTACTTGCTCTTGACTTGACCTCGGAATTGAATTGAATTGTTGCATTGAAAAATTGTAATTGAATTGTATAAATTTTGAGTATTTTCATACTAATAGAAGCAGCATATTTTGATTGTTTATATTGTGAATCGGCGTAATTGTGGACATATAAAAGTGATATCGTCCGTGAAAGTGAACCTTGATACCATTGGGTGCGGTCACCGGTGCACGCGGTTGAAGCAGGAATACGTAGAATACGAAAGAAAGTAAGAAAAGAATAAAAGAAAACGACATCCCTTGGCCAGGGAATCGTATGTTGAGCGAAGATTGAATGCATTCATATCTCAACAAAATATTGAAGAATAACACCACTTGGAAGAACAAAGGACGGAGCATCACCCCAGGATACCACAAGTAAGTGGAAAGTGTTATTTAAAACTCACCTTATTTTAATTACAATGTTCTACATGAACATTGTTGGTAGCAGAGCAGAAATACAGAACATATATACTATAACATACATATACTCACGCCGTTGATTCCCATTGGGGTAAGCAGAGTCTATCGATCGCCACTTCGTACGATCCTGGCAAACCTCTCATGCTCTTTTATTCTTCATACTTCGGACGCCTGCCATTTTGAGCACACTCTCAATTTGGTTTTAACGAAACACTATATGCATTTGCCACTGCCTTAACTAATTGTTTTAAATGGTTTTCTGTTGGTTATTGATGGATAGCAATGCAACTCAAAATGTCACTATTTACAAAAGTACGCAGATTCTTACTAATCATCTGAGGTTTAGTCAGTGATGGCTTGTTTTCTACCACTTTTGACCAATAATCATCCTTGAGTAGTTCGTAATCCATTGATAGAATTTTCCGCCTTATCCAAAAATCCCACTATTTTTGTCTTGTTGTGCATGTCAAGAGGCTGCTTAAAACCAAATTGTTTAAAGTTTCCAAAGTTGAGTACGTCAAAAAGATCATTAAATATACTTATGAATCCCGCTGCAGCGAGAGTTTCTTTAAAATCAGGAATTATTTATTTCTCTCTTTTACTGAGAAGTTGGGTTGTCTACTTAACCTTCATCTTTTGATTATGAAAATTGATATGGCAGTCTCGTAACCTGTTTCCTAAATGGAAATCTTCTGCAGTTTGAAGTCTGTTTATATGTTCCAAATATGCTCTTGAATATATTATATTACCATATACAATATTTCCATAAGACTGAAAACAATTCCGTACGAACTTCATCATGTGACGAGCGTCCAAAAAAACCGCAATTGGTTGTTTTGTAAAAGGGTGTTCAAACGTTCAATCTGTTCGTTTGGTTCTAATTTGCAACCCAATATTTTAGCTATTGTTAAATTCGAAGAAGGTAATTCATTCAATCAATTCATCCGTCATAAAGGTAAGACCATATACGACTATATTTGATTCATTCAAATGCCTTAAACATTGCACCACCAAGTCCGCTTTTTGTTGACCAGTTGCTCCATCGACCAAAAAATATCCAAAAAGAACCTGTAATCTAAAAATAATAATTATAATATAGGTAATGTGAACCAAAACACAAATCTCATTTAACACAACCAATATAGTCACCGTCCAGATTCCAGTAACTAAAAACACCAGTGCATCCTTAGCTTCAGAAGCTTCATCGATGTCCAAACCACCATCAAAATCTACATAACCATGGAATTGTTTTCCGTCCCATTTTTTTCTTGATTGCCATTTCATCGATCATAATAAGACAACAATATTAAGGATGTTTCGATTTATCCGCTATTAATTTCAAAGCCTTAACACGTTGAAAGCCATACTTGAAACCATGTTCGGTCCCGTGAGGCGGCGGGCTCCACGTGACCACCATCATGTCGGGTCGCAGAAGCCGCGTCGGACACCATGTGTCTGCATAGCCTCGATCATTTTAGACGTCTGTATGCGGCCGACATCCTTCATCATTACCCGATAGCCTTTCGATTCTAAGAGTGCAACAACATCCCTAAAGCCTCTGTCTAATACAAAAATATCACCGGGTTGCAAAATATTACTCATTGTTTCGATAACTTTTCGCAAGATTGATGCATTGTTTTCATTGGCATGGAAAGGCCCTAACATATCAATAACGAAACCATAAGTAGTACAAATGGTAAATGGTTTACAAAGATGAAGCTTCTTCTGTCCGGAGAAGGACTTTCTCTGGTACTCATTATTATGGCTTTTTTTGTGATAGGCGCACCATCACAAATAAGTATTAAACAATCAAAAGCGTTAAATAATTTTTTAGCGATGTCTGTAGTATGGCAGTCAATCAGCCATTGCCTGCAATGACTATCTATTCCAAACTGATTAGGGAGAATATCGCATTCAAATACCTTAAGAACGCTTGAACAATAATCTGAAACTATTGGTTCTCTTTGTAATTGAAATATGGAAGAAATCAATGTGTTCCTAAAGCCTGTACGCATTTTTATCAGAAATACCACAATGGCTAGTAGTGTCGATCTCCCAGTGCTATTTCGTAAGGATATTAATTTCTCGTCTAATTCTTCTATCTGTTCATATGAAAAGCCTGTAAAAACTGCCAATTGTTTATTGGGCATACACCTTTTCTCGATTTCATCTAAGTGAGTCATGGTAACATCAATAGAAAGATTATTAAACATTTCTGTTATTTCTGTTACTTTTAATTTAGCATTGCTTGAATGAATTGTTATTTTATTTAAATACATACATACATACATATACTCACGGCTATAAATCCCTAGAAGGGATAGCCAGAGCTAAGGAATTCAAAATTCCTCAGCCACTTTTGGAAGTTGCGTGGGGAAAAAAATATTAAAATAATGGTTATTGGTGATGGGTCTCCAACCGCATCGCCCAAAAATCCCTTAAAAGCCCCAATACCGTTAGTCGCCTTTTACGTACACCCACCGGAAGAAATCGGGTAGTGCTAGTCTAAGCCGACACTACACAGCATACATATATGCTGTGTTTATTTAAATCTTCTTCGTAAAATCTATCATTTATTAAATGAAGGGAGCAACATCTGTTGCCATTGGGAATATATATATTTTTTTGTATAAACCTGCAATCTAGCTCTTTTGGGTACGCTTTGAATGTTAGATTCTTTTGAACAGATAAAACAATATCGATGAGTAGATATTGTTCGTCTACATAATCTTCGTCTTTGGAAGTTTGTGATATCACAGTAAAGCTAGGGTCTTCATCATCGGTTGATGAACTACTGTCGGCAAGATATTTAGATATTGTGCCACCTTTGCGATGGGCCTTTGTTCTACAAGATACACAAATTACATCACCGACTGCAAATGTCTGTGCTAAAGATACATCATAAAACTTAACATCGCGAACACTTATCATTTTCTTTTTTCCGGGAACTTTACTACATGTTTTTTTGCAACACTCACAATTCCGTTTGTTTACTGACATTCTGTATATAATTGATAATACCCTTAACGCTATAATGAGTGAACGCTATAAGAACTTATTTATTAATGCTGCAAGAATATTAACTCAAAGTCAATGAGTACACTTCAATAATCGATAATAATAATTTATTTATTTTCGTACAACTCCGTGGCACAATATTGTTAGTAAAGCTTATTCTATGTGTTAGTAACAATCTTGTTAGTAAACTTATTCTATGTGATCGATAGTCTCTGCCTACCCCAATGGGAATTAACGGCGTGAGTATATGTATGTTATTCTATGTGATTGTTAGTACCTAGTGACTATGAATATGTATATATGAACACTATTTACAATTAAAAACGTCGTGGTTCGGGCAGGTAGGGCACATGTAACCCACAGCAGTGATTAATATACAGACAATCGTACCTGCCCGCAACCATCCTTAAGACGCTGTTAGAGCTATCCCGCACTCTTTTTACTAGAGCAGCACTCCTCTTCCGCATAATCGCGTGAAAATCATCTGTACGCGCCTCAGAAAACATTGAGGAGGCGCTACAAAAACGTGACAGCCCCATCAGCGCCCTAAACGCGTTATTGAATTGAACTCTTAGAGCTCCGTATTCTTCCTGCGAATAAACCGCCCACAGACTACACGTATACAGGCTAGTGCAATATGACCTAAAAAGTGTTAATTTTGCCTCATTAGAGCATTTAAAAAATCTACGGGCGATCATATTAGCTCTAACTGATAAAGCCCTTCGTTCTCTTTGTATGTCAAGGTTATCTTTGAGATCCCACGTAAGGAGATGACCCAGGTATTTGAACTCACTAACAACATTCAAAGGAGCTCCGTTCAATTTCAAAGTAGGAATATCACATTGACTTTTAGATCTTGTTTTAAATGCCATGACCACACTCTTCCTAACATTGTATACAAGGCCGTGCGTGCACGCGTAAGCCTCGCACATCCCTAAAAGCTTTGCCAGACCACAGGGCGACGCACTCAGCAGCGCCATGTCGTCCGCATAACTAATATTATTTACGCAAACTCCGTCAATATGACAGCCGACACGGGCGCTGCTGAGCCCGTCGATCAGGGCATTTACATAATAGTTGAAAAGAGTTGTAGAAGTCAATCCCCCCTGACGAACACCGCATTCGAGTCGATATGGCTCCGACATCTTTCTCGCCCATCTCACGCAATTAACCTGGCCTCCGTACCAGTATTGAAGTATTGTTATAATCTCTGCAGGTACCTTACTATCTTTGAGCTTCTTCCATAACACATCGTAGGAAACCAGTTCAAAGGCCTTCGACAAGTCGAGAAAGCATGCATAAACAGGCGTTTTCCTATCAGTGTAGTACCTGACAGTCTGCTTAAAACACAGCACAGCACTTTCCGTTGATAGACCTGGCCTAAATCCAAATTGATTATCATGAAAATGTAGAAAGCGCAGCAACTGCGTATCAAGCAGACCATCAAGTACTTTTGCCAAAACCGTTGCCAGTGATATTGGTCTATAGTTACTTTTATCAGAAGCATCCCCAGTTTTATTTTTAACAATTGGAACCACCACAGTTCTCGTCATCTCCGAGGGCAAGTACGAGTGTCCCATGCAACGGGTATAAAACATTGCTAACACACGAGGAAGATGTGGGCCTGCAAACTTGAGATGCTCTATGCTAAGACTATCATGCCCTGGAGACTTTCCTCTGCACATCTTATTTATATTTTTCGCAATTTCTACAGCGGAAAACCTAATCTCGAGGGACTTACCATCCTCACCCTCAGTGCATGACGAAGACTGATATGGCCCCAGCGGTGACGTTACTTTAAAAGCTTCCTTAAAAACATTTGCTATATCTTGAGGATCACTCACGCCATCGATGCTCACAGGGATGCCAGGTCTAGTATTAAGTTTGTTTGTAGACTTCCAGAAATTTTTAAAGTTTTTATTTAAATGATGGGAGGCAATTTGATCCATTTTAATCTGTTCCTGGTTTTTAATACACTTTAATAATAATATATTATTAAAGAAAATTATTATTTATATATAATAATTTTCTTACTTTCAAACATTTCATCGTACAAGCGTCCTGCACTTGGTTTTCCATACCAAGACCAGGTTTGAAACTTGTCTCTAGCTACCCTATGAGCATCGCTGACATGCAAGTTCCAGCCTACCACTTGTTTTGCTTTTCTGTTAGTTGTAGGTTTCCTGCAACTTACAGAAGCTGCTTCACTCAAGGCATTCGTTATCTTATTGTACATAAGGTCAATAGCAGCTTTGTGCTCTAATAGGTGGCAATTTTTATCCGCGCAAGGGTTAAAGCAAGATGGAAAGTCTATTAACTTCAACCTATCTGAACACTCATTCATGTACATATCTATTTTCTCGTCCGTTCGTTCACCCCAAACAACTTTATTTGTAATTAAAGGAGCACAATCATGCGCTATTTCCTTAACTAAGTCAAAATTAATTTCAATTACAATTGGATCATGATCTGAGCAATAAACATCGTTTACAACATATATATTGGCAATGGTTAACATCGCAGACTGGGTCACAACGCAATGATCCAACCAAGAGCAAGTACCATGAGCATCACTTGTGAAAGTATATGTGTCGGAGTCTATGCCCAAAATGTCCACATCCGCACAAGAAGAAGAAGAAGAAGAAGAAGAAAAATTGTTTATTTGGAACAAATTTTTTACAACACACAATTTAAAATTAACAAGCGGAAAATGACAAGATTTGTACCAAATAGGCTCCAACTCAGCATGTGTATGGAAGAAACAAGCAGCCAGGCTGATGAATCTCCCATACGCTGGTTTTCAGTTGGCGCCCAGAATTTTATATTTATACTATAACCTAACTTAAGTAAAACTAACTAACTAATTAAAAAATACTTAATCTAATACACAAACAATTGCTAAAACAGAAACTTAACAACAAAAGTAAAGAATTTAAAACAAAAGTAAAGAAAAACAATAATTTGTCAGCAACCAACCAAGCACCAAATGTCACTTATTTCCCCAGAGTATACGTACGATACTAAAACATATAGACTTATAAATATACATAATCAAACATATACACATATTTGTACATAAACATGAATACAAATATTACATAAAATATAAATGAAAAGATACGAAAAATGTAAATAGCTACATACATTACATATATATAAGATTGATATACAAATTATACAATGAATGAATAAATAAATAAATAAATAAATTGAAAACAATTTGTTATGCATTAGGTAAGTTCCGCAGGAGTAAATTCAATTTAAGTTTAAACAAAGGTAAAGAGTTCAGAGTTTTTAAGGGTGGGGGCAAATCATTCCAGCATTTTGTGGCAGCAAAACGAAAACTGCCACGGAATGCTGTTGTGCGGTGAAGAGGTGTTATTAATAAAGTACTATTACCACGCGTAGTGTATGTGTTGACATTTTCTGACCAAGTTAGTTTTTCATATAAATAGGATGGGCTTGCCCGTTTGATGGTTCCAAAGAGGAGTGTAGCCAGGTGTAATTTACGCCTTGATTCCAGATTCAGTATATTGTTGCTAATTAAAATTGGTGTTATGTGCGATCTGGAACCAATATCGTAGCAAAACCTAATACATGCGTTCTGAACCCTTTGTATGAGACGTTTTGTACGGTCAAGAAGGCAAGGCCCATACACTACATCCCCGTAATTTAATTTGCTCAATACCAAAGAGTCGCATAGTTTAATACGTAGTTCAATACTAAGGTAAGGCCGTATTTTGTATAAGACCTTTAGTTTGTAAAAACAGTTGCGGATTTTATCTACGACATGACATTCGAACCTCAGGTCCTCGTCAAATATCAATCCCAAGTTGCGTGCCTTTTGGACCCTCTCTATCTCAACGTTGGCTATTGTAATTTTCGGGTTCTTTTTTGCAACTTTTGCTCGTTGTGACTTGCTGCCTAGGATAAGAAATTTGGATTTATTGGGATTAAGCGATAGTGAATTGTTTTTGCACCATTTGTCAATATTACTGAGATCTTTATTCATAAATGCTATTGCAGTATCATAATTGTCTGGGCTAATTGAGGTATATACTTGTATGTCATCAGCAAAAAGGTGATATTTACAGTGGGTTATGTGAGAGGTTATATCAGAGGTGTACAAAATGAAAAGTAATGGAGCCAGGTTGGATCCTTGGGGCGTTCCCCTGGAGACTGCATATTCATCTGAATACAAAGTTTCTCCATTCCTTTTAGTAAGCCTTACAATCTGGGAGCGTGAAGTGAGATAACTATTGAACCACTTAACAGTAGAGGGATCAAAGCCGTAGTAAGCCAGTTTAGCCATTACTAATGCGTGATTCATTGAATCAAATGCACGGGTACAATCCAACAGTGTAAGGAGAGTAGCCTGGCCTTTATCTTGAGCTGCTAATATGTTATCAACCACATCAAGAAGGGCAGTAGTAGTACTGTGCTGCCTACGAAAGCCTGATTGCAAGGTGGGAAGAATTTTATTCTCCTCAAGATATTTGGTCATCTGCTCGCAGACAATTTTTTCTAAAATTTTCGAGACAGTAGACAGGAGGCTTATAGGTCGGAGATCAGCGCAAGATGTAGGGTTGTTTTTTTTAGGGATCGGCAGTACTAGCGCTCTTTTCCACAAGTCCGGAAAAGTGGAGCTTTCTATCGATTTATTTACTATGTGCGTAATTATTTCTAGCGTGTCAGGTAGTGACATAAGAAGCATGGAGAGAGAGACCTGATCGGAACCTTGGGAATTTGACTTAAGGCTTTTAATAATTTGTAGCACTTTGTCTGATGTAACTTTGTGTAATTTTAATGTGGACGAGCAGTACCTGTGATGTTCAAAGTACGTGAGACAGGATATATTTACTACATCATCCCCAGGAACTGTTAAAAAATTTTGGTTTATAATCTCAGGATCATTAAAGTTTTCAGGTAGTATGAAATCTGTGTGTTTACGTAAGACTGTGGATTTGAGGTTTTTCCATAATAAGTTGGGATTTTTTATATGTTTATTTATTTGAGTCTTAAAAAAAAAAAATAAATAAGACTCAAATAAATAAACATATAAAAAATCCCAACTTATTACCACTGCTGTTCACTGCAGTATCGAGTCAATTCATTAAAAAAGTTCTCTTTTGGCTTCGCGTTAAAATCACCTATTATGAAAACAGTCTTAACATTTTCGTTATTAATGATAGCACTCACCGAGCTTAGGTAGTCTGTAAAATCAGGCAGATTCGCAGTCTTGTCTGTTGGCATGTAAACACTAAACACTGACCGTTCACCTAATGCTATTTTTATAGCACACAAGCGAGGGTTATTACACTGTATCACAGACACTTTCGGAAACAGAGCTTTTCTCCAAAGGATCCCCACGCCCCCATGAGAGCGCCCAAGCAGCATCCCCGCAGACGTATCTACCGCTGATGTACCCGTGCAGCTAAACTGACCATCTATACTGTCAAGATACATTAAATTGTGCGGTAGCAGCCATGTCTCTTGTAGACAAATAATATCATGGTTTTGACAGAAACTTCTTATTTCATCCACAGATGTTTTTACGTTCTTACAATTATAGCTTAACAGTCGACAAAAAGATGTATTAAGCATTGTGAGGGTTTGTAGTGCCGCTGACAGAGAGGTCTCTGCTCAAATTCGCAGTATATCGTACAAATCGCCGAAATATAACTCCACTTGGCCATAGTTCTTCGTTTAAAAACATGTCAATTTTAGACTTTGACACAAAGAATTTGTATGCCTTGTAGTTCACAGCTTTCTTCATCTTTATTATATCTAACTTCACGACTTCACCAGTTTTCTTCGCTATGTAATCAGTTATTTCACTTTCTTTAGTATCGTTATGAATTTTGGTAATAAACAATGGAACAAATGAATCCGCAGCGCGAAAGTTACAATCTGTTGTCACCGCAACGCCCTGCCTGCCAATATACTTATTTTTCAAATATGGTTTGGTTCTTTGGACCGTTTGCCATCCGTCACTGTCTAAAACGTTCCGTTTTACCTTTTACCTTGTTGCAGCACTTCGCTTTTTGTATTTGTAGACTTCGTTTAGGTCATTCGTGTACTCCGGTTCACCTTGCTAAAATAAGGATAAGGGACCGTTCGATTTGCGAGTGTGGATTAGATGAAGGAACAGTTGACCATATTTTTTTCGCATGTCCTAATTTATCATTTTCTTTATATGATGTTTTGCCTCCTTTCATCCCTCTTCCTACTAATATTAAATGTTTACTTTGTTTTGTATATACCCCTTTCATTAAAACTTTGTGTCATTTCATCAAGGTCCATAATATAAAATTATAATGCATTCTTTTTGTTCATATTGATAATTTTGTAGTAATTATTTTGTTGGTAATATTTATTTTATTTTTCAACTATGAATGATCAATGAGTGTATGTAAATCAGTTTCAATTTTTTTTTAACTTTTCAAAATGTGTTTTCTTTTCACTGGACGTTGGCAAAGTTACTGTGTTAAAACACGGTCAAAGGCCATTGAAGAAAAATTGAATTGAACTTCGCTTTAGTACTTCAGCCATAGACAATTTATTATTCATAAATAAAAGATGTTATTAAAGGAAAGAAAAATTTCGACACTGGCGGGGTTCGAACCCGCGACCTTCGGGTATACGCCCCCGTCGCTCTGCCAACTGAGCTACAGTGTCAGTTGGCATCCAGCGCGAAATTTCTCTATCCTTTGTTTCTTTTTTTTTTTACACGTTCAAGTAGTGTTTGCGTTTCCTACCTCCGAATTTTAACTAATTCGGACGGCCACTTGTCTACCTTTTCAGATAGAATGCAAATGTTGGAAACGCCTAACTATCACATAATTTAATGTTTTTTGACATGAATTCCTCATGTGGGGATTATTACTCATAAATAAAAGATGTTATTAAAGGAAAGAAAAATTTCGACACTGGCGGGGTTCGAACCCGCGACCTTCGGGTATACGCCCCCGTCGCTCTGCCAACTGAGCTACAGTGTCAGTTGGCATCCAGCGCGAAATTTCTCTATCCTTTGTTTCTTTTTTTTTACACGTTCAAGTAGTGTTTGCGTTTCCTACCTCCGAATTTTAACTAATTCTGACGGCCACTTGTCTACCTTTTCAGATAGAATGCGTAAAAGAAAAAAAAATTTTCTTTCCTTTAATAACATCTTTTATTTATGAGTAATAATCCCCACATGAGGAATTCATGTCAAAAAACATTAAATTTATTATTGTTACCCGCCTGCTCATCAGATTTTAAACACGGAGCTGCGTGCGGTATCGCTGTCACCGTCGCCTCTGTCATCTCTTTCGCACCCTGTGAGGTCTTCGCGATCTGACTCGACGTCACGACACTTACGCACTCTTTCGTTGTAACGGTTTGTTCGAACTTCGAAGAACTACCCTGCTCACAATTAAAATTTGTTTGGTTAACACAAATAGGATTATTCATCTTCGTAGGTGACGAGGAGTTAGGGATAGGATCCTCCTGTTCTATGATAATCGAATTTGATAATGCAAGCCCCATAGGACCACTATCTAGGCATGCGCCACCACGTATTAAGTTTATACTTCGATAACAATCTGGGTAAACAATCGATGAGTTTTTACACTCGCTAAATTCCTTTTTCAATTCCTCGAATTGTTTTATGTTCACATAGTTTGATGAAATTTCCTTCAGCTCCTCTTGTAATATAGCGATATCCTTAAGAAGTTTGGTGGCGTCTAGGTGATCAAAAGTGACCGGGGGCAATTTTTCCAACTCCCTGGCCACAAACACCGGTATTTTATCAGGCTCTGTACACTTCAAAAGCGAAATGATATCTTGGATATCTCTATTTTCATTGCCTTCCTTCTTGCGGGTGATTTTTCGTTTTTCCGTTGGGATTGACTCAAAAAGTAACGTTTTCGAATCTTTGATTTCTTCACTTTTAAAAGATGTCACACATATTCTAATCAAACTTTCCTCGTTCATAATCGATAATTTATTCTGCACATACGCAAGAAGTTCGTTTATAACAATATTACAACCACTACACTTAACGGTCGATGTCATTTTCGAGCGAAATATCGTAATCGTTATTTACTCGCAACGACGTGTGCGCATTGCACGAGTGCGCGCGCGAGACTGAGAGCTAAGAACACTTCGGTTAATCTCTTATAGGTACCTGGAATTATTATACTGCCATACTATGTAACCGTATTAACATTTTAATTATTATTAACCACAAAAAGTGTTTCGCCGCAGTTTCTACAATATAGTTCTTCTATAGCCACATCTCCTCGAGGGCAATAGTGATATTCTATATCAGGAACACACTTCAAACATCTATCTATTTGAACAATATCTTCCTCCGTTAAGTAAACCTCCCACTGAGGTAGTGCATCAATAAATAATTCAACGGCTATGCGTCTGGGTATTGGTAGCGTTAGAATTTTTTCTTTGAACATTGCCACCTGAAAAGTAACAAGTTGCAGTTGTTTAAATTCGTCTCATTCGTAAACTAAATACAGCAATGAAACCAAGACGCATAGCAAGCAAGGCGTACGCTCTATAAATAAATAAAATGAAGTGATTACTTACAAATTCAAGTATGGTGTGTGCACTATCAGTATCATACTCCAAAATACATTTTTTGTAAATAATTCCTTAATATGATTGTAAACTATATCATATAGGCTTTTTGGCGTATGGCGAAGAAATATTTTGTTTATTAGAGCCGTACGAGGAGAGGTGTTCATTTTATTATGATTTTATTGTGAAAATATTTGACATAAAATCAAAAAATCTCAAGTCACCGGCAAAAAAAAGCTCTTTGAATTTAGAAAGTATTCAAAAAGTAATTTATAGCCAGCCAGCATTGAAGTACCTTGATTTATAAATATTTTACCGTAACTTCTTTAGTACTACTGAACTTAGATAAGTAGGTGCCTACAAATAATTTGAAATATCACAATGTTGCTCCAATCCAATTCATTTATGATAAACATATACAAGTACCGAAAAAGATGTCACATCAGGGTAAAAAAATTGATTGGTGCCACCGACCGAGAAGTGTCAAAAAACTATGTTTGAAATGTTTGACATAAAAAGTACATATTAATGTTAATCTAGAGACCTCCGGTTTTTTGCAAAATTGTTACTCGCCATTCCATTAAAAACATACGTTAATTACAGAAAAAACGGATAAATAGTTTTTGAAATATTTTAAAAACTTATAAAAACTTTGAAGTGACATTTCTTGAGAACTGTTAATAATTATGAGGTAAAATTTGGCAGATTGCTATCGAGCATTATGACTAATACATAGGTTGTACTCATTTGTTAATATCATCAGGGGCATTTTTTGTTCCCTTACCCGGCTACAGCCTTTACTCTTATAATACTCGTAATCATAACATGCGTCGTGTAGAGGTCAAGAGGTGAGTTGGATCATGCTAAAACAGATACCTGTTGTAATAGTTTCTGTTCCAGAAAAATAACAGTTCCAAAAACCTGTTTATGCTTTGCTTGAATAGTAATGCAAAGTTATTGCAAATTTCCTAAGTGCCGGTTAATACTTTGATGTGCTTACTGGGTTTGCGTTCGCCTTCTGTCTAGAGTAACGTTTTTTAGTTGTGATATTAGTTGTATGCAGTAAATGGCTTGCTCTTTGTTGATGAAAGACTTATTTTTAAAGCATTCTAATAAAGTTACTAGAGTTTGTATCTTTAGGCCTTTTCGACGATTCTGTTCTCTCTATGTTTTAATATGCTTATGTTGCTGATAAACATTTTGTTGACAGATCATTTCACAGGTCGGCAGCAGGCGCCATAGCCTAGTCAGCTAGATATTTTTGCTGAAAATTTAGCATATAAATCTATATTATGACTTACTTAAAGAAGACAGACATTATGCTCTCGCTGACTTTTTTTATAGATATTGACGTCCTCGTCCAAATTTCAGAACATTTTTTTCATCTATCTCTTATAGTTTTTGCCGTGTATACGGATTTGGATAAAAAAATACATCCAGTGTTTAATTTTTTTAATTTAAGTACGGAACCTTAAATCAATTTAGCCTATGTTACTCCTGAAGAAGTAGCTTGCTATTATTGAAATAATTATTTAAATCAGTTCAGCAGTTTCCAAGATTATCCATAACATATAAATATACAAATGTTCTCTCTTTATAATATTAGTATAGAAGTTTTTTGAGACATGTGATTTGATTTTATTCTTTCTTTTTTGTTCAAATTGTTATTATTATTATCTTTTTAAAATTTAATTTTTGACGTTAATTGTTGTAACATTTTTATTTTTTAATTAGTGCTACTTGTGTTTTTTTTTTCTACCGTATGTTATTTTTTATTTTGTACAATTAGGTAGTTACTTTTTTATTTAGTTCAATATAACACACAAATTTCTAGCGTAATGATTCAAATATTTACACGTCTCATGGCAGAGCAGGCAAAGTACATAATAACTACTTAAAATCTTGATAAATACTCTTGTTCTTGTAAATAAACGATTTTTATTATTTTTTTATTTTATAACAAAGTATAAAGTAATATTCCATAAAAGGCTGGGCTGCAAGGTCTTAATCCATTGCCGTTACATGAGTCGTCCTTAATAAAAATAAAAAGGAAACGAAATACGCAGGAGTCCTAGTATGTTATTTCCCACTACTCATTATAACCCAAACCGAACCAGTTTAAAAAGACTTGATTTAATAACGATCACTAAAAATTGTTCGATATTTTTACATTTGCAAGACTACATATCATATAATATTTTAACCATTTTATTGATATAATTTTGAGAAAATCGGATTTAAAAGTATTCCGTTTTATTTTTTTTGTTTATTAAAAGCGCTGTATGCATTATTATCCAACAAAATATACTAAATAGAAAAAGTCTTGTACTGCGAAAAACACACGAGTTTTGAAGAAATATAACTGGTTAAGGTAAGCAGAGGAGGGCCTCGTAAAACGTTTCTAGATCAGATAGAAAACGTTCTTATAAAGGCGGGGGTCCGAAGTGAGAAGAATAAAAGTGAGAAGAATAAAAGAGCATGTGTGAGAAGAATTATGAATGTAAGGGAAGCAAGAGAGGTTTTTCAATATCTATACATAGTTTATTTTAAGTTGTAAATAAAAACAAAAATACAATTTTAGAAATGGGTGAACCAAAACCTGGACTATTATTTTGCCTAAGTCTACGCTTTTGACTGAAAACGAAACGACCATTGCGCTAAACTTGTACAAATGCGTAGAAAAAACAATGACTCCTACCCATATAAAACTGAGATCGTAAAAACTACAGCAGAAATTATGGGAGTATCTCAAAGCAACTACATATGCTATTTTGAGAGAATATAAAAAGACTGGAGCGGTTGTGTCACCACCACAGCATAGACCGCACCGCCACACAGAAGTGTGATAGGAAAATGAAACACTTTCATACTTCCAGCGATAAGAAGAAAAGTGCTTCAATTATATTTCAATAATGAATTGCCTAATTTGGAAAAAAATGTTACAACTGTAAATGATCACGAAAATTTACCATGCATCGTTATCTCGAATGACTGGATTTTGAAAAAAAAATATAAATGGATAGAAAAACGGTCGAGAAAAAGTATTTTGTTGGATCGCCCAGACTTGATGATATGGAGAAAACAATATCCACTTCAAATAGAAGATTTTCGGAAATAATTTAGGAAAAAATATTATTTAGACGAGACGTGGGTCAACGGGGTTACTGTGTTGATTATGTTTGGGTTGACAAAGATATCTAGTCTTCGCGAATAGAATATTAAAGAAGATTGTCCACAGGACTAAAAAACCCTCAAAAACGCAAACGCTTGATAGTGACCCACATCTATAGATGTATTTTTAGAAGGAGGTCTTTGGATATTTGAGTCAAAAAAACCCGATGGTGACTATCACGGTGTAATAAAATCATCTAATTTTATAAAGTGGTTCAAAAAAGTTTTAGACCTAATCAAACCAGGATCAGTTATTGTTATGGATAACGCTCCTTAACACTCGCGCAGAATAGAGCAAGTACCAAACATGACGTGGAGGGAGGATAAAATTCAATCGTGGCTACGCAAAAAGGGCATTGAATATGACCAAAACAATATTAAAGTGCAGCAGCTACAGAAAATCTATAGAAACGAATAAAAAAAGGTTATAGGCGATATGGCCGAAAAGCCAAAAGTGCTACCGTCTTCCTCCGTACAACTGCGAACTGAACCCAATAAAACTGATTTGGGCTTAAGAAAAGTCAAATGTAGGACGGAACAATAAAACATTTAGAGTGTCCGAAATTAAGACTTTACCGGAAGAAGGTACGAGGGCGGGTCAATAAGTCCGTGACTTTTTGATTTCTGACCTCTTTACTGAAACAGCAACACTGCTCCTGTGAACAGGCATCCGTCAGTTGACTCCTGTCTAAATTTTAACTTGCTGCGTCAGTTAGTTTGTGTTTGACAGCTATTTTTACTCATCAGACTACTCACAAACTTGAGGAGAAAATGGAAAAAAGTGAATTTCGTGTGTTCATTATTTCTTGCGAAGAAAAACCATTACTATGGGGACAAAAATACTATGGGGACTCTGCACCATCGATTTCAATGGTAAAAAAGTAGTTTACTGAAATTCGTTGTGGCCGTACAAGCACTGAAGATGCCGAACGTCCTGGAGGCCCAGTTGAGGTCTCTACACCCGAAACAATCGAAATAATTCACCATATGGTGTTGGCCGACCGAAGATTGAGAGTGCGAGAGATTGTGGAAGCCGTAGGGATCTCGCATGGCTCAGTGGTTTCAATTTTGAATGATCACTTGGGCATGAGAAAGCATGAAAAAAAAAACCGACCTCATTTGGCCAAGAAAAAAGTTCTTTTCCACCAAGACAATGCAAGGGTGCACACATGTGCAGTTGCCATGACAAAAATCCATGAATGGCTATGAATAGCTCCCTCATCCGCCCTATTCTCCAGATTTGGCTCCGAGCGACTACTACTTGTTCCCAAACCTGAAGAAATGGCTAGGTGGAAAAAGATTTGACTCCAATGATGAAGTCATCTCGCAAACAAAGGCCTATTTTGAGGACCTTGAAAAAATCATTTTTTTTCTTAAGGAATAAAAAAATTGGAGAAGCGGTGGACAAAGTGTATAGAGCTCAATTTTATTTTTCAACGTAGTCTCCACGTCCACTGATGACGAATCGGATATCGAAGACCTTAGACAACTTAAATTATACACTAACCCATTAAGCGTCAAAATAAAACCATCCGTATTTCTATTACACACTGTGTATTTCCTGAAAGATATGGACACAAGTAATGATAAAGCAAAGTTTTTTTTTAGTAATTTTTATTTTTGGTTATTTTAGGGGGGTGTACTTAAACGAGTACGGCGGCCACTTAGCGGTGATAATATTTTAAACACTGTCTTTCTATGCACAGTGTTTTCAAACAAACTTTGCAATGCCAACAAACTCTTGCATGAAAAATTGCAAAGCGAAATTGCTTCTCAAGTTTTTGGGGGTATTGTCCTATGCCAGCTTTTGCTAATCCGCGACCTGCTGATGAAGAAGGGCGGTTTTTGGTCTCAGAAGTTAAACGTAGATAATATCTAGCAAGGTTCCGTCGAAATAGCAGCTGCTCTATGTGGTCATCATTTATTTCTTTATTTATTCAATTCATGGCTCAAAAGGTGTAAATGCCTGATATTTGCTATAGCTACCATGTGAATAAAAAGAACCCACCACCACTTTTTTCCGTGTATTGCTATCGTATAGAACGCTATTGATTGCTCGAGTTCATCAACTCCTCCTATTCCTTTATTATAATTTTGGAAGCAGCGCGGCATACTAACATCAACCTTTTCGCGCCATATGGAACACCATCTCTTCACTGCGCCAAGGGGTTCAATAGCATCGTATATGACCATCGTGCAAACACTATTGTCCTTCCATTTTACTAACAGGAATTCATTTGTTTTATCAAATCTGTAATCATAGGTTGCTCTGTCCTGTTTTGATTTTTTTTTGCTTTTCAAAGTACACTTTTTTGTCCTTTTTTCGCTAACTTTACCAGTTGCACAACAGCCTAGTCTTCGTAAATCGACTAAAAGGTCATAACTTGAAAAGAAATCATTGAGGAACACCTTGCGATTTATTGGATTGGTGTCTGGTTTCTCTATAAGTGTTTTGACGACTCTTGATTCAATGGGTTCATTGGAGGCATTAGTCGTTTTTTCCACAATAAAAATTAAAGGTTATAACAGTAACTAGTTGAACCAGCAGCCACCCAGTTCTTATAATCGATTCGTACTGCCTCTTTTCTTTGGTCTACCTCACAGAAATTTTCAGCCAAGTTGGAATTCTTTCCTGCTGACTACATCGAAGACGCTTAGAGGCCAACGGTATCACTGCTATCATAGTCGCTGAAGTGCGCATTATTTGAAAATACTTCGAGACTACCGCGAACTTCATGTGGCAGTGACATAGGACCAAGTCCTCATCTGTTACGATACTCGGTGGTGGTGGTATGATGGCCAAGTCGTACTTGACCTCATCGTCACTATCTTCTAGAATTGCTTGAATGACGTCTTCTAACCCCTTATACTTGTTTATAGTATCAAAACGTTTATAAGCCATGACACGTCATTGTCTCTTGTTTTCTCTAATCTAGAATAAAATAGATTATTAGCACATGTATGTTGCTGCTGTACTCGTTCAAGTACAACCACATTTGCTTCAAAATATTTTGAACAATACCAGTATTTTACTTATGAATTGTTCTCAATACTATAGCTTATAGTATACTTTGTATGAAAATAAACTTAGAATAATATTTTTTAAACAAATAGATATTATTTATAATAATTATGTACACTTACCTACACCGCCGTTCCAAACCATATTTTTGCGATGCTCACAAAGACACAATTTTTAGTCTACCCTCACAAGATGTAATTATTTTATGTATCTTGGTTTCTCTAAATAGAAACATCCCATAAAATTTTGTTTTAAGTAATCAATGTCAAAACTGTGCAACAATATGTAACTGTACTTACACGAGTACGGCGGCGTTTAATGGGTTAATACCTATGTTATGTTTGCCTAAATTACTATATTCAACACATATTCAATTTCCATCATATGAATGTAAATGACTGCCTCCGTGATCTCGGGGTTAAACGCTTGGTTTCAAGTACGGAGGTCTCGGGTTCGATACCCGAAGGGTGGTTACTTTACAAATTTAATTTGAAAGATTTAACCCAGTTTGGAAGTATATTGCAGGCTTGAATCACCTGATAATCCGAAAATTAACATGATTCCGTGCTTCGGAGGGCACGTTAAGCGGTCGGTCCCGGCTACTGTTACGGTATCGGTAGTAGTCGTTAGTCTGCCAACCCGCAATTCGGTATGCAAAGTTTTTTTTTGTATTTATTGAATATTTTTATTCGATAGCAAACACGAAAATAAAAGACTAATTTGAATATTTTCCATTTAAAATGAGAAATTGTAAAGTTATGATTTTTTAAAGATTGTTCAACTTTTGTACTTAATGACGTCATCGATCGATAAAATCACGTAGCGACATGTAAATGAAGCGAAATGTTTTATAAAAAGGTTGCTGATTGCAAAACATAACACGAATTTGTGATGTCAAATGAAATTATTACGATATTATATTAAACAAACCTATGATTTTCGATATTTTATTAATAAACTGCAAAACCGTATGTCTTTGAAACAACATTGAAGGTCAAACACTGTTACAGTTTTTTGATAAAATAACAGTAATCTTAGCTTCAATTGATATATTTTCAAGAAAATATTGTTTATAACCATAATATCTCGAAATGGTTTTGTAATCAGCATCACTTTAGTAAAACTTTGCATACCGAATTGGCTAGCGTGGTGGACTATGGCCAAATCACCCTATATAGGGTATGCTCTAGCCCCTTGATATAGGGAGGGGACATATACGGGCTGTGAGTGATGTAAATGTTAAATTTTTTGCTAGCATTTAACAAAAAAAAGTGAGTGTTAACGATACAGTAACTATACTTCGGCCGTTCATAGAATGCGTTCCTGACACCCATCAGTTCCTCCAAAATGAACCGCCGCAGTATTTTAAGATTATTTTCGTTTTAAATTGGCGGAATAATTAAAAAAATTATTTTAGTTATTTTAGTGGAAACCAAAAAAGGTAATATTCTTATAATAAAATTGTTTTATTTATTCTTTGTTAAAAAGTTACAATTTGTATTTGTATGCTGTGAAACGGGCTTAATTGTGTATCTTGCAGTTTGTAACAAGTACTGCTACTTCTGCGTTAGGGCAGACAAACAAAAAGAGATGGCCGAAGAAAATTATTGTTTCAAAAACTACTCTGAGGCATTCACAGGTATAATTTTGCTAACGTAGTTTTCTCTTGTTTTCTTATCGTTGTTATTTTGACCGATAACATCAAGCATAAAAAAAATCATTTTCCAGGAATGGAGAGTGACTTACTATTAAGGATTCAAAAGATCGGTTGAGTCCCACAACCTCATATATGGACGCTTTATATCTGACGGTGATGCAAATACTTATCGCAAAATTCAAAATGCCTGGCCATGCCGAAATGAAAAATTGAGTGCCGCAATCATTTATTGCGAATATTTGTGAATAAGTTAACAGCACTTAAGACCGATGCGCGGTACAATGTTAAAGACCGAAAGCTATTGACTCAAAGAATAATATTAACTATGAGACGCGTTAGTTAGAAGGAAAACAAAAATCTGGAGTACGCAGATGTGCATATTTTGTATGGTGACATCAATTTGGCGCATCTCCACGCATTTGGTGACCATTCTAAGTGCAAATACTACTTTTGCGATAAAGATAGAAACCAGCTTTGTTATGTTTTTTTTTGTTAGCCTAGTATGTTTCCCACTGCTGGGCAAAGGCCTCACAATTTTCAGCCCACACATCCCTGTTCAAAGCTGTACTGAACCACCCTGGATCGAACTTGTCCGGGTCATCCCTCCATCTCCTTCTGGGTCTTCCCCTACGCCGGTGTCCATCTGTACCCATTCCGTTGCTGTTTTAGCCCATCTTTCCGGGTGCATTCGACAGACATGTCCGGCCCAGGTCCACTTGAGTTTGGCAGTCTAAACTCCTATATCAGCGATTCCAGTTTTTGAGCGCAGCGTGGTGTTTTGCATGCGGTCAAGGCATTTGCCACCCAGAATACTGCGCTCCATTGCTCGCTGACAATCCTTAAGTTTAGACTTTTGACGTAGTCAATGACCACATTTGCGCGCCGTGCAAACCGCGTGAGCTTGAAAAGTGTATTGTTCCATCAAAGCTACTCCGCTGCCATTCCTGCAGAAGTCATCAATAAAAAAAGTTACTTTTTGGCGCTTAATATGGGGAGTTGAGGAAATTAATACGAACCATCCATGGTTCCGGTTAGACCGATCTTCCAACCTGGAAAATCCAACCTAGTTAGGATTCTCGGAATCTTCTGTCCTAGTATACAAAATAAGCTCGGTTGGGTAAGAGGAATGTATGTTTTGAATGTTCTCCGATTTCCCAAACTGCTAATGTACACTCGAGCGGATAGATAATATTAAGCACTCGAATAATACACCTACTTACTTACCTACGTATCTCTACTGACAAAGAATTCTTTTATGATAAAATATGACAATTTAATGATTATTATAGACAAATGTCAAATAGTTTTATTTCAATTATTCACAGTTGTGATGTTTTGATTAAATCTGATAACAACGTGTAGTATACTTAATTCACCTGAGTTAATTCACCTAGGTGAATTACTTACACTATTCATAAATTTTATTCACCTAGGTGCATTAAGTATACAAGAAATAAACTTTATTCACCCAATGATATTTAAACTTTTATAAATAAATTTCTTGGCACTTGAATTGCAACCGTGATAGCCCAGTGGGTAGAACACTCGGTTATCGTGCAAACAACTAGTGTTCAAATCCTGGGTCGGGCCTACACCAATTTGTCTTTTCTAAAGACATGTGTGTGGTTAATTTATCATGGTTGTTAACGGTGAGGGATAACATCGTGAGGAAACCCACATGGCTGAGTTGTACTTAGTCATGTGACAGTGTATTCGTACAAAACGGCGATAGGGCTGCCCCCTATCACGTGAGTACACTGTCCATGCAAAACGTGGGTACTCTGAACACCAGGTGACAAAGTCACGTGATGTTCAGAAGTATTAGTATCTCTGCCAACCCCTTCGGGGATATCCGGCGTGAACGTTTATGTTTATGTTATGTTGAATTTGAAGTGTGAAAATTAATGACAAGATAATTTGCGAATATCAGTTACGCCTTTTAGATGGCCAAATAACAGTGGGTCATTTTTTAGAGATGGTTCGTTAAATAATTTCATTTATAATATAATTTTTCAATTCTAGAAAACGATTGTGTTACGGTATGGTTTTTTTTATTTAACAAATAACTCACTTGGAGCCAATGTGGAAGGTAATGTGAGTAGAGGACGATCACGGAGGACACACCTGAACCAAATAGAGAGTGTGCTCAAAAAGGCCGGCGTCCGAAGTATGAAGAATATCAGAATGTATGAAAAGATTGATGAATGTAAACGAAGCTAGAGATATTTGCCAGGATCGTACAAAGTGGCGATCAATAGTCTCTGCCTACCCCAATGTATGTAAATTACTCACTTCGCTTCTTCTATGAAATTTTGTTAACATTATGAATCACAATCACATCACATACCTTACAACGTGAGCCTGCGTTAGGGATATTTCTTATGATCCTATGAACTCCTAGTACTTGCCTAGTAATAAGAATTTTGATTAAAATTAGCAACATTTTGCATAAATAATCTAAGTGTTTTTACCTCTTGATGATTTTAACCACGCGAAAATTTTGCAAGTCCAAATACGGTATATGATTCCACGATATGTCTCGTCTATTATAATATATAATATTGTATACTTAATGCACCTAGGTGAATAAAATTTATGAATAGTATATGTAATTCACCTAGGTGAATTAACTCAGGTGAATTAAGTATACTACACGGATAACAATCTAAAATGTCCTGCGATAGGAAGGGGCAAAGATGCTCTATATATCGGTCATCAGTACCACTACCACAAAACTTACAAAAAAGAGACCCTTACAACAAGTTTGCCATTATTGCCTTCTGATTTGGTTCTAGCGGGATGGCATTAAGGTACTATCTAAACAGTAGAGCGCACTCACAAAAATATGCTACACAATAATGCAATTTATTACCTTGCAATAAAGCTTATAATCTTTTGAACACTGTCAAGCAGAGAAACGTCCTGGAACGAGAGCCCGAACTAGAGCAGTTTAGATTAGGTAAAAAAAAGATACGAATTAAAACTTATTAATAATATTTTATAAAAAGCAGGTTATTAACTGTTCCTTTTTAGTATTTTATTTTAATTATTATTGTCGTCTATCGATTTGGAGAAAAATAATTAGTTAATAGGTATATTAATATTTGTCACGGGTATCCCCATCGAAACAAGATAAATGTGGTGTCCACGGCTTATTCCGTTTATCCACCCTAAAACAGCCACACTAAGGCGGATATTCGAAAACGCGTGTCTTTCTATCCACCTTGAACGGGGTGGATTTCCGGAATGCATATAATATGTTTCTTCCGATTTTCTACCCTGTCTACGTACAGTCATTTACAGAAAAGCGACCCTAAATTTCAATTTGCCACTTTTTTGTTAGGAGTTTCTTTCTTGTTATGGTTTCATTTGTCACTTCGGTTATTTTAAATGGTTTTCACCCAAATACTACATACCAACCCTTTAGGTATCAATAAATATTAATTTAAAACTTCCCACCAATTATTTTTATTTAAACTGTTAGTAAGAAAGTAGGTATGTTTATCTTAAGTATTTTAATGTTCACGAAGTTTCTTGGACCCATTTTGTGTGTGTATGTTTCTGCAAATGACTGTACTTGGGGTAAAGAATCGGAAGAAACATTTTATTATGAATTCCGATTATCGACCCCGTTTAGGGTGGCTAGACGGACATGCGTTTCCGAATATCCAACTTAGGGAGGCTGTTTTGGAGTGGATAAACGGAATAAGCCGTGTCCACAATCCACTATCTTTTCGAGTGTCTTGGAGCTTTTAGCATTTAATTATGAAAGTATAGTGATAACTATTGTAACCTTCGTAGTTCAAATGCGTACTAATATTATAAACGCGGAAATAACTCTCTAACTGTCAGTTACGCTTTCACGTCTAAACCACAAACCGATTTTCATACAATTTGATACAAGGGTAGACTGGATCTCAAGAAAGGACGAGGGTTACTTTTCAATACTGAAAAATGTCTTAAAGGAATTGAATTGGGGAATGAAAATTACAAATGAAATTTTCTTATTTCATTATATATATAAATTTATGACTTGGTAGTATGATCTCTATAAATCTGCCCAAAAATATTTTATTTTCAATTTTTAACTCGTGAGGGGATGAAATAGGGGTGTGAATTTTTTATGTATCTTTTTTAACCATCGTATAAGAAGTATGACAACTGTAGTAACCAATAATTTTGATAACATTTATAAACATTTTAATACCACAAAAAGCAAAACGGCTTTAAGATACTCTCAAGTTAAATAAATTTGCTCTGACGCTTTATTATTATTCAGGCTCCATTTTCCTGCCACATCCAACGACATTAAGAAAATTGTTGACCTCGACGGAGTGCAAGGTAGGTTTTCTAACAGAAGCCTTCCTTTATCTTGAAACTCGTACACCGTACGTACCGAAAACAATGAAATCAAAGATTTTTTTAATAGTTTCCTTGAAGAAACGCATTAAATTTCCCATAGTGTACTTTATCATTGATAAAATTTCCGCTCATGTGCAAGCACAACTAATTCTCACAGCATTTAGAAGTTGTTACTTGTGAAGTTGTGATGGTACGGTTACTAACAAATGTACCTACGAGAATTTAGGATGTGATTTCACTAATCCCAACATGATAACATGTTTTAAACACACTACAAAAGATGTGAAGGTGTGTTGTATTTTTGATCCACCTCACATTCTGAAACTGGCCAGAAATGTTTTGCAGAAATCAAATTATCATCTAACTCAGGTGAAATTAAGTTTTCATTAGTAAAAGAACCCCACGCGATGCAAGAAGAAGAAGGTTTGCGGCTGGCAAACAAGTTGTGCAATGGCCATATATTTTTTCCAAAAAAATTAATGTTAGCATTGCAACACAGTCGTTAAGATCATCGGTAGCCGACAATATTGAATTATTGACCAAAACCAGACATTCAAAATTTAAACACGGTGAAACCACTGTGGAATTCATTAGATATTTAAACAGAATTTTTGATTTAATGAATAGCAAGGACCCGAGAGGCACTGGGTTCAAATCCGCTTTTAGTTTATCTAACAAAAACAACTGGAAAATGTTTTTAAGGATATCAAGGAATACTTTAGAACCCTTAACGTGTGTGGAGAGTCTAACTTACTCACAGACGCAAAATGCCTGCACTTGGTTTAATCGTAAATACTTATAGTTTTTATGGTTTAAGATTTTTTAAGATTTTTTAAATCAGACTAATAATAAATATTCCCTTCTTTACAAATGTTTCTAGGACCAAATAGAAATGCTGTTTTCTTGTATTAGGGCTAGGGGAGGTTGAAATGACCGCCCGAATGCTCGGCAATTTAGATATACAGTCAGAAAATTATTATTTCTAATTAGTGTGAAACCCAGTATTCATGCCAATTGTTTCGACGGATCATTTGAATTGTCACCTATTGTTGACTTTCGGAGTAAATAAATCAAGGTATACACTGATCCTTAATGAAAATGAAGATGATAAAGTTGAAGAGAAAGAAATTAAAGCTCTATCGAATAACTTAGAAAACCTTAATGTTTATTGAATTTAAATATAACATTTTATATTATTATAATAAAACAGTGTGATTATTGCGTAACATCTTTACTAACAAAAAAAACACAATGATCACTGCTATTTTCTTGTAGTAATTTTTCGTCTTTTACTACATGCCAAAACGTGCTTCAAAATTTTCGTATGAAATCGTAATATTTGCGGAAAAGCTGTTTACTATTTTTGTCAGTAACTCAAATCAAAAGGATCCTTAGGAAATATTAATAAAAATAAGCTGATGTCTTTGACTATACAGTATTTTACTACAAATTTACATAAATACAATCATCAACATCATGAAATGCAATTAATCAAAACTGTTCCTTCAAAAATTTTTAACCTACAATTGGCACATTTCTATAAAACAAAGAGTTTACGTAGATTAGGAAACAAAGTTGGATTGAGACAAAGAGTGTGTCCATCAGGATCCCCCAGTTCAATCCCCTAGGGGATCCTAGTGAACTTGTTGGTTCATCAGGATCCCCTCAAGTTAAATCAAAGTAAAGGTGCTTTCATACATTGCCTTGTTTCATTGAACAAGTCCAAGTAGGTATACTCTACAAAAATTTTTTTGATAAAGCCATTAAAAAAAATATTCAAGTACCTGATGTAAAAATTTGCTATTTTCATTTTAAGAAAAACGTCAAAAAAAGGGGGAAAAACTCAAATTGACTAAAAATAAATATACCAATAGAATAATCATGTTATGTTTCACTTTTCCATTATTGGCTCACAATGATATTACTGACGTTTGGCAGTATATCGATAAATACATAATGAGCATGGGAAATGATTATCCAAATCTAAAAAAAAAATAATACATGCAATTTTGGCTAAAAAACGAAGAAAATCAGAAAATGTGGTCGGTATACAGTGAGAGGCATTTGACCAATAATTGTTGCGAAAGCTGGAACTGTGCCTTAATAAAAATGATTGGTTGCAAACGGCCCAATATATTACAGTTGTTGAATGCACTCAAAAAAGATGTTGAACAGAAGCTGTGACAGGAAAAGAAAACGCGTGAAAAAAAATATATCTATTGATAAGTTTATTCAAGAAACACAGCTGGCATTATTAAATTCAGAGATAACGGTTGGACAGTTTTTAGACATATTAAGATAAAAAAATAAAAAAATAATGTTAAGAAGTACTGTGAACTAGACCTAATTGTTGATATTTTTTTAAAGGGGATCCTGATGAACCAACGAGTTCACTAGGATCCCCTAGGGGATTGAACTGGGGGATCCTGATGGACACACTTGAGACAAAAAACTTCACACTCGAGACAAAAAACTACACAAAACTATCTTAGTTAGTAATGTATAAGTAAAACAAATATGACACTGGCAGGTAGGTTGCTTTTGAAGTTAATTTGTGACCCATTTTGTAAAGTACTAAGATTGAAAATTATCCAATTATAATAACAACTTTTATTTTTACTTTCTATCAATCGTTATGTAATATAGCATTGTTTTATTTATTGTTTTTTTCAACAAACAATTGTGAAAAAGACAATAAGCAATTGTATTTAAATATGTCAATAAATGTTTTAAAATATATTTCATTTTCCTTTTTCGGAGAAAAAATATGGTTTTGTGAATAAAAAACCATGACAAATATTTTAGTAAAGTTGCCAGATATCCATATGGATAATTAGTATGTCACAACACAAAAATACTAAATACTCTTAGCATTAAGTCAGCTTATTGTGACCTTTCTAGTTCAAATGAATAATGATACATGTAAGTGAAATAAGATGCTGTGTAGTTTCGGCTTTAAATAGCACAAATCTTCTGCTACCCGCATGCTTTGGAAGAGGTAACTGAGGGCACCTTCTTTTGCTTACCATCTTTTCTCTACTCAACTTCAAAAAGTTGCTGAGGAAATTTTAATTCTCAAGCACTGGCTACCCATTCCCTTATAATCTATTAATTAAGAATATGAATAAAAAAAACATGTTTTTTTACCAAAAACAGAGTATAAGTGTTTTTGTAACCTTAAGAGGAACTCAAATTAAAACATCAACAGATAGTCACCCTACTTAAACCTACTTAAAACGATACACAGTGATCTTGTGAGCCATCCTTTTTCAGGACACTTTAGGACGCCAGTGCGCATTCCTGTTTAAATAATACTTCTGAAATTCTTCTTACTTATGAAAGATTTTATAACGGATGGTAGTAAAATTAAGCGTATTTCGAAAAAACTTGGCTCCGTGACAAGGAATATACGCACGTGTGGATTTCATTTGCAGAACGTCATAGAACGACAAATACCTTGGAAGCATGGCACGTATCTATGGCGAAAAATATTCAAGTGAAACATCCAAAATAGCAGTATGTAAGAAAGTTTATTAAAAAGAGGTATTCCCCACTGACCAACTAATCCGTTCAACTAGTTGTATGGTTAATATATTATTATAAAAAAAATACTAAATCGTTCCCCACCGACCAACTATTTTTTTTTGACAGAAACAATTAAGTACATGGTGTTTCATATATGAATGGGTTTGTACTTGTAAAATTTTCGCCGGTACAAAAACATCAAGCGGTAAAATAACTTAGAATTTTTGAATAAATTTATACCATTTTTTACATTTTAAGTACCGGGTAACATAAATATAAATGCAGCTTTAATAAAATAAACAAGCTAAACTGGTATATTATTTATTTATATATATTTTCTGCAGATTTCACTAATTTATAATACCATTTTTAAACTTGAATTCAAATGTTCACGCCGTATATCCCCGAAGGAGTTGGCAGAACATCGCGTGACTGCGCCACCTACTGTCCAGAGTATGTAACCACGTTTTGCTTGGACAGTGTAATGTAAGGATATGTGATCATGTGAGGAATGATGTAATTCGTGAAAGGTGTGGTGTAAAATATGATAAGATGAAGGTGCCCTCCGAAGTAAGAAGCATCTTGATTTTCGGATAATCAGGTGATTCGAGCCTGCAACATACTTCCAAACTGGGTTAAATCTTATAAATTAAATTTGTGAGTTTACCCCTCGGGAATCGAACCCGAGACCTCCGTACTTGAAACCGAACGCTTAACGCGAGACCACGGAGGCAACTAATACACGTTTTTTTTTTTTATTGAAGCTGATATTGTGGGCTATTTTACACAGGGCTGTCAAAAAGACATGAGGTTTCCAAAAACAACATATTTTTAACAATAGTAATTTTAAACGTCGTGTCCCTTGTATTTCCGGAAACGGTAGTCGTTGGTTGCTTTTATCATTGGATAAAAAATGCTTGGCGAAATGCAAAAAAATAGGATATAAAAAAAGATGAAAAAGAAAAACAAATCAGAGAAAAGAACTCTGCATTCCGTATTATTTTAGTTTTTCTAACGCGTGTCCAATGCTTATCACACCAGTTAGGTAATGCATAGTGATTCTGATGTAATTAATTTTATCTTTAAATATGTAACTTTTGTTGCGCTTATTTGATTCGGAAATAATAATTTCAGAATCTTCAGTAATTTTTACGAGAACATTTAAAAGCCGCAACAACGTTACCGTATTTTTATTTAAACGCTTATTAAGTGCAGAATGCCAGGACTCTACGGGATTATTTGTACGGTGACGTTGGCCAATCACACTAAGAATTTTACCGAAGCAGTTATTTTCTAACTTTCTTTGTACATATTTAATAAATGGTTCCATTTTCAGTTGCGCCTCTTCGCATTCGTTTTTAATGTATTACCATCCTTCAAATACTGCTTTCGCAGGTAATAATGGCAACACGGCACTCATTCCGACGATTCGCTTTTTCTCTTTTTTTATATCCTAATTGTTTTGCCTTTCGCCAAACATTGTTTACCCAATAATAATAGCAACCAACGACTACCGTTTCCGGAAATACAAGGGACACGGCGTTTAAAAACGCCGATTCAAAATCACGGTGTAATATAGTTACCCTCCATTCAAATTGCGACTTCAAAATGGATGGAGTAAAGCAACATAGCTACATTGCTTTTTATTCGACATCAGCGCGAATACTACCGGTCGAACATTAACAGTTTCCGATGTACTGCCAAAGTCACCATGGACACTCAATAATTGAAAAAATTGTTTGGGACAACTCTTGAAAGTTGAATCCACAAGGGCTTCTTCCACTTTCTTAGGGGTTCTTGCTTGTTTTGTGCAAAATAGTATAATGCGGGTATCCTCATATTTATAGTCGGCCAAAACAAAATCGTGAAATTTAGAAGGTACCTCTAATTCATCGACTCTTTTAAATCAATTTTTGCAGCTCCTACGGACTTATTACTGGCATCGTATAAACTGTGTTTTAGAAAGATGGAATCTCTCCTACAAAATGTATTCCATTATCTCTCATCTTTTTCCTAAATGTTTTTTTAAATTGAAGGTACGGGATCATCGCTTTTCTGGATATGGTGCTTTAGGTCAGCCTTTTCTTTTAGTAAAACGTTTTCGAATGAGTTAGGTTCTCACGAATGGTCCTTTTTTGATACAACACGGTTTCCCTACAAAGAAATCAATATATTTGTAACAAAATAATAGTAAATTATGTGAATAAAGGGGCATGTATAAAAAAATTGGTTAATGTAGATGAAGCTCGTGAAGTAAGTTAGGATCCTAAGAGGCAATCAATTTGATAGGCTGTGCCCTCCCCAATGGAAAATAATATTTATAGTTGTGTAATGTCGGCTTAGAATAGCACTATCCCATTTCTTCTCATGGGTATTCGTATGAGTAAAGTGATTTTTGGGCTATGCGGTTGGAGCCCCATCATCAAGAACCATCTAGAACCTTTATTTTATAATCTGGTTGAGGAATTTTGTATTCTGAAGCTTTGGCCACCTCTCTTAGGGATTTATAGTCGTGAGTACATGTACAATCTATATCTATTAGAAAAAATGATATTGTAAACAAACCATTGCTGGGAATAAAATCGTAGATTTCATCAAGAAAATACTTCCATGGCACTAGAATTTCATATCCATCAATTATTAAACACAGTCAAAAATTAAGTATTAATTAGAGATAAAACTTGTAAAACACAAAAAAAAGAAAAAATTAGGTTATTTAATATTTTTTCCAATGCAAAAATTTGGGATGGGTAAAGAATGACAGTAATCGATTACCGATTGATGAATCGATGCAAGAAGATCCAATATATCAAAATCGCAGTGAATAAAATGTATAACACTGTAAACTATTGTATTTTTAACAAAAATAATAATATGTATATTGATACACAAAACAAATTTATAACGTTATAAGTTCAGAAATGGTTAGTGACTATGTAGATTATACCTATTGTACTATTACATTTAAGTTTAATTCGGTTCGGGCCGATTCTGGTCTTTTTTTAGAAATGTCTATTATTAATCGACTAAGGGCCCGTCCCGGCTTTGCACGGGTTGACACATTTAATTTACACATACAAAACATTTCGTTATTAAAGATAAGTCAGGTATGAATAATGTGATGCGTTTGGCATTAATATTGGCTATCAGTCACTCGGGGAATTTAATCTGTCTTTTTAATTTTATACATAGGAGTTTTTAGTGTAACTTTTAAGGTTTATAGTGGGATTGGGATTAGTTTAATTTTATTAAATAAGTAAAAACGCCTGTTCTATATTTACGTATTTAATCATTTTATTTCTGTAGCAATTGCTCCGGAAAATCGCTAAACTGATTTTTGCTCAAATGTGCTCTCATGTTAGTACGCCAGTTAAGAGTCTTTCTCTTTAAGGGAAAGCTATTTATAGAAAGTTAAAAAAAAGTAGCATGCAATACTGATGGAAACTTATACATACAAAAATATACTATAATAAATTATTTTAAAGTTTATTTATTAAGCTTTGGTGTATCGGAATTTGATAATCCTAAGTTAGTTCTGAAAAGAACACTATATTTTAGAGACAAAATATATTCAAAAGTAAACTCGTCTGCTGCATTGAGAGCCAACCGCGCGACTTCCTCTCTCATTTCGCACGCTTAATACTACAGTGACCTATGTCAAAATTGAGTTAAGGCGGATTTATACAGGGTAAGTAACTGACTCCGAATTCGAGTCAAGTCAGCGCTGACCCGAAAAAAACCCAATGTGAACTGTTTCAAGTCAGTACAGTGCGGTTGAAGTCAGCGCTGACTTAAATATTCGCATACGAATATTTAGAAGTCAGTCAGACTGACGCCGCTACTGACTTGCGCACTTACCCTGTATAAATCCGCCTTTACATAACTACACAGACCTTAAAAAGCATGCTCTACAACATAGGCACCAGAAAACACCTTATTACTTACATACATTACTTACTACATTCTTAACACAAAAAGGTTCAACTTCACTTGGGTCTTTATCGTTCCTTCCGCTCCCCACGCACCCCATAGCAGTACAGCGACCCATTCTGTTTCGCGTCAGCTAGCGACTAGTGTGAATGTTTACAACAACGGTCCATTAAGATGTGGATCTGTGTTGCACCAAAAATAAGGTAAGTTATTTTAATGTTGTTAGAACAACAATGACTGAATTATTAAATCGGTCTATGTTTCACGAAAACTCTTGCCCATTGTTTGACCCATTTAACGATTGAGGCTGTATTCTACTAAAAACTGCTAACTGTACGGTGTCCATTTTCGCATTGAGTCTATATAGGGTTAAATATTGCCTAAATCAATCTTATCATAGCAAAATGTGTCTCTGTATTAATAAAATTAAGTGTGATTCTTACGAAAGATTTTTTTAAGCCTATATTTTATAAAATTTGTAATTATACACGTGACCTGTCTATAATTAAGTCTCTTCATCACAAATTTTAAGTAAGTGAGATATTACTTAATTCATTGATTGATGTATGTAAATGATAAGTATTTATGATTTAGTAACCTAATATGTATTTTTTTTGCAGACCTCAAAATAGAGAAAAAACGCATGGTCATATCTTTTCAAATATAAATGTACATTCACCAAAGTACCAGTAGTAGTGCTAAAAAATCGAAAGACTTCTCGCCGGCGACTTTTTTACAACTTTGATATTGTCTAGCTTATTGATGTCGCATCCTCTGCACTAACAACCGCCATCATGCAGGATCTGCCGTTCGATAACACCGCCTCAGCTAGCTACCACTTACCAACAACCGCCGTTCTGAAGGTAGACCGCTCGATGCCGCCGCGTATATTGTCAACAACTTACCATTAGCAGCTGTCATGCAGGATCTGTCGCTCGATACCACCCCGTCTACTGACTACCAATTGCTATTTGCCGTTATGCAGGATCTATCGCTTGATGCCGCAGTCTATTTTGACTGCAACTTACCATCAGCCACTGTCATACAGGTTATTTCAGTTAATGACATTAAAATGACTCCAATCAATTCTGAAGAGAGTGATGCAGACTTAAATGACGATAACCTTACCTACCACAATAAAAATATACCAATACTCTTTCTTTCTTCTCATGAAAAAGCTTCTTCGTCAAAAAAGCCTACTTCATCCAGAGACTACTACTACTTTGTATCACCACCGATGCCTTCTATTTAAGGAGAACGCCCTATTTCACCACAGGGGAACCAAAAGCGTAAGCGAGATCCTAAGGTATGGAACAAAAACAGCGCCAAACGTAAAAGGAATAGCTAGCAGAACTAATAAAGAGGTTCCAGTCAAATACAGAGGAGACAACCTCAGCAACAATTTATCTGAACAGTTCATTAAGCAATTTGACACATATATGATATAGATAGAATGAGGATATAAGAAAATAAGTTTCATATACACTTAAATTTTCTTTGATTCCTGTTCCCATAAGAATTTAGGAGCCGTTATTCCAAATTTGCAACTTATACAATCAAAATTGCGGAAGTTTAATACAAACTTAAATTTTCTATAACTTCCGATCCCGTGGGAATTTCTAGGAATTCTTTTGTAAATGTTGAGCACTTACACAGTCTACTTACTAAATTTCAGCTGCCAGTGAGTCAGTAACCAAAAATAGACCTGTAAGATTTATGCAGGGATTATAAACTCACACAATGAGATGATTTGAAGGCGATTTAAAAAGACCATATTCAAGAGACAGAGTTTTCAAGAGAGCAAAAACGCTACGACTGAGGCGCCAAGAGGGCAAGATAGTGGATTTTATTATAAAACTAAAATGAATTGCTACAATTTAACAGTTGCAAAGTTAGCAGTGAAGCGAAGAAGAAATCCTGAAAGCCTATTCAAATGTCTATTGTTAATTTTGGGACGAGACGCAGGGACAGAAAGGAAATGTTCGAATAGGAACATGTACATACATACATACATACATATACTCACGGTTATAAATCCCTAGAAGGGGTAGCTAGAGCTAAGGAATTAGAAATTTCTCAGCCACTTTTGGAAAGTTGAATGGGGAGAAGATGGTAAAAGAAAAGTTGTTGTATCTAGTTATTATCTTCATCTGTGTAATAACGTCACAATGACTTGTATTGTATCGTAGGCGTTAAAGGAAAGAGAAGGGGTGAACCAAAACCTGGACCATCATTTTTATCCTCGCCGGTCAAGAAACGCCCTTAGTCTACGCTTTTGACTGAAAACGAAAAGACCATTGCGCTAAACATTTACAAATACGTGGAAAAAAGAAAAAACAATGACCCATATAAAACTGAGATCGTAACAACTACAGCAGAAATTATGGAGGTGTCTCAAAGCACTATGTACGCTATTTTAAGAGAATACAAAAAGACTCGAGTGGTTGTGTCAACACCACAGCATAGACCGCCACATAGAAGTGTGATAGGAAAATTGGACACTTTCATACTTTCAGCGATAAGAAGAAAAGTGCATCAATTTTATTTTAATAATGAAGTGCCAAATTTGGACAAAATTGTTACTGCGGTAAATAATGACGAAGATTTGCCTTCGTTCTCTCGGATGACAATGTACCGGATTTTGAAAAAAAATAATTTTCAAAGAGAAAAACGATCGAGAAAAAGTATTTTGTTGGATCGCCCAGACTTAATGATATGGAGAAAACAATATCTACTTCCAATAGAAGATTTTCGGAAAGAAAATATAAAAATTTATTATTTAGACGAGACGTGGGTCATTGATTATGTTTGGGTTGACAAAGATATCCAGTCTTCGCGACAAGCATTTTTAAGAGGATTGTCCACAGGACTAAAAAACCCTCAAAATGGCAAACGCTTGATAGTGACCCACATCGGTAGTATAGATGGATTTTTAGAAGGAGGTCTCTGGATATTTGAGTCAAAAAAACCCGATGGTGACTATCACGGTGAAATGGACGCATATAATTTTGAAAAGTGGTTCAAAAAAGTTTTAGACCTAATCGTACCAGGATCTGTTATTGTAATGAATAACGCTCTTTACCACTCGCGCAGAATAGAGCAAGTACCTAACATGACGTGGAGGAAAGATAAAATTCAATCGTGGCTTCGCGGAAAAGGCATTGAATTTGACCAAAACAATATTAAAGTGCAGCTGCTACAGAAAATAAATAAAAACGAAAATATAAAAAAAAGGTTATAGACTTAGAAAAAAGGTTATGGCCGAAAAGCAAAATATCCAAGTTTACGTCTTCCTCCGTACCACTGCGAACTGAACCCAATAGAACTAATTTGGGCTCAAGTAAAGTCATATGTAGGACGGAACAATAAAACATTTAGAATGCCCGAGGTTAGGACTTTACTGGAAGAAGGTATAGCAAAAATTGGTGCAGCGCAGTGGACAGGATGTATTAGTCACGTTATAAAAGAAGAAAAAAAAAATGAAGGACCTGGAAGGTTTAATTGATGCTGCGACGGATTCCATACAAGAAAAATTTATAATAAATGTTGGCGACTCTACGACCACTGATGATGAATCGGATATTGAAGACCTACCTGAGACAACTTAAATTATACATTAATACCTAAGTTATGTTTGCCTAAATTACTATTTTAAGCCCATTTTATGTAAATGACTGCCTCGCGGTTAAGCGCTTGGTTTCAAGTACGGGGTCTTGGGTTCGATCCCCGAGGGGTGGTAACTTATTTATTTATTTATTTATTTATTTACATAAGGAAAACAAACAGCTGTGATACTTAAAATTAGGATACACTTTTAACACACATTAGCCTAATAGTTTTCACCAATAAAATATGAAACCTTAGTCCTTCTCAAATTTCTAGGTATTAATTGTAAATGTAAAAATATATATATATATATACCAATAAAATAAACATAAACATACTCACTCAAACATATATATGTGTATTATTTATATAATATTGTGTAATACATATATATATATACATATAAAAAAAAAGAGAGAGAGTTAAATCTTACAAAGATTTGTAAGATTTAACCCAGTTTGGAAGGATATTGCAAAATTAAGATGATTCCGTACTTAGGGCACGTTAAGCCGTCGGTACCGGCTACTATTACGGTAGTAGTCTTTAGTCTAACAACCCGTAATTGGCCAGCGTGGTGGATTATGGCCATATCGCCCTGTATAGGGTAGGCTCGAGCCCCTTGATGGGGACATATATGGGCTGTGAGGAATTTAAATAGTAAATTGTTTGGTAGCATTTAAAAAATATATAAATGTGAGTGTTAACGATACAGTAACTATTATTTCATACTTTTAACTAAAATTTTAAACATATGTTGGTTTTTTGTATTCGATTATCTTGAATAATTTTATAAGAAGTGTATGTAAATCAAACATTTACACAAATTAAATTATATATATATATATATATATATATATATATATATTATTTTAAAGTGAAAAGATAAATCTTTGTTTTTTGAACGTCAAAATTTAACTTAATGGTAATGGCGTAGGTATGTGACGACCCCACCGCCCGTTGTTGGAATAATATTAATAAAAAATAATCAAAATTTATTCAGTTTTCAAAAGTACATAATATTCGTCTTAACCGAGTTAGTTATTTAAAGTACAAAATATAACATTTTCCTGTTCCTGACCTAGGTAATTTACCTGTATTTCAGGCAACAATAAACAAAAAAGGCTTAAACTATCGAACCAATGACGTCGAGATGACATGTTCATCAGCTTGCCTTTCACTGTACTATCACAGTTCGACACTTCCTCTGGCAGAGTATGGCAGTGTGTGGTGCTGGAGAACGATCCTGAGTTTAGACGGTCAGCGGATGACAGACGCGGATGACCAAATTGATGTAAAGCGACGGATTTTCCAGGGCGATTGCTTGAGTCCAGCTTGGTTTTGCTTGGCCCTGAATCCTCTAAGTCCACCCTTGGAGAATTCGGGGACGGGCTTTCAGTTTCGGAGAGGCGGACCACGCTTGCCTTATCTCCTTTACACGGATGACCTGAAGCATTACTCCCCCACGGCTGACAGATTGGCGGAGCTACTGACGATCACTTATGATTTCAGTGGTTCCGTCAAGATGGAGTTCGGGGTCGATAAGTGTGCAGTCGTTCATGTCGAGAAGGGGCATGTCGTGCAGTCTGATGGTATCGATGTCGGCACCATTCGTTTGAGGGTACCCTCCGAGGCTGAAACATACCGGTATCTGGGCATGTCACAGACCATCGGTGTGAAGGTGGCAGACGTGAAACAGGGTGTTTGCGAGGGGATTTATGAGCGCCTGAAAAGTGTGCTTAATAGCTACTTGTCAGGCGTTAATAAAATCCGAGCCATTAACTCCTGGGTTATGCCTGTGCTGATGTACACATTTGGCGTGCTCAGATGGACTCAGTCTGAACTAGACGCTCTGGACAGACGAGACCGCACGACTATGACCTCTCATCGAATGCATCATCCGAGATCGTCGGTTATGAGATTGTATATAATGAAAAACTGTAATTAGATAATAATTAGTATATTCGAAGCTAAAAAACTTTGCGGAACACAAGATGAGATACGCGGGAAGAGAGACGTTTTTGGCGGGGACCGGTGACATTGACAGTTGGTTAGGGTGCGTTCCATTTCAACAGTATATCCCGCGAAAGTGTAAGTACAATCGCGAGGTATGCGACTTCGAAATTTTTGACGATGACGGATGACAGTATTAGGGGAAAGGTGGTCGCTAGTGATAAAGGACTGATCCCCTTATTGTTGGCCTCACAGGATTGGTGAACCCCGGAGGTAATGCATTTGATTTTTTTGGCATTCAGTACAAGATTATCTGAAGCAAACATTGTTTGCATCTGTGAAACCGTGTTATTTAACGTCAAATACTAAAGAAGTATAGTTAGCAAATAACACTATCTCGGACATTTTCTCGACCAGGAATGGGCCCAAAATAGAACCCTGCGGAAGACCCATTTTTACATGAGTTCCAGGTGATATTTTATTATTGTCTAGTGGATCGGCCCAGCTTCGCACGGGTAGAGTAGTTTTTTAAATATCAGAGGTTACTTTCTTCAGTCACTGCTCAAGCATTGTGAAATTTAGCGCAATGTTTTCAAATAATTAAATTTATACCACTCCCTGAACAGTGTAGTTTGTTGATTTTGAATGCGCTTTTATGAACGGTTCAGTATTTCCGTTTAATAGCAATTTTTGGAATAAAACGCTATGAAGTATTTATAACAATCTAAAAAATAAATCATTTCGTGATGAGGCTGCAACTACTGGCGCCATCTAGTATGTTATATGTAAATTAGTAAAGATTTGGTTTTGGTCCCGGGCGCGATGGCTTATTTTATGTATAATTTCGGTGTTTCTCTACCGATTTCTATGATTCTTTTTTTATTGAATAGGTAATAATGTAACCTTTTTTAAATTAGGGATGAATGTGGTAGTTTTACAAACGTAAGAGTAAACAAATATAACCAGAATGTTCCGAACTGCTAAGCTATCAGGAATTACACTTGTTATTGTGAGTCAACCATAAAAGATAGACATATACTGTTGCGGGTTTTTTTTAGATAACTTTATGAAGAATATTTCCGTCATACATGATTTCTATGTAAGTTAACCATTAAGGCTGCACACGCAAGGCTAGCTTTAAAAATGGAGTAACTTATTCCGTTTTCCCAAAATTTCCCCAAATTCCCCTTCAATACTCTGCTGAAAAGTATACTATAGCCTGCCCAGGAGTATGGAGAATAATTTTGCCAAGTTTTGTCAAAATCCGTCGAGTAGTTTTTGTTTCCATAAGGAACATACAAACCGACAGACAGACAGAGAGACAGACAGACAAAAATTTTACTGATTGCATTTTTGGCATCAGTATAGATCCCTAATCACCCCCTGATAGTTATTTTGAAAATATATTGCATGTACAGAATTGACCTCTCTACAGATTTATTATAAGTATAGATTTGCACTTTCTCTATCCAATCCGAAAATTAATAATATTATCAAGAGGACCGAAAAAAATGCCACAAGTAATGTAGCGGCAAAACCTATTCTAAAGCTCTATATAGAACTGTTTGGATGAAATTCGGAAGCATAGAAAAAGTCCCAACAGTTCTATGGAACTAAATCTTGGGGAAACTAATGGGATGCACCCGTGTTTGCTTGTCTTACAAACAAGGTAAGGTTTGTTATTCCATTTTCCACTACCATTAATATTTGTTAAGAATGAAAGTTTACGCTATTGGGGCTTTTTTCTAATCATAATTAATGTATTTGGTAGTCAAGACTGGTATGTTTCGTGGAAATAAATATATGTCAAAATACAGTACTAATTACGATAGTCTTGTGGGAACTGCAAAGATATACTGGCCAGTTCACCCTGCTGAGTATCAATCAACAAGTAATTTGTATTTTTACTTTAGTAAGAAAAACATTTCGATGCCATGATTTGGATATTTTTATGACCCTGCTAGTGTGCGAATGAGTTCGCCGTCTAGAGGTCGCAACAGTTTCTTCTCTGCATACCCCAATGTTGGCTAACATGAGTATATGCATAAGTTATTATAGGGAACGTAATGTGTGTTTTACATCTGTTTTATAAGTATACGTTTAAATTGGATCAAGAAATTTGCTTACCATTAGTAACGTATTCGATGTTTACGTCGCCTTTGATTATATTGGTTATATTATAACACTAAAATACTAAAAGGTCATTGACGTTTCTTTGTTTACAATCCCATTTTTTCTAATTGATACAGACGGTATATAAGTAGGTATTTACGTATGATAATTTACTATTTTAGTTATACATCCAGTACACTTGTTTGCCCTGCATTTAGAGCATCTCATAAACGATGAACCATTTTTGTACGTTCTAATATGATGGTATTGGTGGTCTCTTTCCTCCATTTTTTTCGACGGAAATCAACTCGTCCATGTTCTCGTCAAAAATTCAAATATATTCAACTATAACTAGAACTATATTTATAGAAATATCATAGAAATTGTAAAAATGTTGTTAGCTGTTTTAAAACAAAATATTAATATAATCAATCAAATGACAGAACATCTCAGTCAGACTGACTGAAAAATATATTAATTTATACTTGGCCATTTTTTTACACTCCTGCATAGAGGAAACTCTTTATAAAGTCAATAAGCAGAGTTCAGTACCTACCTACCATGTTACTTTATTAAGAATCTACTTATGTGAAGGACTCGTTTTTGCGTTGTGTTGTCTCATTTTGTTTATTGCAATTGATATGCATCATCACCACGTAAAAAAAATATTTACATTGACGTTAATACTTAATATTATCCAGTAAACCAATTTGCAGCCGACCAATTTTTATACCAGGAACCCTTATAATATTAGAAAATAGAAAATTTTCTTTTTGAGAATGTAATAAAGACTAGAATTGTAAACTTGATTTAACCAAACCATCCGCAACGAAAATTATTCTTTCATCGACATATTACAATATTTAATATTTTACTAACGATTCATATTAAATATATTTTAGTGATCATATATAGCCTTTCGAAATGTTCTATTCATACTTTATGAGTTTCTGGAAAAAAAAAATATGAGAGTACTATGCATAGATTTATATCACCCGGTTATGTCACAGAAACGGATAATAACCGACAACATATTGTACCAAATTTCTAGTTTTCTAGTTTTTTTACCACTTGATGTTTTTATACTGACGAAAATTTTACAACTACTTACCAACCCTTTATAAAGATTAGTTGGTCCGTGGGTCACTCCCAGTAGTCAAATTTAATCATTCCCCACGGACCAACTATTTAGTTGGTCCGTGGGGAATAGTTTAGTTGGTCGGTTTTGAGTTGTACGGATTTAGTTGGTTGGTGGGGAATACCCCATTAAAAAGCCTCAAGTACCAAGATAAAATATCTGCCAAAAAAACGTTTACAAATTTACATTGACCGTGATGATTTCATTCAAGACTCACAGTTACCTCTGCTGAATAGAGAATTAAGTGTTGGTCATTTTTTGGATGAAGCGCAAAATCTTTAGTTTCGTAATTAATAATCAAGGCATAATGTACATTGTGTCAAAAATATTATGTGTCTGACTATATTAGTTGGAAAAACGGACGCAGCACCCCAAAGACCAAATTCATTTTTCCATCCGAGCTAATTTGGATACTGGGACAGACTATTTCGAGAATCCATAGTTCGATTTTCCAGGTTGGAAGATCGGACTATCAAGATGGTTCATCCAGATAAAAAGTCAGCTCCACGTAACGCGGCGTCAAAAATGATTGTTTGGGGCATGGTATAGTTAAAACCAACCTATAAAAAAGCCACAATAATTAGGGATGATCAGTTCTGGTCCGAAAAAATGGAAAAAAAATCAATAAAATTTTAGTATGACTGTATTCTACCTGAAATTATAATCCACGATTAACTAGGAACATGCCGATTAGGGAGATAACTTACATAGCAGTTAGAAAATAAGTAAACAATGTAAATCATACAGTAAATGCAATGTATTTTATTGGGTTTCATGCAATCTACATTATTTTAAACATTCGTTTTCTTCAGCGACATCCAAAATTTCGGTGTCAATATTTTCATCATCATCTGATTCTTTAACCATACATGCCAAATGGATGAAGATGTATTCGACGTAAAAACAAAAACATGTGACACAGGTATTTTAATATTACTGCTCGGAAACATTGACCATGTCCAGAATATTAGTCAATTTTTTTTATCGAATATGGCGCTAATAAATGTGGAAAATTCATAAATATTTCTGAACTATATACAAAATGAGACCTTCTATATGCCAAAGCTTACCGGGATTTCATGCATTAACTGGTTGCTATTTTAAAAGTATCGATCATTGTATTCTACTATCGTAACTGCAGTCCCTGGGAATTCGCGGAGACCTCTTTAGATGGTTTTCTTCATACGTTCAAAACAGATCGCAGGCAGTGGTTCTAACCGGTTATACTTCCTCATGGGTAGAAAAATCTTTCGGTGTCCCCCAAGGCTCACTATTAGGCCCTTTGCTATCTTTTATTTTCATTAAGGATATCGGATCATGTTTTCTATATTCCAAATATCTATTGTTTGCAGATGACATGAAAATATTCAAAGCAGACAATAATTCTGAGGATGCTCCTCTATTACAAGAGGACATTAGCAGACTTGATGACTATTGCCTTCGTAACAAACTCAACCTTATTGCCTCTAAATGTTTCTTTATTAATTTTTCACGTAAACGTAATATTAATTCATGTAGTTACCAAATTAAAGGTCAAAATTTTGAAAAAATAACTCATACTAAAGATTTAGGCGTCATTCATGAAGGTAAATTATTATTTGATTTACATGTCGATCATATTGTTAATAAAGCACATAAAGCTCTTGGGTTTGTTATACGATCATCTGTAAACTTTAAAATATGAAAACTGTCAAAATTATCTATTGTGCCTATGTTCGCACTCACCTTCAGTATGCGTCTCAAGTTTGGAATCCCTGTTATGGCGTATACTCTGATAGAATCGAACGAATTAAAAAAAAGCTGCCCCGTTTTCTGTCTTTCAAATTTAAACTTGCATACTTAGATTATAATAAGCGTTGCATCGTTCAACATCTTTTGCCTTTTCATTTGCGTAGGAATATAGCAGATATCTGTCTACTAGCCACGATTGCTCAAGGTAATATTGATTGTCCTGAACTCCTCTGTAAAATTTGCTTGAGAGTTCCTTCAAAAAAACTGCGTAGCAATGATTTGCTTCATGTCCCCCCAGCCAAAACAAATTACAGACGTAATGTCTATCTTATCAGATCTTGCAATGAATTTAATTATTATAATGATAAACTCACTTTGGATCTATTCCATAACAGCATAGCTCACATTAAGCGATCATTTGCAAATGACTTTTTTTTTAAATTTTAGTATTTCAAATTTGCGGTTGCTGTTGCCGAATATTGGTTTATCACATCATTTGTTTCGGTGCATTTTTCTTGCTGTTGTTTTATTAATTAGTTAAGTTCCTTTTTTAGTTAACCCTTCTGTTTCTCTGTTGTTTTCGATGTTCTTTATTTTTATGCATATGTGGGAGCTTGTTATTGGCCTATTTCTGCCTATGTTATTATTTTATATTGTAAATTTAGCTGTAAGCCCCCCAAAGATAATAAAATAAAATACTCTTCCATATATTTGAGAAATTGAATACTCTCTCTCTCTCTTACTCATACTCACGCCCATTATTCCCATTGGGGTAGGCAGAGACTATCGATCGCCACTTAGTACGATCTTGACAAACCTCTCTTGCTTCCCTTACATTCATTATCCTTCTCATACTCGTACATGCTCTTTTATTCTTCTCACTTCGGACCCCCGCCTTTATAAGAACGTTTTCTATCTGGTCCAGAAACGTTTTACGAGGCCGTCCTCTACTAACATTCCCATCCACATTGGCTCTATATATCTCTTTCGCTACTTTATTTTCATCCATCCTCTCTATGTGCCCAAACAACCTCAACATTCCTTTTTCTATCTTGCATATTACGTCATCTTTCAAACCTACTCGTTCACGGATCACAGTATTTCTCACTCTATCACACAGCCTTACATTACATATACTTCTGAGGGATCTCATTTCCACTGCATTAACTCTACTTTCATGCTTCTTCTGCCATGCCCAACATTCACTACCATACATCAGCGTGGGAACCAGAACAGCATTATGCACAGCCATTCGAGCCTTTTCTGACAACGACTGGCTCAACATCAGACTGTTCATGGCTCCATTCACCGCGTTTCCCTTTTTAACTCTCCTTTCAATATCTTCCTCACATTTTCCATCCCTAGTAAACAAACTCCCCAGATATACAAATTCTTTCACTTGTTCCACTTTCTTACCATTTATAACAATGTCACATTCTGTCATACTTTCCTCTCTTTCAAAAACCATTGTTTTGGTTTTGTCCACATTCACTCTCATTCCCTTTCTTTCGAAAGACTTACACGCAATGTTCACGATGGTGAACATTGCGTGTTGCAGGAGATGTCCTGCAACTCATTTACCGTTGATGCAAGTAACACTTGATCGTCAGCGTATAAGAGGCATTTAATGATGAACCCTCTCATTTTCAGTCCATAATCACTTTCGCGCAGTTCTTTCAAACAGTCGTCCATGAACAAATTGAAGAGCCACGGAGAAGCCACACAACCCTGTCGAACACCCCTAGAGATCTCAAACCAGTCCGTGTCTTCTCCGTTTACTCTCACACATGCATTGGAATCCTCATAGATAGAGTGACTCCAATGCACGTATAAGTTGGCTCCCCAAACCGAACTTAGACAACACCTTCCACAAATACTTTCTTACTACCCTATCATACGCCTTCTCCAAATCAATGAAGGTGCAATACACTTTTTGGTTTTTTGCCAAAAATTTCTCTGTGATGCACCTTAAGGAGAAGACTTGATTCATACATCCCATTCCCTTCCTAAATCCTGCTTGTACATCCCAAATTTTTTCATCCGTTTCTTTCATCACCCTTTCGATCAGAACTTTCGCATACAATTTGCCGACAACACTGAGTAGGCTGATACCACGGTAGTTTTTTGCTTCTTGGCGTGACCCTTTCCCTTTATATAGGGGCACAATCACGGCTCTACACCAATCTTTTGGTACTTTGCCAAGTGCCCAACACTTCTGAAAAAGGAAGAACAGCCAAGAAGCCACTAACCCTTTACCAGCCCTCAGCATTTCGACACATATCCTATCATATCCTGCCGCTTTTCCTAGTTTCATACTTTTCATCGCTTTTACAATTTCTTCCATACTTATCATACTTTCAGACACGTCACCCATTACCTCGTCACAATTAACATCGCTATCAATTGCTGAAGTAATGGGATCATCCTCTTTTTCAAAGAGATCCTCAAAATATTCCTTCCATACTCTTTTTATTCTTGTTCCATCAGTCATAAGTTCCCCTTTTTCATCCTTCATCACACTTGTACTCGTGTTTTGAGAAACTCCCCTTTCACGTCTAATATATTTCCAAAATAATTTTTGATTACTTTGGAAATTATCGGAGAGTTTCTTTTCACTCCATTCTTTCAGATCTCGCTTTTTCTTCTCTATTTTATTCTTAACCGCTCTCTTTATTCTCTTATATTCAACTTCAAATCTCTCAACTTCGTCATCATTTATACACACATTCATCCGTTTACTAGCTTTGATTGCTAGTAAATCGAGCCAGGCTTTCTTCTTTTCATTTACAGCATCTTTCACACTTTTATCCCACCAACTTGATGTTGGTCGATTTTTCCTCTTGCTCAATCCACAAACATCTGTCGCACATTCAATTACCGCAGATTTGAGCACATTCCAAGCATCTTCTATTTCCATATCATCCGTCATTTCTACGCAACTTAGTCGTTCATCCAGTTTCTCAATATATTCATCTCCCATTTTTTCATTATCTACCAAATTTTCTACTTTTATTCTAGAAATTTCAGTAGTTGACACTCTTTTCCTATGACGCCAACTCTTGAACAGACCCCTTACTCGTGATACAACGAGGAAATGATCTGTTCCTACGTTGGCACCTCTATAAACTCTAGTGTCAACCACCTTTGATTTCAGCCTTTCATCAACAATCACAAAATCTATCATACTTCTCTCGCTTCCTCGCTGCCTTGTATAAATGTGGATATCTTTGTTTTTAAACAAAGTGTTAGTAACACAAAGATTCCTCTCCAAACATACTTCAATCAATTTATCACCATTTTCATTCACTCTATTATCGCCAAATTTGCCTAATACTCTTTCACAACCGTTGCGTGTCACACCAACCCAACCATTAAAATCTCCTAACATTATTATCCTTTCATTCAAATCACACGCATTCACTATATCACCTAGTAAATTCCAGAACTCCTCCCTCTCGGTTAAAGATTTTGACGTGTCCGGCGCATAGACTCATATTACACGTAGCCGGACCAGCCCGACTTTTAACTTAACCCAGAGGAGCCTTGGACTCACACACTCATGCTCTGACATACATTGAACCGAAATTGAATGTTTCTGATATACATTCAATTTCTCAAATATATGGAAGAATATTCAAGAATTGGGAAACGCAGAAATGATAGAGAAATTTGTATGCCAAATGTATGGTTTGAAACGTTTAAAATTTAATAAGGCTCGTATTGAAAAATTCCTTGCTACGTCACAAATAGTCCTAAAGTGTTTATGAAAAAAGTAGTAATCGGTTACGGTTCCAACTACTATACACGGGATACTTTTATAAGGACCTGCTGATACTGCCACAGAAAAATCGAATGAAACTCAAGAATGCATTTCAGGTAACAACATACAACTATTTTATTCCGTAATATTAAATATGCAGCACTATTTAATTGGGCTTGAGCTTATTTGAGTAAAATCAGTTATTGCTGCATAAATGTTATCAATTATGTAACATTTGCAAAGACAACTAATAATTAAACCATTTTGCTGAACATTTTCTAGTCTTTTCATTCTAATTATGGAGTTAAAAATCATGTTCCCTAAATTAACATTTCATAAACGGGTCACAGGTCGGCTAACAGGCATATGCCGCCCGGAGACCGGGCGGGGGATGATGGTCATGTCCTATCAATATTATCAAAGCGAACTTTATAAAGTTTGAAACCAATCAAAACTAACCTAGTTTTTTCGGACGCCCTTAAGTTAAATTAAATTACTTTGTTTTATATCATCGTCAAAATGCCGAAAATAAAGAAAAAAAGATTGGCTCTACAGAGAGCTCAGTTAGTAAATGCAAAATTTTAAGTAAAAATCTTTTTATAAATAACACATTTTTGCACGGAACATAGTCGAAAGTTTTGCCTTACATTATAAGTTCGTTCACAATCGTAATATAATTATTTATTACGACAGTAGATCTAATAACGAAATAATGTAGCGTGCTTGAGTTTCACGCACAACGAAGATGAAGTTATTGAGTTCCAGCCAGGCAGGGTTGGGACCTGTTGATAGTTTTTTAGTTTATTAAGCTATTGCATAGCTTTAATCTCAGGCTCTGAGCGCGAAAACCGAATGTAAAAATTCCGTAACGAACAAACCTAACACCCTCCACTCCAACCGGCACAGCAGCGGTGCAAATATGAATAAACAAAGTGTATTTATTAATGAACAAAGTGATGGAAAAATAGTGAAAGAAAATGAGTGAGTACTCTATATAAATACATTTCTAATTATAGTAACTATCAAGCCAAACACGTGTACTATTTAGTATCTTTGTTATATGTGTAATTACACTATTTATACCTAATTATTTATATTTAATATTTATACGAAGCTATTTTTGTTTTATAGAGAAGAAGAACTGAAAGAGCTAAAAACTGAAAGTAAATCAACAATCATATGATGCATAATATTATGGATGCTATGCAATTAGCTTTACCGCGGCAGTCCTCGAGTGCCACACGTATTTTTTTTTACTAGTCAAATTATTGTTCCTTTATTTTCTCGTTATTATCACGATAAATACCTATTGCGATTTATTCTGTTTTGTCAACATGCTTGTTACGTTTTACCTCAACTTTCCATGAATATTCTTGCCTTCTAAATTTTGGTTCAATTCTGGCTGAAAAAAATATTATTTTTAATAAGCTTGTTATAGCTTTACCTGTATGTATGTAAACGACTCCTTTAATCCTTATTTTGAGCCACTTCCAATGGACCGATTTACACCAAAATGTGTACACTTATCGAGAATAAGGGGCAATATAATAATTTCATAAATTCATCCCATTATTTTGATTAGGGTAGCAAGGGTTAAATAATTTCAAATGATTCATTTTTTTTTATATATATATCCGGGTATCTTGATACCTGGACTACGTTATATGGGGCTAATTATAAATAGTGCCAAGTGTGAGTTGTAACCGTACGGAGAAGTCGCTGAGGAGCACGTTGCGACTTTTCGTGACATTTTACCCAATTTAAAGACTTTGGACCGGCAAACATTTTTGCTTTTGGGGTGCCAGTCTTTAAAGATGCTGTGGAGGCCTTGCTGGGCAGAAGTGAGATGCTCAAATGGGCTCGTCAGCACCTACAGCAATTACCATCTCACGTGACACTTACACTCTTTCGCAGCTGCCTATCTTTTCCTAATTTAGTGTTCATTATAAGGACTTCTCCAACGTAGCTTATTCTCAACGAGGTGTTGAAGTTGAATGAAGATTTGAAAGTTACGTTGGAGGCAATACTAAAGGTACACCTTGGTGAGGCTCAATGGCTGCAGACGTCACTGCCTGTTCGTCACGCTGCATTAAGGGTGAGACGTTTGCAGGTCTTTCCACGGGGTCGTTGGATTAGTCACTAATATTTGACTAAAGTTTTCTTTGCTGTAAGATTTGAGTTTTTAAATGAATGATTTACAAATTAAGACTTTTGTTCTTTTTGTTCAACAATATTTATTTAATTTTAATTTATATGCTGTTTCTTACACCTCTCTCTTTAGTCATATTTCTACACTTAAGAAAAAAAATGGACTATGAATAGGATATGTATTCAAACCGTTCCTCAATCAATTATTTTGTTATTAATTCTGGTTTAGACTATGAATTGCTTTACAAGGGGATGAGAAATATGCAATAAATCAAGCTTCAATCATCTCGCCAAGTTAAATTAACAGAGTAAGTAAAATAAACCAGGAGCTGATATTTATAAATTTTTAGTCTTTGATTGAACTGAATTGAAAGTTATCATACTCAAATATTTATGATGAATTAATTTCAATTCAACTGAGATGATAGAAGAAAGTGTATTTTCGTCCCACAATAACGACAAGGAGAAATCGTTGGAGAACATGGCTTGTGTATCTGATTCAAAAAAAGAAGTAGGTTTATTGCTCATCTTTTAATAAATATCTTTTATTGCATAATTTAATTTAAACAAACTTTAAAATGAATTGTTTCAGCTTATAATAACAAAGAAAAAGGAAAACGAAATAAAGGAAATAGACATCGGCAAACGAATCGTAAACTTTTCCTTTACAATGAAACAATTTATTAAAATAACTAATCATGGATCACTCGGTTGTACATCAAATGCAATTACGTTGGGGAGAAAGAAAATGGACTTATGTCGAAGTTTTTATTTCAATGTTTAATGCGTAATTTAAAGTTTGAAGTAAATAGTGATATTTGCGATGAAAATTATTTGAATTTCACTGCCTGTGCAGTTGCTGGAGCAATTGCAAACGGTGGTGGCTTTTCACACCTCGAAGAATGTTTATCTGCGATTAATTTACCCACATTGATCTTTATGATAAGAACCACCAAATAATAAGTGAACATTGGGAGCAAGTAGCTTTTAAAAATATGACTGAGATAAAGAAAAAAGGAATTGCTGAATCAGAGGGCAGCGTTACTAAAGATAGTCATGGTATTACTGATGTGATTCTCGGCGGTTTTTGGTGAAAGAGATCTTATAAGAAAAACTACTCTGCTTCTTCCAGAGCAGCTACAATAATCGGAAAACTATTTTTGCATAAGAGTTGGACAAGTTATTGATGAAGGGCAATTCGATGACTCCTCGACTATCCTTATGGCAGCGCATATGTTTTTTTGTGCAAGGTATTGTTGGATATGCTAGAAGCCTAATTCACGATGCGGATTCCAACAAAATAGAAAGCTTTCACAACATCGTCGCAAAATTTGTTGGCGGTAAGCGAGTCAATTTCACCTAAAAAAATCTTTTCAACTGCAAGTAAAAGCAGCATCAGTTGCATTTAATTTAAAAAATCCTTGCCTCGCTCTTATAAATCAATGAACGGGGGAAACAGTCCCAAAGGAAAATAGTAAGACGACGTATTTATGAAAGCCAAAATAATGATAGTTATAGAGAGTCTAGTGAAAACCCGACATGGTTCTCGGTTCATTTGAAAAATTTAAATAGACGTTCTTAACCTGTAGAACGCCCAAGGACGGATCCGTCCATACCCAAATCCTTTGCCTAACGACGTATCCGTCCAAGGAGGAATAATTTTAGTTTTAGTTAATTATAAATCTTATTTGTATGAAAGGATAGTTGAAATCACTTTAAAGTGATAAAGAATGAGTCCATTGACCATAAACAACATTCGCACCTACATTCACCTATACAAATTTTCGGACTAAACTTCATTCAAATCTTGCATCATTCAAACGGTCGTGATCTACAACAAGTGCGGAGTGTTTTTACTTTTCTCATCGAAACAATAGAAAAAGGTATGTATTTGTTGCATTTTCTTGTTATTTAGTTCATTGGGAAGGTGTTTTATGAAATATATTACATAAATTCTTATTATAACTGCAAAGTACCCCGCAAAAAATGTATTGGAAAAGTGGTTTCAGTTAAAGCTCACGAAAAATTTTAGTATGACCTAGATCTTGAACTCCTCTATTTTTTTTGTATGGGCGTAATTTTGTCAGCATTATAATTTCAAAAATATTCAAGTTTATGTAAATTAATTTTTACCATGTGTTTCCTAAAAAGTGATATTAATTATGACCTAAGTTGACAGGAGGTTGACAGACATTGACATGCGACAAAGGTATTTCTGTTGTTAACAGAGAAAAAATAAGGTAATATGGTAATATCGTAGGAAATATCAGTTAATGATACAACAGTGTACAATGGACAGCACATCATGCTATACATACCAGTATAAGCTGAACTATTGCGCACAAGTCTGACTAGTGCGCAATAGCTCAGATTATACTGGTACTGTATATCACGTAATGCTGGCCACTGTACATTACCTATGTTTATATCGAATTCAGGACATTTACGTTGTTTTAATCGTGACGAGTTAAGCTTTGTAGAAAAATGAAGATTTTGGTGGCAGATTCATCCAGGTCGAGACGGAACCGTATACGTAAAGATGTCATTAAATAAATTGTAGAATGAACACCTATATAGTTCACAAAAATTCATCAGCAAAAGTTGATGAAACAATAAGCAGTTTGCATCTACTCGAGTAAATACAGCGCGCGCAAAAGGCACTCATCTATGGGAAAATAAACGTGTTTTTAATTATTAAAACAACTTTATTTACACATCATTAACAAAACAAATTATTATTACTTATATCACAACAAAATATATTCTCTAGTTAATTCCACTCTTGCGTCCTCCGTTATTAGTTCTGCATGGAATCTATTAATAATAGCAGCAGCTATTTTATAAAAATCGTTCAGATTCAAAACGTGAGCTCTAGGGATCATGCCTTTGAAAAACTTAAATATTGATTTTATATGACCATTACGTGTGTCGGCGATAGGCCTGCCCCCTATCACGTGAGTACACTGTCCATGCAAAACGTGGGTACTCTGAACACCAGGTGACAAAGTCACGTGATGTTCAGAAGTATTAGTACCTCTACCAACCCCTTCGGGGATATTCGGCGTGAACGTTTATGTTATGTTATGTTAAATATTGATTTTATATGACCATTACGTGTCTCGACTACCCATCTGGACTTTGTAATGGTTCTAGATGTATTGGCTTGCAATGTCGAAAGCTGAGATTGCCCACGTACTAAGCACTCTGGCATTTTGCATGTGATTCCTTTTCTTTCTAGGAATGGTATTGCATCACGATAGCCTCTATCAACTAATATAATATCGCCATTTTGAAACCATTGATGAATATCGGCCATGTCTCTTTCAAATTCAGCCTCGATAATAGCAGCATCATTATTTCTCGAATCCGTAAAATATGGCCCGTGAACATAAAGAATGTAACCATTTGGTGCTACTATTAAGCCCGGTTTAACTAAATGTTGTCTTTTGTGCACATTAAAAGGGGTAGCAATAAAGCTAATGACTGTAAATTACAGTTCTAAGTGTCAAAATTAATTAATTTGGGTTATAGAATTACTAAGAGAGCTACTGACTGCGAGTGACGAGAAATCAACAGAACAGCAACTTACAAACATTAATTTGAGTTACTTAAAATATAAAATGAGCAGCTTCATAATATTTGAGCGACCTAATATTTGTTTTAGTGTCAACGTTATGTCCTGCATTTTTTTCAATATTTGGCAAATGTATTTTTTTATACTGAGCGGCATTTTATCTTAATTGAAGTGTTTCGAATACAAAAACCACTTTGAAAACCAAGCAAGTATGCATATAGGCATGTATCAGGCATTTAGGTGCTCGCTCCACTGCGCTACGCTCGCTCGTTTTATACATAATCTAACCTAACCTAACTAAATGTGACCTAAGAACCTTTTTTGACCATCTTCAGTGGCACGTGTGTAATTCCGCGACCAAATACATTCAGAATTCACGAAGTCGCTCACTTAGTAATGAAGTCGCTCGGATAAAATTTTAATATCTGAAATGGATTTATCACAATCCACTTTTTGTAAGCTCGTTCTGGATTTTATTATAAATCAATGTTCGTCGTCAGTTTAGTTAATTTTTCGCTTACTCAAATTCATGCCGCTCAAGTTATTAAAACAGTATGTCATCATCAGTCGCAAAGTTTTTTTTTGTTCGCTCGTTTTATAATTCCCCCATTAAAAGACCGTCTTAGTGATTTGAAGTATAGCTATGGCTTTACGGTTATGCACATCATCATTGTATAATTCATTAGCAAAATCAGTCACACGTCTGTCAATGAGTTGCTGTCTAGTAATTGCTTGAAATCCTATAGACTCTGGTACAAAGCGATTTTCTCACTACACCTATATCTTGTGATACATGTTGCCTACTATTATATTTAAATAAAACTTTTAAAAATTCATCTGGAATATTCTGACGCATTTTCATCAAAAACATAAGTAACATTTTTTCGGTAACACGCCTCGATGAATTTCTAACAGTAACTGCCGCGCAGCCCTGAAATATTTCATCGAATTGTGGCTTTTTAACGGGACAAATGATCTGAAATTCTTCATCTGAAAAATAATCTTTCTTGAAAACTCGGGCTTCTTTAGCTTCATATCTCATAGTTTCCAAAAAAACACTGAGATCGGCACCCTGAAGGCGATAGGGTCTTTTAATGAACTGTAGTCTTGCAGCCAACTCCGGTGGTATAAGTCCATTTGTACTCAAATGTCTCAAACAACATCGAGTTGACGGTAGAATAAAAATATTGTCGTCAGTAAAAACTCTTACTCTTGCTGTGATAGTAAGTCGGGGTTGATTTTTATTGCAATGGCAAACAATGCATGAATGACTTGCAGTTTGCCTCAACACGTTGAGAGAAATGCAGTCACTACCGCGTTGTAATTCCTCTATTTCTCTGTTTATTAAGCGATCACAGTTCAAACATATTCGAGAGTCATTATTGAATTCTTCAGGAATATTAATATGTCTTTCTCTGTAACGAATTGCCATATCTATTTTCTGGAGATTTGCCTCTGGGATACGTCTCAAGCCCCGAGGGGCAACCACGTTGTTACAGACAAAACAAACATTATTTTCCGCCATCGTATGACTGCATGAACCAATATCAATTGCAGATAATCAATATACCTAACACTCAGATACTCAGTTTATATTCAGAGATATCCTAACCATTAATGTTTACTTCACGCTGACATGTGTTTATTTGTTCTATGTATTATGAACCACATAATCTATGATTGAACAAAGAGGTCGAATGATTAAATATAGAGGTAGATTAACGGTAAGAAGGTATTTTATACATAAATTTGTATGAGACTAATAGGGAAGAATAATATTAATTATTTTTGAAAGTATAATGCTGACAAAATTACGCCCATACAAAAAAAATAGACGAGGTCTAGGTCATACTAAAATTTCGCGAGATTTAACTAAAACCACTTTTCCCATACACTTTTTGCGGGGTACTTTTATTGTGAAATTTGAATCGTCCCAACTGTTACGAAAATAGACTTACTTTCTTTGTGTGTTTTATCAGTGTTTTGTGTAATATTTTCTATGATAATTTATGTTATATTGAAGCTTATTTTATTGTAAGTCGGAATTTGTTACAAATTTTCGTAACAACAATTGAATAATTAGGTTATAAACAAAAGTTTATCGACTAGCATTCAGAGCACGCACACATACACAAAACTAAAATGGCGGCGTCCTATAAAGTCACCATTCGATATGATGCTATACAGAATGATGTAATTTTTTTTAACCGACTTCAAAATAAAAAAGGAGGTTATCAATTCGAACCGTATGTACATGTAATATAAATTGAATTTGTTAACCTTACAGTATTTTTTTAACAATCGTCTTAACTGGCTGTTTTTACGTTTTATTTTACACACGTATACAGAAGAAAATCGGTTTGGGCGGTGTTCACCGATCTTAAGTTAACCTTACGGTATTTTATTTTAACTATAATTTTTACTGTCTGTTTATACGTTTTATTCTACACACGTACACAGAAGAAAATCGTTTTAGGGCGGTATTCACCAATCTTTAGTTAAACTTACGGTAAAAAAAAAAATAACTACCATTTTAACGTGGTTTGGTGCTAGGAATTTTGGGTTTGGACCTAGCTGATTTAGTTTACTAAGGTGCTTCCACCAGTTGAATTATATGCGTCTGGCTACGGATCCTGAGATAATGACCAGATATGTGTGAAGGGTTAATAGCAAGGTTGCAGCTAGAAATGATGGGCTTGGACTTAAGCTGAAATAATATGTCTTTTTTTATATTGCAGCTAATTATGGATACTTCACCTTCCACATCATGAGTTTTTTTAGGTTTAAATGTAGATAGAACACCACAAGGATCCTTGAGGCCACGGGATCAAATTTTACTGGAGAGAACAACTTCAGGGAGAATTCAAGTATGTGTAATAAAAGTGTGTTCAAATAAGTTTACTTATTCATAGGTTATCAATATATTTATTTGAACTTTGTATTACCAGCCCTGGCGACCTCAATCATTAGATGTAGAGGATAGTATCGAGGTTATAGAATCTGAGCGTGTGGAGCCTCAGCGACAGTTCAGACCCCGAAGCCTTTACCCAAGTGAAGGTGACCAAGTCGATGATGTGAGTATACTAAATTTTTTACAAACAGACAATTTTCACTATTTTATAAACTTATCTGATTCAACCTTTGACCAGATGCAAAGCCAAATAGGAGAAAATAAGAAGAGCAGTTATGTTAGGTAAGTAATTAACCGAAGTTCGTCGGATATGGCTTTTTTGAAGGGATTGTTTTTTTTTATGTGTTATGCTTACGGACTTACAATTTTATTTTGCTGTGTGGTGGTGGTAAATCCTGGTTCTAACCTACATAACCTAGGATTTAATAATCAATCCTAGGATTTACAGGTAAATCCTAGGAGTTACCATGGTTCGGATTTTACAGTAACGGCTATACTTCTTTTTATTTCACTTACATGCATATTTTGTTTGTTTGCAATTCAACTATCTTTTAGCACACGCACATTCATCATCTGCCTAGCGTTATCCCGGTTGTTCATCCGCAGTTTCCGCTTAACGCACACATATATTGCAAATCACTATTTACAATACCTTGAGCTTAACTTCTATTTTATTTCACTTAAGTTTTTCTAATTTATGGGTATGGGTATTGTAGGTAGCTTCATGATTTTTTGTTGCTAGACATGGGTTAAGACATAGTCTTAGTTGCAATGCATAGTTTAACCCTTAAACAGGCCCCATTAAACCAGGCATCATTAAATATTTACGGATATGGTGTGGCTCATATTTTTACTGGAATAATCAAATCAAATCAAATAATTAATTTCAGATAATAAAATCCATAGTTTACAATTTACAATTTCAATAAATTAAATATAAATGTCAAATAAAAATACATGAATAAAATATCTAAAAATAATTAAACACAACGTCAGATAAAAAATACAAATTGCATTAAATTTAAATCAAGAAAAAAATAAAAACTATATAAAATAACTAAAAATTAAAAAAGAGATACATTTATGTTTAAATATAGGAGGAACCGCTAGCATGCAGTCGCATCCACCTCTCAAACATCTGCGAATCCCAACGCTCGGTCAATACGCTCAGGATACCATTTGAGCTGCCACGCATTCGCTGCATCAGTGAAGCACATCTTTTCCTCATGATTGCATGGAAATCATCTACATGCGCCTGTGCAAACGTTGCGGAATGTAATGTAATGTATCACTAAAAGCAGTTTTAAAAAAAACAGTAAAAACAATACAAAAACAAAGTGGTCGTATTATGCCCTATGCCTGTCAAGGAATTCTATAGCGTCACATGATTTGTTTCCATTATCCGTATTTATTATGAGGAAATTGCATAGTTTGAGCGGATTTGAACTATGATCTTTTTGGTGATACTGACACGTTATATTGTTTATTATTGATATGTAACATCAATGTGTAAAGTTGTCTTTGAATAAATATATATTACGTCAAAATATCATTTATTATTTTATTGTACGTATTTAGATTTTTCCGCTGGATTTTTCTGTCGAAGTGTATTTCATAAAGTAATATTTACGAGACGATACAAATATATGCATAGGTAGTAAGAACATAAAAATGAGTGATAGAAATGTAGAAGCTGATATGAATAAAATGTTTTTATCTAGTGAAGACGAAAGTGATAATAACATTTCGGTTCTTCCAAAATATTGTAATGATGCAAAATATTTATACTGACGACGAACTAACAGATATATTATGTGGTACTGCTATGGATGAACCGAGTGGATTGAGTGGAATTAATATTGACACAACATCAGAAGACTCTCATTATCTCCTTCCAGTTTCAGTGATGTTCAAATTATAGAAAAAAAATGGGGTAGAGCCGTGGGTGCAATTGTTGAAAGGAATTTTGTTAACGAATTACAACCATTGAAGGCTTACACTAGTAAGAACGGACCTTACGAATACTTTAAAAATCTATTTCCTCCTGAACTGTTAGATCTCATTGTTAGAAATACAAATTCGTATGCAAGGCAACAAAAAAGTAAAAATTATAATGATATAACAAGCAATGAACTATGTGCATTTCTAGGAATGAATATAATGATGGGTCTGAATCCACTACCAGATATTGAATTATACTGGTCTACAGATGACTTTTATAAAAACAAAGAAATTAGCGATGTTATGACATGTAAACGATATAAAAAGATTCTAGAAAATTTACATGTGTGTGACAATAACGATGCAATACCAATGAATTTACCGGGACATGATAAATTATTCAAAATAAGAGAGATGATGAATATACTCAATCATAATAAAAACAACTTTTGACTTTCGGATATTTTAATCGCGTATTATTACATGGTTTTTTAAAGCCCGACGTTTCGAAAACTTTTCAGTTATCATGGTCACGGGAAGACTGAGGTGTTATTTGTCATTATACAGTACTATAAAATTATTAATACTAACTACCTTCACAAAATTTTAAGTTACATTTGCGTTTAATATTTGCTATGTAAAAAAAGAACTAATGTTATCTGGAGTCTTGCTAGTGTTCTTCCCTCGCTTAGTTGTGCTAATGATCGGGTTCCAAGCAGGTGGTAATTGCCAACCATCATCTCTATTGAAGTTTGGATGTTTCTTTATTTCAATAGATTCGCGTATCATTCTAGGTATCAATCGGTTCTCTTTTGCTAGAATTGTAGGTTTGTCAAAACGCATGTGGTGGTTAGGCTTATCGAAGGTGTGTTCACACAAAGCAGATCTTCCAGGACGCCTATTCTTCATATCAGCAATATGTTCTCTTACGCGAGTTGCTACGCTACGCTTTGTTTGGCCGATGTATGAAAGACCACACTCACAGTCTAGTTTATAAACGCCTGCATCTTGTAAAGGGATCTGACATTTGATAGGTCTTAAAAACTGACTTATTTATAACTGATTTAATTATAATGTGCAATCGTGAAAATCTTAGAAAATACAATATACTCAATCACACATTTTCTGAAAATGCAAGTCAGTCTCAACGTCGGAGTGTAGATGAAAGTATGATAAAATTTAAAGGTCGAAGTTCTCTTAAACAGTACATGCCTTTGAAACCTATTAAACGTGGCTATAAAGTTTGGGCTCGCTGCGATTCTAAAACAGGATATTTATATGAATTTAACATCTATACCGGAAAGGATAATGAATATATTAAATCAAAAAACGATGCGGGACTAGGATACAAAGTTGTTTCAGCATTGTGCAAAAATGTACCAGCGAATACCCTAATTGCCTTCGATAGGTTTTTCTCAAGTTTAACTCTAATGGAGACACTACATTGCAAGGGAATTTATTGTGTTGGAACATTTCTTGCCAACCGTATAGGGATACCACTTTCTATGAAGGAAACACCAAAGAAGACTGCAGCACTGGCTCCTGGAGAATTTATGTATGAATATGCATATCCGACATCTGTAATCCGATGGCACGACAAGAAAGATGTATTAGTCATGACAAATGCATTTGACCCACGGCGAGTTAAAATTATTAAGAGAACTCAAAAAGATGGCTCAAAAAAAGAATTGTATTGCCCTCTTGCTATTTGTGAATACACAAAAACAATGGGAGGTGTCGATTTATTCGACCACTTAAAATCATCCTCTACCGTTGGCCGGAGATCAAAGAAAAACTGGCTTCGCATTTTTTGGTACTTATTTGAAGCTGCAGTTATTAATTCATATATTCTATACAAACATAATAGAAATGATTCTTCCCATCGTGACTTCTGTTTAAGGCTTAGCAGAGCCCTGATAAATCATTTTAATTTACGTAAAAGAAATTTACGTAAAAGAAAAGCAACAACTTTCAAAAATAAAATGGGTGGAAATTTTGGTGTACCTAATGAAATACGCTTAGCAAACGTAGGTTTGCATATGCCTAAACCTTGCACTTCTAAAAGATGTAGATATTGCAGTACAAAAGCCGTTCCAAAGAGAAGTAGTTATTTATGTAAACTTTGCAAAGTTCCAATTTGTATACATACATAAAAGAAAAGCAACAACTTTCAAAAATAAAATGGGTGGAAATTTTGGTGTACCTAATGAAATACGCTTAGCAAACGTAGGTTTGCATATGCCTAAACCTTGCACTTCTAAAAGATGTAGATATTGCAGTACAAAAGCCGTTCCAAAGAGAAGTAGTTATTTATGTAAACTTTGCAAAGTTCCAATTTGTATACATACATACATATACTCACGGCTTTAAATCCCTAAAAGGGGTAGCCAGAGCTGAGATATTAGAAATTTCTCAGCCACTTTTGGAAGTTGAGTGGGGAAAAGATGGTAGAATAAAGGTTGTTGGTGATGGGTCTCCAACCGCATCGCCCAAAAATCCCTTAAAAAGCCCCAATACCGTTAGTCGCCTCTTACGTACACCCACCGGAAGAAATGGGGTAGTGCTATTCTAAGCCGACACTACACAGCTATTTTTGTATATACCCATGTTTTGAAGAATTTCATCAAGAAGTAGAATAAGGTATAATACTTTTCCGAGAGAACCTCCTTCATAGAATAAAATAAACCAAAACAGTCGTCAAAATATGTTTTCTACGAGGGCTGCTATTTATGTATCCGGAATAAAAAAAAGAAACAAACATATATCAATTAATATGGTTTTATTGCTTCTCAAAATATTCGCCGCTCAGATCTATACACTTTTGCATGCGTTGAAACCAATTTTCATAGCACTTTTTCCACTCAGACTGAGGTATCTCCAAAACGTGCATTTTGAACGCATCGACTGCCTCTTCGCGGCTCGAAAAACGTTGACCACGTAATTTTTTCTTCACATTTGGAAATAAATAAAAATCATTGGGTGCCAAATCAGGGCTGTACGGCGGATGACCTGTCAATTCGATCTTTTGAGCTTCTAAAAACTGAGTTGTGACGGCCGACCTGTGACAGCTAGCATTGTCGTGATGCAGAATGATTCTACGTTGTCGGTTAGTCTTTCTTATTTGTTCAAAGACTTCCGGCAAACAAATGGTCGTATACCACTCCGAATTAACAGTTTTACGATTCTCTAAAGGCACTGTAGCTACATGGCCATTTATACCAAAAAAACAAGCGACCATTTGCTTCAATGTGCTTTTTGCACGAATAACTTTTGTTGGGTTCGGCTCATCTTGGAACACCCACACCGTGGACTGCTGCTTAGTTTCGGGGTCGTAAGCGTAGATCCAAGATTCGTCACCTGTGTAGATATTATAAACAGCTTTTGACGCACCACGGTTGTATTTTTTTAACATTTCTTTGCACCAATCGACACGAGCCTGTTTTTGATCAATACTCAAGTTGTGCGGAATCCAACGGGAGCAAATTTTTTTTACAGCTAAATGTTCATGAAGTATCTTATGTATGCTCGTCATACTAATGCCCAGAGATGCCTCTATCGCACGATATGTAACATGACGATCTTGAGTTATTAGTTCCCGGACAGCATCGATGTTTTGAGGTACAACGACCGTTTTAGGGCGAACTTCTTTAATTTCATCAGTAAGCTTAGATCGTCCACGATTAAACTCGCTAAACCAGTGATACACAGTGGTCTTTGAGGGTGCTTCATCCCCAAAAGTTGAAATAAGCTGATCGATGCACTGTTTTTGAGTTAGACCACGCCGAAAATCGTAAAAAATCATGGCACGAAAATGTTCACGAGTTAAATCCATGGTGGTGAAGACACGCAATTTTCAAAATGACGCTACGATGTGAAAACAATTGACAGTCACATAAAAATAAATGTATTCTAAAGCTAAAGAGTTCTATTTTTAAATGATGTAATTACTTTTTAAATTATTGTTCTGTAAGTGGCCAGTTCCGGATACATAAATAGCAGCCCTCGTATCTAGATTTTGTTGTTTTTTCAAAACATCCTCCAACCAAAATAGTCAGTTTTTTGCAATTTTTATTTTGAGATTAATAATAAGAAATGGCTGACGTTGAGTGGGCTATAAAAAAAATTTTGAACAAAAGCCCGCCTAATTTATATTCTTTAAGTCGAACTAAATTGCTCGAAATACTAAACCCGGCAATACAAGGCCACTTCAATGATTCTAAAAATTCAGTGCTTGAGAATGTGAGAAATGTGCATTACTTGTAATCAATTAAGAATCACAGGGCGTCCCTGATCAACCAGACGATTCATCAGCATTCTGAGAATGCAGGTTAAAGTAAGTTTTTCAAATAAAAATATCTTCCATCTAAAATATTTAAGGTACTTTTCCTCCATGAATGCCGTGGGACGCCCTGTACTCGTATAGGTAACTACTTACTCAATATATAATTTTCAGATTCTCAATATTCAAGTAATGATTAACAGAATACGTCTACCCCAAACAATTTTGATGGATTTATTTTTTGAAATCCTTCCAAATGGAACCATTTATTTAAGTGAAGAAGGGATGACTCCTACCGGAGTCTGTGATGAATATGTACACCTACAATCTTCTAGTAAAGTACAAAGACTTTTTGAATATGATGAAGTCTACTTATCCGATTTATATTGCAAAATTTGTGGTGGTGAACTATTCACAAGAATTGAAGAATTGTGAATCTATAGCTAAAATTACTTTTTAACATGTACTACAAATGCGTGTAAAATATTATTATTTTTGTTCATTATTTTCCTTCCTTATTGACATGTCGTCGTGCGAAATGGAAACAGTGTCTGTTGAAGCGTTTCAACAGAAGAACGCTGATACTGGCTGAAATCATTGGAGAAGCCAGAGGCGCGTCACTTCAAGAGCCATGAAACAACAACGTATCAGCTGTCAACACATTTGGGTATATAAACGCCGATACCGGCTCGATTATCCCCTTATTTCAACACCTTCACTATAAGAAGACACGGAGAAGACGAGAAGCTATTTGTTAAAGTCAATATATTATATAATTTATTTTATACTTAAAAGCAGTAAACCCTAGTCGCAGCAAATCGGCCTTTTATTTAGTCTACTCCACCACATTCTTCGAGAGGTCCCTACAACGTGGATCAACTTCGTGATCGAGCAGCAGGCGCACAACAGCCTGCTATCCTTCATTTGGCGCCCGAACAAAAACTACTACCAACAATACGCACGGGGGAAGAGGAGGAGCCGAATCCACGCCACGCCGCCGGGAAGAAGCCAGGACAAGGGTTGGACACAGCAGCCATCCCGCCTGCTAGCATCTGACCGAGGAGAGTGTCGTGAGCCAATTCTTTCCTTTCTTTTCCTCACCGTAAAACCCCCTCACCACGGGCAAATACAGGGTAGATATATTTAGTTTTTTAACCTACCTCCAAGTTTAATCCCCTTTTATCTATTCAATCCCCCTGTATTTCGCGATATTTTTAATATATAATAATTCAAATAGTAAAATTCTAACCTCTTAATAGGAAATTTTATCAAAATCATTATTTTCCAACAGGAAATAGGTTCCCAGCCGCATGGTTTCCATGATGACACAGAGCTGAACTGATAACACATTTGTAATCATTGTTCACGCCAATCTGAGCCATTGTTGCTGGGTTCCATGGTCCGCTGTAGGATATAGGCCTCTCACAGTCACATTTATCTTTTTACATTCACAATCTTGTCTTCCGTCCCATTGGCATGAGCCATTTAACTTAGCAAACCACATGGTCATTCGCACAACAGTCTGACCAACCAGAGGCATCACCTCTGCAGCCACCAAGTGCACATTGTGATCAACATACTCGCTTTACTCATCTACATTCAATCAGTGGAAGTAACAGCGCAGATATTGATATAGGTTTGTCACATGCAGGATTAACCTCACATGTGCCGGCATCCCACTAACCATAGTGGCCTTCTACTTTTATTGAATTAATTTGTTTAATTATTCATTTGTCACATTGCTTAGGTTCATGCCAGTCTCTGTGTCTTTCTTAAACTTAAGGGCAACAATTTCAAAGTGCATTTACTTATTTGTGCTTAAACTATTTCAGCAATATTGACACTGAACTCAACCAGAGGAGACAGCTAGCTGTATCACAAGTGGTTGACTACACTACAAGCAACTGCATATACAGCCTGTCGTTCCAGTGGCTTCACTTCATTTTTACAAGGAGCGTAAGCCATTTATTACAATTTTAGTATTTAACATTTCCCCATTTAATACAACACATTAACTCCAGGAACTTATTATTTACAAACATTTTACAATTTTTTACATTTACTTATACATTTGTTGACTTATTTCATCATGACAGACAGTCAGTCCACTCTCAAACCAATGACTTCACAACACAGCAGAGGTTCTAGCCCTTCTAAAGTGGTTAGTGAGGAATATACTGCACTCAAGTATAAACGCAGTTCAATCAAAGGGCAAATAACCCACTTTAAGAAATATTTATTTAATTTACTAGAATCGTGTGAATCCCATCCATTGTCATCAAGGGATGAACAGATGTTATCATTAAAGCTAGATAAGTTCTTGGAGTTAAACTCTCAATTTGAACACCTGCAATCACAAATGGAAGCTCTTAATTTTAGTAACCTAGATTATGAATTAGATGAAAGAGAACTCATATCAAATGAATTCTGTTCTTATATTGTGAAGGCTCGAAATCTGCTCGGTGTCAACAAACCTGCAGACCAATTCCAAGATGCCACTGAAGGGTCAAAGGCCTCCCATCCATGCCACTGTAATGGTCAAGGCACAATGGGGTTTAGGCTACCTGAAATCATTATACCTAAGTTTGATGGTTCATACTTCAAATGGCTTGAATTCAGAGATACATTTGAATCATTAATTCACAATAATAATCACATTAAACCTATTCATAAATTTCATTACCTCTGCTCATACCTACAAGGTGAAGCAGCCAGGGTTATAGCAAATCTTGAGGTATCTGATTCCAATTATGTAGAAGCATGGAATATATTATGTGAAAGGTATAACAATACAAAACAATTAGTTAATAATCACCTCAGTGCCCTCTTTAACTTTAAGGTTATGCAGAGTGAATCAAACAAGTCTCTTAGGTTCTTAAGTGACCACATCACTAAGAATGTTAGGGCCCTACAAACTTTAGGTCAACCAGTTCAACACTGGGATTCTATTTTAATTTATTTAGCTTCCTCAAAGTTTGATCAAATTACCAATGTCAAATGGGAAGAATACAAAGGCAATCTTCATTCAGAGTTGCCAACCTTCAATGATTTAAAGGAATTTTTAAAGATAAGAGCTGACATATTAGAGACATTACCTCAAAGTAAGGTAAAGGTTAACACATCACAGGGTTCAAATAACAGTCATAATAACAATAATCATGAATTAAAGCACTATTATAGTAACAACACTAAACAAACAATAAGTCCACCTCAAGCATTCATTGTTTCAACTTCAGGTAAAGTAAGCGGTGAGGCTAGCAATCCTCAATTGCCCTCACGTTTACCCAATGCCCCCCTAGCATTAACAGTTACAACCAATACTAATTTAAAGTGCTCTCTTTGCAAAGGTAAACATTTACTGTTCCGTTGCTTACGTTTCAGAAAGCTCACATTGGCTGACAGACGGAGTAGGGTCACTGGGCTTAAGGTTTGCACAAATTGCCTTCGGTCTAACCATATGGTTGCCAAGTGTCCCTATGGAGACTGTCGTAAGTGTGGTGGACGCCATCACACTCTGCTACACAGCTCTCCCCTTCTTCAAAATGATGTTGCTCCATCATCACATCCTGTCACTTCAATGCCTCAGTCGCTTTCTCTCAGTCCTCCAGTTTCCCCTTCAGGGATCATTCGCTCCACCGCCATGATTGACATCATCAATCCCCAAAATGGTAAGGTGGAGACAGTCAGATGCTTGCTAGATAGCGGCTCTGACTACTCTTTTCTCTCCGCTGACTTAAGGAATCGCCTTAAGTTAGCTTCCACACCCTCAATACACAACAGTGTTGCAGGCGTTGGGAACACCTCTCTTAACCTGAGACCACAACAGTGCTCAGCGTTGATTCGTGCCCGCACTGGCACATACTCACATCTTCACACCTTTCTGGTGTTGCCTTCCATAGCAAAAAGGCATTCAAATCAACCCATTGATGTTTCAAATATCACTCTTCCCTCAGCTGTCACATTAGCTGATCCTCAATTCAATCAACCACTAAAGGTTGATATTATGATTGGAGGCGATCTATTCTGGGATCTACTTGGCTCCGAAAGGCTCACCTTAGGTCCAGGCCTACCCATGCTGCATCATTCACAGCTAGGCTGGATTATAGCTGGCAAGATTTCCCATTCATTACCACAAAATTCACAAACTTGTAATTTTGTTAGTAGCAGTTATTTTACCAAGTTAACTAGAACTCATAGACTTAAAACTAGACGTTTCTGTCCTCTCAGCCCACTCAAGGCACCAGATTGCCGTCTTGGTGATACTTACACCTTACCAAAACGAATTGGTTATTAGTAACCTAAGTTGAATGAATTCATACACAACAAACATTCAACAATTGTTTATAGGTTAACTTTTAATTTAAATTTATTTACAAATATTTTATTTTATACAATACATATACACTTATACATATTACCATCATCCTACACATGGATCAATCACATTATTTGCTATTTTGTTATGTCTTTCCTTCTAGATACAGTAAACAGCTGACTACCTAAAGGTCATTGACATCGAGGTAGTTGACCTTACAAGTTCATCGACTTTGAACTTTGGTATTATTATTTTTTAGATTCTTTTATCAAATGTATTTGAATCAGCGCGATGATCAATCA